>PVJL010002614.1:0-188634 GCA_004026885.1 Lyroderma lyra
AAAAATTATAAAAGAAATAAAGAAATCTATTGCTTATTCCTGGCCCCATAGCAGCATGTTTTAAAGTGACAGCAAATAGTTTGGAGAAAATGTTTAAACTTCTCGGAAAGATGTGAATAAACAGATGTACTCAATCACCAATAACTTTGTTGTTTATACTGGCCAAGTTTTACTATTCTGGATTGGAAAAATGAGTCCCATGGACAGTAAATGATTAACCCAAATACATGCAAAATGTTTTATATGGCTTATAGTTGGCACGTACAGTTTGTATAATGGTAATACCAACACCCTGTTCTCCTTATTTATATTCCAGTGTTTCTCAGTTAATCAAATGTCCTTTTCAGTAATGCTTTCATGTGCATATTGAGGTTTAAATAGTTAATTATCTGTTATATCAATACAAATCTGAATGTACCAATAATTCATCCTAGAGCAATTTCAAAATCGCTCCGAGAAAAATCTAAAAAGACGAGGTCGTATCTTACTTCAGTTTCTCCTGAAAAATCCCTTCCCTTGTTACAGAATGAGCATCAAATTGGATTAAAGGAGGATCTTATTTTTCTAAGGTACTTTCCTGGCTGTCCACATAAGGGCAGATTTTTGATAAGCACTGCTTTGTCTAGCTACTCTCAGCTAGAGTCTAAAAACTCTCATTGATCACAGTACATGAGCCAATCCCAAAAGCCCAGAAAGGAATATTTAGCTTTATTCTCAATAGTGAGTGAGACAGAAGTAAAAATGAATCTTGACCTCCAAAATCTACCATCTCCTCTTTATAAAGCTTTATTATTATTTTCTTTTGCATCAGTAATTTCACCTGTGGGAATCAGATAACAAATTATCTGAAAATAAAATTAAAGCTCTCTCAATTCCTGTCAATGTGTATCTTAAAATGAACTGAATTTTATTCAAAATACCAGTCAATATAGGGATATTTTATAGAGACAATTTGAAATATGATAGCATACATTTTCAATGACGTCAAATATTTTTATAATATTAAGGAAAATGTGAATATTAAATTGTCAGTCTTCTTTCCTAAAAATCTGTCTTGGTATAGAATAGTTAATCTATTAATATTTGGCTTGTTAATCCACTGAATATTCAAAGTGACTTGGAGCAATCTTTTTAATATTGAGTTTTCAGTTCATAAATATGATTTATCATATTGCCAATATCTTCCATTATGAAAAATAAGCACAAAAGGAAATAACTAAATGGACTGAAAATAATAAGATAATATACAAGATATTTAAGCTAAAAATTGAGAGAAATTAAGAAAACCAAAATTAATAAAATAAATTGTAGAGAAGCAGATATACACTAACTGAAGTCAAGATTTATATAATTAAGAAAGTGAGACATGTGTGCACAATAGATAAATAGCACAATGGAATATAATGGAATCCAAAAATAGTTGATTTATATAAAAGCTGGCACTTCAGAGTAATGGTATAAAAATTATCTTTTGGGTAAATCCTTTTTCTATCCAAAACATACAAATAAATAAAATAATAGGAAAAAGGCACTGTGGTAAGTAGAAACCTATTAAATAATAAATATTTTATTCTAACTCAGAGAAAAATTTATAATCCCACCTCACCTCATGCCGGAGAAGGGTGAGTGGGGAAGGCAGACTTCCATCTTTGCCAGGCTGTAATGAAGCCACTCAATGTCCTCACCATGGTAGTGTCATAGCTGAGGAAGCAGGGGGCTGGCAGGCTCATCTGTACTGGCAGTAAAGAGGCTGCTTTCTAGAGTGTCAATGAAGACCAGATGGGGAGCTTGGGTTTCCACCTTTATCTGATGAAAATGAGGCCACCTGCCACTTGCTGGGGTCTTTCTGAAGAGGTCTAGTGTAGAGTCAGGACTTTTACCACTGCTCAAGCTTAATGAGGCTTCTGTGGTGGTAAAATAGTTCTGTATCTTGATAGTGGTGGTAGTTACACAAATGTATACATTTATATGTGTGATAAAATGATACAGTACTATACACACATTGTACCTTTGTCACCTCTTTTTTTTGATGTTGTACTATAATGATGTAATCACTGGGGAAAACTGAGTGAAGGTACACAAGGATTATGTGTACTGTCTTCTCAATTTCCTGTGAATCTATCATTATTTTAAAGCAATTATTTTAAATAAATAACTAGTAAGATTTCTAAAAAAGTTTTTTTTTTTTTTTTTTTTTTTTTTTTTGGTATGTGGGTAGCTCCCTGGCTGGGAATCTAAAAAAGTTTTTAAAGGACAAATATTGAGACTATACAAATATTTCCAAGTAGCAATAAGAAAAAAACACAAAGTGATAAAATAATTGAATGATAGTTTATATATGGGAATACATAAATATTCAAGAAATACATACAAATGTGCTCAAAACAATAATTATAAAATTGAGAATGAAAAGAGAGCAGTAGAAACATTGGTGAGCATATGGAGATATGAGCTTCCCCATACTGTTGATAGGAACATAAACATGCACAGCATCATGGGAAACCCTTTTTGTATATACCAGGGTTGACCATATTGATGCTCTATGATCTAGCATTGCTACTCCAAAGTATAATAGGCAACAGAAATTCATGCACATGTTCATCATTGTATATACACTGTTGTTCATAAAAAGCAATAGCTATAATCACCCTTAAAAGAAGTAACCCACAAATGTATTGTGTTTGTACAAAGGACAATGCCATTTCATATGTTTTTTTAAAAATCACACAGTTAAGTCTTTTATACAATGCCAAGAAAACTTCCAAGAGAATGCAATGGTTAATAAGAAATTTGAAGGGTAAATGAAATTGGTTAGATTGATAAGTATGAGTGAAAGATATTCTAAGCAAGGGAAATTTGTTCCAAGAAGAGGTTTAAGCCATAGTTTCAGAAGATCTATGTCATTTGAAGAAGAAAACACACATAGTTAATTTTGTCATTCAAAGAATAAATGTATATGGGACTGAGAGGAGTAGAAAAGAAGATAATAAGAAAGTAGGTAGGCAGCAATCAGAAAGAAAGAAAATGAAAAGAATGTAGACTTCAAGGATTTCAAACAGATGGTTAATTTTCTCAGGCAGATATTTTAATAAAGATCAATACTGAGCTAGTTTGGAATATTAATTAACAGTGGCGAGGCTGGGAGAGGGAAAAAGAGGTAGGAGGCTATTACAACAATAAAATAGTGAATTGATAACAATATTAATTTATCTTGTATTATTATACATTTGGAGAAATGGTAAGCAGTCTAAAAATGTTCAGGGGAAATTTCTGCAGAATTTATACATTTTATAGTTTTATATGGTGGTGGTGGGGAGAAAACAGGCGCTGGTGGTGGGGAGAAAACAGGCACTATTTGAGTGCAGCTATTAAGTGAATTAGAGTTCCAGGTAGAAAAATACAGTTATTTTTAATATATGTAATGGGATCCTCATTATCTCGTACTCCAGGGGATACCCTGCAGGAAAGATATTTTGTCTTGTATGTATACCATTCTGTTCATATACAACTCCAAGTCACTTAGTCACTTAGCCCTTATTAGGATCATGTCAGTGTATCTTCCCTGCTTTGACTACACTGTTTTTCTTAAAATTCTCAAACTTGGGATCCTCATCTATGCAGAACATAGTCAAAAAATAAAATATAACCCACAAAAAGGGAACCCTCAGAAGTCAGTATGAATATCATAAGATCATATACTGTCACATACTATTATTATTTGAAGTATTCTAATAAAATATGCTATTTAACTATATATTAAGAGAATTAATAGTTTGAGTATTCCCAGATTTAGTGTCAAATACTGTGTACTAGAATTTACTAATTTGATCATTTATTTCAATTCTGTAAGTCTCCATCTCGTAATATATAAAATGTACATGATAGTATCTATCTATCTTAAAGGGTTTTAATAAAGTTTACATGTTATTAAAAAAAATTCTCAAATACATCTAGGTATGTATGTGTGTAAGTATGCAGGTAGGTATGTATGTGTGTATTTTTGCTTCAAGCCTTTGAACTTATTGAATTCTTGAAAAGATTTACTTTTCACATATTTTGTTATTAGGACCTTATAGTTCTTTAAGTTTTATATTATCATTTTTTGATTAGAAGAAATATAAATATTTTCATCTTTCTTCAGTCAGGATTTTCTGAACAAAAACTGATAGCAATCAGAATAAGGATAAGCCTTGAAAGTGAAAGGAAGACTAAAATGCATGCAACTTTAAGATCATAATAGATCTCTTGGGATCTCTCTCTCCACATACATGTCCTTACATTTCAAAGGGTGATGAAACCCAAAGCCATACATTTATTCACTAAATGACTGTAAGACATTATCTAGCAACAATTTCTTTTTATGTTATTGAGAGGGGAGAGGACAGGTGTCCAGAATCTGTATATGCTTCCAGGATCATATTTTCTGTATCTCTTTCTGTGATGCAAGAGACTCCTGCTTCACAGGAAGAACAACATCTGTCATCATATTGTTCACAAGTGAAAACGTTGAGGCATGTGGAAATGATGCATTTATTGTTGTAAGAAATAAAAACTCTACCTCTGATCCAGAAGTCTCATGTTTTCTTTCATATATATACACACACTCACACACACACACACACACACACACACACACATAGGAGTTAATAGCTTGTCACTTCTTCACAGAAGTGTTTCTGGTATTATTATTTAAAATAGACCAAGGAAAGAACAACCTTTTTATTTCATTTTCTTGTTTGTTTTCTTTAATACACTTATTAAAATTATAATTATTTATTTTCTTTATTTACTACAATACTTAAAAACTTTTGGAGTTTTAGGTATTTAATCTCCACAATTAGTTTTCTGGCCCACAATATCTACACATAATGACTACCCCTAGTTAATATTAGTCCCAACTCTAATATTGACCTAAAAATAGTCAATGTATGTTTTACGTCTACCCATCATATTTATTTATGAAATATTAGGTTGGGAACAATTTATGATAATCATATGTGGGTATAGCAACAAAGTAATTTTCTTATATTTGCCAGGTGTCAAAAATGACATGTTATGACAACTACACTTTTAATAGTCTTGGCATAATTATTATTTACGAAATTAAAAAATAAAAAAGCTCTCTTATATGATAGGCAGAATGGAACAAAATGTTTTTTACCTAACATTCCACAGAAGAATTTGTGACAGAGGAGCAGTTCTGTGATACAAATAGTTACTCCATTTCAAATAAATAAGAAAATCTTTCTGACATACAAACATAATCAGCAAAAAAGTAGAAATCCAAGTCTGATCACATGACTTCATGATGATATAATTATTAGTGACACTTTAGAACTATACTTAAAAAAGAGTCAATGGATTTTAGTTTTTATATCAATTCAAGATGGATATTGAATATTCAAGAATGGATAGGGAATCCAGCTCACCACATTCTGACAGCTGAATTTTAGTATATGGCTATATGGAAAATGCATTTCTGACACAAACTGTGAATTCCATTGTTGCTTTTATTACACTTTCTGGAAAATGTTTATTTTGATGTCATGAAGTTGATATAGCCACCATGCCATTAAAGTACTCTCAGATGGTTGAGAAAACTTTTGTCATACAATTGCTCCAATATCAAGAAATGTGTTCAGTGCTCTATTTTCAAAAGATGTAGAAATTTTATGGTAATTACAAATTCTTGTAAAATTGTATTTATCTCAAAATGAAATCATGTCATTACAACTTTCTCCTCTGTTTGTTATGGCTATGTACATTTATCTAGAATAAAATAATTTTTAAAAATCAACAAATAAAACTATTTCTTCATCTGAACTAAGTTGGGCTTAATTACAATGATAAGTTTTGGAAATATTAGACATATATTTCAGACTATTTCCTGCACTCCCACATATTCCTGGTATTCCTATTTGAGATATTCCTTATAATGGTAAAGTGATTTAATTGGCCATTATTTTATTAATGATGGAAAAGCTAGCCTCAGACCAACCTTCTTGCAGGTAGCAATTATAAACCTTGGACAAATAGTTTCCAAAAATAACATTTGAAGATGTTGAAAAGTGACCAAAACTATATTAAAATTGAAATGAGTTTACTCCTTTTAAGGATGAAACTTTCCTGTTTAAGATTCATATATATTCAACTTTTCCCTGAATACTCCTCAGCTGCATATCTTTCAATATCTAGATAGAATTCAAGAAAAAAATTCTCAGTCTTATTGTTTTGAGGTATAAAATAGTGTTTTTTAGGGCTGTCATTGCATCTGACCTTTGAGTCGTGGGTGGATTTCAGACAAAAAGAATCTGCAGGTGGAAAATTCTCAAAATCTTTGTTTAAATATCCTCAAATTTATTGATGATTACTGAATTTCCTTGGCACAGTTGATTACAAGGAGCCCAGTGTGAACCAACAGCTGGGGTACTCCTGCTCATTTTAGGAGAATCAGGGTTTAAATTTTAAGTCCCATCAAGTTAACATGACTCAATTAGCACCTGAAATACACATGAAAACCCAAGCAGAGCCACGTCTTTTGAGTGAAACTGTGTTCTTGAATTCCAAGGTTTATATTATGATTAGAGCACACAAACAGGAAATAATACTACCCACAATATAAAACTAAACCTCTGTCTGCAGTGTCAAGGTGACTAGCTGGCAAATAACCTACTGGATACAACAAAACTTAAAAATGTTCATATAGTGGTAAGAGAGTCTAGGCTCTTAAGTATTATTCATCTAGTTCAGTATTAAAAAACAAACAAAACAGGGACTTCCCTGCTGGTGTAGTGGCTTGGGGCTTCGGCGTTGGCGCTGTCAGCGCTGCGGCCTAGGTTCGATTCCCAGTCAGGGAGCTACCCACATACCAAAAAGCAAAAAAACAAACAAACAAACAAAAAAAAACAAACAAAACAGAAATAGGTTATCATAGTTAATAAAAAAGGTAATCAATGAGAATAAATGTTGAGATAACTCAGACTTTGGATAACAGGATTGGAATTTTACAGCAGTTTTTGTAAATTTTTGGAGACTAAAAATGATAGCATGATTCAGGAAAAAAATATTGAATGATAGACCAAAATAAAATACAAAGAGTTAAAATATATTAGGTAAATTGTATAGCAGTTTGGATAGGAAATAAATACAGTTGAGTAAGCCTGAGGACAGAAATAGGAATTACCCAATTGAAGTAGAAATATAAAAATAGATTTTTAAAATAAACAGTTCAGAATTCAATGGAGCAAAATAATAGAATAGAAAGCTAAAAAGCCCCATTCTCTAATGGAACTACCAAGCAGACTATACCTGTGGGCCAACTCTTGAAACTACTTAAGGATTTGCAGCAACCAAGCTAATCCCTAAACAAAAACAACAAATAAAAAGCAACACTCAACATGATAGGATAGTTTGTGGCATTCTTTCTCACCTTTATCCCACAGCCTCCCCAGAACAGTGTGGTGCGGTGAAGAGGAAACCTCTCCTTTTCTGGCTCCTCATTCAGGACAGAAGGTAAACAATGAAACTGTTTGCAACATTCTGGATTATCTGGGGACTTATCAAGTGACTGATTTCTATCTTGTCTGAGGAAGCATTGAAGAAATGGTGGTGTAATTTGGATATGAGGCTGGAGGCTACTGAGATGCAAGGGCATTCCATAGCTATAGGTGTCAGGTGTCAATACATTATGGGAATAAAAATACAATAGACAACCTAAGATCATGAAAAAAGCAATGATGAGGTATTTAGGTACATTAAGATATTAAGAAGCACATGATATATGGGGAGATTGAGAAGAAAGCACACGCAGAGGCCCAGGGAAAATGTATCCCCAGATGTGACCACGAAGATCTTGGGATTTCATACTGGAGTGACTGGTGAAGGTTTTCCTCTACATGGAGACAAACTGAGAGAAGTAACTGGTTTTTTTTTAATGCCCTATTTTCTTTTTTAAAATAATGTTTATTAAATCTCTTGGAGATAACAAATGTCACCCCCACAAATTTAATAATAAAAATTAATTAAAAATTCATTTGTTGGGGTGACATTGCTTAGTGAAATTATACAGGTCTCAAGGGTACATTTCTATAATATATCACCTATATATTGCTTTGTGTGTTCACCACTCAGAGTTAGTTCTCCTTCCATCACCCTATATTTTACTCCCTGTTCCCCCTTCTAACACCCCTGATCCCCCTCACCCTCTGGTAGCCATTAAATTTTTGTCTGCATACATGAGTTTTTGTTTGTCTTATTCGTTTGTCGCTCTTTTTATATTTCACATATGAGTGAAATTATATGGTTCTTGATATTTTCTGTTTTATTTCACTTAGCATGATAATCTCAAGATCTATCCATGTAAATGGTCTATTTTCCATTCAAGGGATTGCCACCCCCCCAAAAGGTGGGATTTGAAAGGTATTGTGTAGTTTGGGCTGTTTCCCAGGAACCAAATGATTAATTTGAATGTGTATTATCATCTATTGGATGAATTAAATGATGCCATCGAACAGAAGTCCAAAATTGGTGATTTGCAAAGGTGTTGTCTTCCATCGTGATTACACTAGACCACATACAAGTTTAGTCAGTTGTCAAAAGTTGTTTGGAGCTTGGACAGGATTTGCTACCACACCCACTACAGTCATCAGACATTACACCATCAGATTACCATTTGTTTTGTTCTTTGCAAAAATGCCTTGAATAGCGAAGCATTTACCATTGATAAGGATATCAAATCGTTCTTAGAACAGTTTTTTGCCACAAAAGATGGAAATATTTTTGAGCATGGAAGCATGAAGTTGCCTGAAAGATAGTAAAAGATAATTTAACAAAATGCACAATACATTATTGAATAAAGTTTTTGTTTTCCATTAAAAAAATCACTTTCCCTTTACTTTTTGGTCAGCCCAATATATGCTGGTGGAAGCAGAACTGACTCTGGGTGGTGAACACATAATGTAATATATAGGTGATGTTTGTAGAGGTAGTCACTTGAAATCTATATAATTTTACTCACCCATGTCACTGAAAAATATTTAGTGAAAATTATTTAAAAAGCTTACAGATTTAGCTGATGTTATTATTGTTTAATTTTGTTTAGAAAACTAAAAAAAAGTTTGTAGCTAGTATTAATGATTGCATTAGTTATACTTCTTCTGTTAACAATACATAATACTTAATTGTTCAATTGATAGTTTCAGATTTGGTCACATTTTACTGTGATCACGCAAGAATATGCTGAAAGTCACCCTGCAGAGGGGATACTGATATGGAACTATCAGGAACAAGAGAGGAAGAAGGAAATATTAAGTCCAAAGTTCTGCACTGAGGAAACGAATATAAATTTTATTTAAATCAGATCACACTAACACTTGAACAGAAAAGAGAGTCAAGAAGGTATTTCCTTCCCCAACATGGCAAACCCCTGTCTGGGTTTTCAAATCCACCTCAAAATGGCACTTAGTCCAGAAATCTTCTGCCTGATTTCTCTTGGAATTTGGGTCTTTCTTTCTCTAGTCCTGAAAACGTTGTCCTGTACTTAAAGCCAAGTTCCAAAGGCCTGAGTGCACATAGTTTAGAGAGAAAGAAATGAATTTGACCTTCACTCTGGACTCTTACTCCATTCAGGCTATTTACCAATATAAATTGATCAGAGAAACAATGACAGGTGAAGGGTCCTGAGACAAATAGATACTCAGATTTGAGCTTCAAGTCAGTAAATCATCAAGTTAATGGAGTTTGAACTCAAAAGAGACTGTATTGAACACTAATTGTGCTAATTGCAGGCTTTGTACTTTTTGGAGCCCGTTACTTAACCTCTATAGGCCTTCGTTTTTTCTTGAGCAAAATGGAGTCAGAATTATATACTATATTGAACAGTGTGTGATACTACTGTTTTGGGAAGTCAAAATATTCAAAAATTATGATTTTACATGCTTCAAACTATTATCCAGAGAGTGAGTATGAGACCATACGTGAAGGTGGATCTAAAGTATCTAACCAATTGCTTTGGAGTAGCAGTAATAAGGAATTATTATTATTATCTATGTGTTTGCACCTAAAGGAATCTTTATCCCACATCAAACACTGGAAATTATAGAAGGAAGTATTGGTCACTTTCATGGAATCCTTGAGTTAAATCAGAGATTCTGAAATCAAAATTTTAAAATATGTCCTGATACATATTTTGTCCCAAGCTATCAGGACATATTTTCATTCATTTATATTCTAACATAGTTCAGAAGGAAATTCAACTCTAAATATATAACACCCCAGTATGTTTATTTTCATGGATCTTTGATTCACCCACATATTAGCTTAAGCCAGAAGATTTTCATAAAGTTCCAGAATTTCTTTCTAAACAAAGATTTAAGAAAAAATGGTTTTTAAACATAGAAAAATGATTTGTTATTATTGCCTGAGATAAATCTAACAACTATTTTTTAATCACACAATAGGAAAACAGAAACCTATTTTTGAGGCATAGCTAGATCTGGTGCTACTTACAAGGGCCAAAACTCCATTTGAAACAGCAAGATTAAAGCTGGCAGGGTCTGCTGAGGCCAGCTGGGTTGACGTTTGAAAACAAGGTTGAAAACGCTTGTTGCCCTTAGCATGATTTTAGGCAGAAGTTCTATACTCTAATCAGCACCAGCTACAAGTCAAGGTTTGGTAGCAAGCTGATGATTGTTGGCTAACAAGGATAGGCAGTATGTTAAATCACACTGACTTCTGAAGCTAACTCCCAGAAAAAAAAAATAAAAGAGGAAAAACTGTGGATGTGACTTCTAATTTCAAAGTTTGAAGTAGTTAAGCATGATAAAAAAAATCGAGAGCTCTCATGTGGTGGCTAGGAATCAATATTTAAGACAAGAGAAATGAGGCATAGACTTCATCTGTAATAATTCCCAGGAAATATTAGGGCCTGGACTTGAGTACTGCAATCCCTGCCATCAGAGTTATGCACCCCTAGTTCACCCTGGGAGAGATGCACCTGCTTCTTGAGCCCTCCAAGCAAAGGCCGTTTGTATTTTTGGCATTTTGGTGGCTGTCCTTTATCCTAAACTTGATGGAGCCTATTTGTCCTAAAATATAGACAAGATGCCAAAGTAATGTTTTTGTTTTGAACTTGGAGGCAAATGGAATGTTAAAATAGGACTATTACTTTAACAATGCATTTGAGCAAATGCATTTGAGGAATTTGGAAGATTGTGCTTGAGCAGCCGGTCCTGTGAATTGGTGGCTGTACATAAGAACACCTAGTCAATACCATGTAAATGAAGGTCTCTGGTCCCCTTCTCAATGCAATCTGAAGTAATAGGAGAAATGTTCATTTCTGTTTTCTTGTCCTTGCTGGAACTCACCTGTGGGACGGGATTGCTCTCCTTCTCTAACTAGTCTTAGTTGAGCCTGCACTCCACAGGGTCTGAAAAACCTATGGAAGGAACCTTCTCACCCTTCCTGAAACAAACTTGCCCTCTCTTTGTGATGATAGAAGTTGCAACTTTTTGGGGAGCTATTCACCTTCTTGAATGAGGAGGTGGCAATAAAGCTTACTTTGGATTTGCTAATATATGGTGAACCTGTAGTCCATGCGTATGGCCTCTCCAGGTCAGAGGGAAGAACCTATTTCATTTTTTTTTTAAGTGAGGAAACTACTCATCAACTAGAAAAACCCAAGCAATAGCTGTTCTTATGGTGACTGAGCCTACTGCCTTTTAAAATAGAAACATACAGACTTCCTTGTTAGTAATCGTAAACAAATATTTTTTTCTAATTAAAAACTATTACTTTAACAATTTATCAGCCCCCCTCTTTATCTCTCTATATATGATTTTTATTTGTTACATTTCAAATTGTAATAGCACATAAAAAGACAGTAATAGCCAAAGACATCCTTCGAAATGCCACTGCTCAGTGCCAGCTGATTTACCCTTCTCCGCGCCTTAGAGTCTTATTTTTCTCCTTTCCTAATCTGCCGTGGAAGACCTCTTCTCCATGCTCTCATACTAGTGGAAGGTGTCTAGGAAAACTTTCCTTAGCTGCCAGTTGCAATTTTGACTAAGGCTTTCAGAATTCATGAATTACGTTGTCATCTTGATTTGTAAACCTGACAGTGCAGAAGTCAGGCCTGGGTAGAAAGTACTTGGGGTTTGTGACCCTTAAGGCTTCTTGGTAATCACACTGGAATAAAGGTTGTTTATGCATATGCTGGGCCCAGAAGGTCACTTATACAACTCTTTTTTTTTTTTCTGCCACTGCATCTTTTTGGGGTTATAGAGATAAGGAAAGCTTATTTGAAACAAACCAAAATATCTATCCTGAATTTCTTAAATATCGAAATTAGAAGGATAGTAACTATGTGAATTAGAACAGTCATTCAGTTATAAGTAGTTTTTTTCCCCCTCAATTTTAGAAGAAAGGACATATACATGAACTGAATTTACTCCTACAAATATCAAGGCTATATTTTGTTTGACTAAATCACTAATATTATCCCTGATCACAAGAGTCAGTCACCTGCAAAATTTGCTTTACAATTATCAACAGTTGCATTCTCAGCCTTTATATTGTCAGTATATTAGTAAGAAGAATGAAAAATACTTAAAACTAGATGCTCAGAGGTTGACAAGCAAAGGAACTATTTTGAAACCTCAGGTGCCAGAATCAACTCTCTTCTCTTACTCTCAAACATGTTCAGATGTCGTTTAGTCATTGCTGAAGAAAAATTGCCCTGAATGTACATCTCTAAGAGACAGAGAACTGAATTTGCAATTGTAAGTACAGTTGACCCTTAAACAATGGGAGGTTTAGGAACATCCACCACTACACAGTCAAAAACCCATGTATAATCTATGACTCTTCAAAAATTCAACTACTGTCATCCTTCGGTATTTCTGGGGATCAGTTCTAGGATCCCCCGTTGATACCAAAACCCGCCGAATACTTACATTCCTTATATAAAACGGGGTAGAATAGTGTGCGTGTAAATATATATATATAAATGCTTATTCAATAACTATACATGCAGACCTTTACGTTTATAGATGCAACTAACTGGAGATCAAAACCAGAATTTTCCATCTGCTGTTGGGAATCCACAGATGCAAAACCTGGATTTTGGAGTGCTGACTGTATAGTTACTAAAACCCCATATATTAGTGAAGGGGTGCAGCTCAAACCCCTGTTGTTCAAGGGTTAATTGTTTTCCAAAGTAAATGCTCTAAGAAAAGAAAAGAATCTACAGTTAGGAAAAAAATATTTGTCTGTAGTGAAACTAGGGGACCAGTAAGGTCATCTTAGTCACCATCACACTGGTGGAAGTCATGCAGCCGGGGTGATTATCATCATGTTAAATTATTTAAAAAGGTGACAATGCCTATCCAACCAAACTGGTCAGGGCCAATATAGGACTTTATTTCATAAATGCAGCAGATATAATTTCACTACTCACCTCAAACATTTCAGTGTGCCAAATTGAAATCCAATTTTTTAAAATGGGGAATTATGAAGAAGACAAAAATAAATTGGTCTATTTAACAAGGCAAACAAAATTTCTGATAAGGTCTTTAGCACTTCATTGCAGAGGTTATCATGAAATCTATCATGTCATTCATGTTGTGAAACCACTGAGAATTAGTTAGTTGCACTGTTTGAAATCACAGGCCAGATTACACTCTTGGTAAAAAAAAATAACTGCAATGGCAGCTATTTTTTCATCACCTGAGAGGCAAAACACAACACTGATTCTTCATTGCCTTTGTCCTTCAGAAAGATGAGACAACAGCTTTCAGTTTGGGAACCTCAAAATGCAGAGTTATAGGTTATGTTCTCATGTGTTAACATTTTCTCATCGGACAAAACACAACAACAGCCACTCCAATAATTGTGTGTGTGTGTGTGTGTAAGTCAATTTGCAGCTGCTAAATAAACTTAAACTTGCAATGATTTGGTAAATCTGTGACATTCATTTTTAAATGCTCCTCATAAAAAAACATTCAAAACTCCCTATAAACTCTAGCTCAGTCTGTGTGGCATTATCAAAATTTAGTTAGACCAGAGCTTTCAAGGTTTTAATGAGGTCAGGCAGGTACACAAATAATGATTAATTTATAGGATGGCCACCTCTAAGGACTAGTAAACATGATAGTAATATAATAATATAGTAATATAGCAAGAAAGATGATGCAAAAGAATGAGCATTTAAAAAATTATTATTATTTCTTTTATAGACTTAAGATGGAGTGTTTATTGTCTTCAGCATGAATTTTAACTCATCAGACAAAGCAAAAGGGTATTTCATTCATTGTATTGGGCTAGAGTGGCGCTACATCATCTGAGAATGTCTTTTTGCTTACTGGTGTGCTTATTTCACTCTTTTTATACAACTGGCATGCTATTGTCAGAGAGAAAAAGTATTTGCCTGCCATGATCAAAATCTTGCTGTGACCTCCGGTGTTCTCTCCGATAAGCCACATTAGCTCCTGTCTGGATGTCCTCACGTACTTCAAAAACACTTCATATACAATGAAAGCTGCTCCAGACAGTGAAATGTATTCTAAACATGTGCTCTAATTCCTGCGACGACAAACCACCTGCCTCAAAGGTTTTAAAAGGTATTTTCTGCTCAGTAGGTGCTTGTCCAGAGATTGTATACCAGCCTATTCAATAATATATATATGAAATGTGTTGTTAAACACAGCAAATACATGTACATGATAAAAATAAAAATCGTTATTTTATTATTGGCTAGATTTTAGATCATCCAATTAAGATTTGACTGGATTTATATAAAACATTTTCATTTCCAGAGGATGATTTTTGCCTAAAATAACCCAGAAGAACATTTGGGAATGCCCCAAAATGTGGTTCCTATGTCAAATAAATCATGTTTACTAGTTGTAATTTTAAGAATTAAAGCATATTAGGAAATATGGCCTGTCACTCTGGGCAGAAGCATATGATTAAGTAGCTGGGTGAACAGAATGAACAGATGCTGGGATAAAAATCAGAAAGTCCATTTATCTTCATACTTCTAGGAAAAACTAAATGTTTTGAGGGTTTCAACTAGTAAAACATTGCTTTCTTTTTTTGGTAGTTTTGTGATTTTATTAATGTTAACGAGAAGACAGGAGGAATACAAAATAAATGCAAACCAAGGAAAGCAATGGAGCACAAAAGGTTTCTCCCACAGGTCCGTAGTAGGTCTTTTCTAGCTAGCTCATCAAAAGTATCTCCATAGGAGAATAATACCTAATCAAGAGATGAGCCAAGAAAATTTTACTCTCTAAGTAGATCTAAAATAAGGGCTCAAAATCCAAGACAACATACCTGCAATACGATAAGTTGCCCTGCCCATATCCTGAGCCACTTTTAAGAAGAGATCAGAGTTGAAGTAGAATATCCAGTTTATCCTGAATGTCAGTATTAAAGAGGGGCAGTAGAATTGGATATGAGGAGTAGAGATAGTTGTAAGGCATTAGATTCACTCAAAAGTACCCCCCCCCACACACACACACATACACACACACTCACATAGTTTCAATGAACAGTGACTACAGGTTTTGGAATTCAATAATTAGGTAGCAATCGATGACCCATGAGTAGTGATGCACCCATGACACTCAAAGCAAATATAACAAAATGTTAACAGTTGTTCAGTTTAGGCAGAGAATATATATAGTTTTGCTGTGAATATATATATATATATATATATATATATATATATATATATATATGCAGCTGTGAAGAGTGAAGATTAAAGAGTCACAGAGGAAAATAGCATCGTATAGTGCCATCTCCCTTTACGATGTTAAGAAAAAGAACAATAAAGACCTAAAGAACGTGAGACAGAAGATAATAAGCGCAAAATAGCAATGATCACACTCCTATGTAAAAGAACAACAGTGGAAGATCAAATTAATCTTAGAAGAGACACTCTAGAAAAATTAAAGAAAATTGATAGTTGAGTAAGGAAAATGAACTGAGATGTTGGGTGAATCAGTCACTCTGAGAATTCCAGAGACTAAAACTAGGTAAAAGGTCAGATCAAAGGAGTAATAGGTTACATGACAGTATTTATGATTTCTCCCTAAACAGATGAATATTTTGCTTGTTCTTTAGTCCTTTCTTGACTGGTAAACATGAAAATTTACTTAAAAATGTTTTAAAATTGATATGCAAGTCAAAATAATAAATGAAGAGTGCTGCAATGAACATGGGGGTACATATATTTTTGCCGACTAAGGTTTTCAAGTTTTTTTGGGTAGATACCCAGATGGGGAATTGCTGGGTCATATAGTAACTCTATTCTTAATTTTTATAGGAACCTTCATACTATTTTCCATAGGAGATACACCAATTTGCATTTCCACCAGCAGTGTGTGAGGAGTCCTTTCTCTCCACAGCCAAATCATGGAAACAACCCAAGTGCTCTGTGACAGATGACTGGATAAAGAAGCTGTGGTACATATACACAATGGAATATTACTCAGCTGTAAGAAAAGATGAAATACTGCCATTTGCAACAACATGGATGGACCTGGAGATCATCATGCTAAGTGAAATAAGCCAGACAGAAAAAAACCAAAATCCATATGACTTCACTCATATGTGGAATATAAAACTGAAAGCAACAAAGTTAAAACAAAAAAAACCCTCATGGACACAGTTAATAGTTTAGTGGTTACCTGAGGGTACGGCGTTGGGGGGAAGATGGGGGATCACAGAGCGGGAGTCAAATACATGGTGACAGAAGGAGAACTGACTCTGGATGGTGAACACAGAATACAACACATAAATGATGTCTTGTAGAATTGTACACCTGGAAGCTAAGCAATTTTTACTAACCAATATCATTCCAATAAATTAAATAATGAAAAAAAGATAAATAAGAAAATTCACTACTTTACATTTATATATATATTGTGTATTACAATTAATAAATGCTCTTTGATGGGTAATTTAAAATTCTTCAAAGCTTTACTTTAAATATAGTTCCTAAGAATCTATTATAAAGATAAGTGTGTACAATTCTATAATACATCATTTATACATTGCAGTGTGTGCTCACCACCCAGTCAGTTCTCCTTCCATCACCATACATTTGATTCCATCTCTCTCCTCCCCCATTCTCCTCCCCTTTACCCTCAGGTAATCACTGAACTATTGTCTGTGTCTATGAGTTTCTGCTTTTTTGTTTGTATTGTTTGTTTGTTTCTTTTAGTTTTCCATTCTGCATAGGAGTAGAATCATGTGGTTCTCAAATTTTTTTGTTGACTTATTTCTCTTAGCATGATCATCTCAAAATCCATTCATGTGCCAACATGGCAGTATTTTACCTTTTCTTATGACCAGGTAATATTCCATGTTTTCTTTATCCAATCATGTATTGAATGACACTGGTTGTTTCCTCGTCTTGACCACCATGAATAATGTAGCAGGTACAATTGAAACCTATGTAATTTTACTAACCAATGTCACCCATAAATTTAATAAAAATTAATAAAAAAGAAGTTAAGGAAAAAAAGACTCCCAAATATAAATAAAATCTCAATTTCTAGTAAGAATTGCAAATTTTGAATACAATTAGTTTTTCTTCTTTTATTTTTCAAGGTTAAAAATAATCTTACATTTGATGAACTCCTGAAATATTTCACTAAGGGGGGGCGACATAGCCTTCTGGAAGAATGTGTAAATCAAGGAAGATATAAAGGAACATTCTAGAGAATCAGAGCTCATTTGGCAGGGAGCTTTGGAAAAGTCTTCAAAAACAAAAGTGAGGGCTGAGCTGAGGAGCTGAGCCTTGGTTGTTGGTCTGATGGGCCACATGTTCTCAACCAAAAGATAAAATCAGACAATCAGGTACATCAATGAAATATTTTTCAAAATATAGATTTTCTGGAATTTCTATTTGGGGAAGCTTTCCTCAGGTAATAATGATATCCCTCCATGCAAATCTTAAAATATTAGTGCAATGTTAAATAAAGGCTTGTTGAATATTGATTTCCCTGAACTCAATCTGCATTCACATTAATTAAGATATAACAAAGATAATTAGTGTCCAGTGTTCTTTCATGTGGATTTTTAGATTTGTTGAGATATTTCTTAATTTTTTAAAGTAACTTCATGAAAGAATCACTGACAAGAATGAGCAGAATTCAGTCATTTTGTTTAAGGGAAACTCGAAAAAAAATAAACATACAAAAAGAAAAATAAATATAAATAAAGCTCAGTCTTTTTATCATTCAATAAAACATCTTATGTGTAAATATAATATAATTAGCTCTTTAATAAGTTAAGCAAGTTTGCATCATAAGTCTGTCCAATTCAGGTTGCCTGGCTTACGTAGCAGGGAAAGAATTGATTACTCTACAGAAAGAAGTCTCTGTTTTCTGTTTCATGTAAAATGAGAAATCTGGTCAGCCTATGTCCTGGGGATGTAGGAACAAAGAGAGTATGTGATGTTCCTGGAGCCCAGAGACCAAGGTCACATGGTGGAAGGTGGAGCCAAGGTAGAGCTCTGAGGTGGGAGCTAGAGCCATGGAGGAGACCCTACCTCCAACATACATCAAGACAGAGACTGAACTGTGGTGGCATGGGGGACACTCTGAATTTTCTCTTTTTGTCACTGTGTAATCTCTTTCCAGTGCCTGTAGCAATGAGGAGATTTTTTTAAATTTTTTAAAAAGTCTATTAAATATTTCTTGTGTCAAGTAGAAAATGATTACAGCTTTTGTCTCTCTTTAATAGTTACAACATTTCTATAAAGAAAATGGAAAAAATATAACTGTGCAGCTTAATGAATATTGATTAAGTGAACACACCCGAGTAACCGGCACATCAAGAAACAGAACACAACTATTGCTCCAAAACTCTCCTGGATAATCTAGGCACTAGCTAAAAAAATGCTAAAAATATAATAGTAATAAAAATAAAATAATAATAATAAAAATAAAATAAAATCTATCCTTCTAATCTGACACGTTTGTGTATGTTTTTATAATGTCAATAGTAGTATATTTTATATAGTCTTTTGTATGTAGCTTTTTTCTCAGTATTAGCATTGTGAGTTTTATCTATTTATTTGAAGTAATACCAGTAATTAGTTCGTATTTATTATTATGTAACATTTTCTTCCATGAATATCTGCAATTATTTATCACTCTACAGTCACAATATGCTTTGTTGACTATTAAAATATTACAAATTTATGTTGAGTGTATTCCTAGGGGAAGAATTTCTGAGCTATAAGAATTAGTTCTGATTTGAATTAAATTAAATTCTATACATATACATGTATATATACATTAAGCATACTTATTTTTATACACATAGTTATATATGTATATACATAGACATGCAAATCAATATATATATATATATATATATATATATATATATATATATATATACAATCTTCTGTATGTAGATTTGTGTAAGACATATTGAGCATAAAAATATATGAAATACCACTTCACACCTACTAGGATGCTGTAATTAAAAGAAATGAAAATAGAAAGTGTTGGTGAAGAGGTGGAAGAATCAAAAGCTTCGTACATTACTGTTGGTCTACATTTTATCTACATTTATACATTTGATGTGTGATTTACTCAATTTCTTAACTCAATCCCCCGCCTCCAGGCTTGTAGCACTCTACACAACTTTCTGATTAAAATTCTATTTATATTACCCATCTGTTAGTGACCTTCAATAGATCTTCATTGCCATTTATAGTAAGGCCTCTTTATATATGTGTATCATACAACTATGTCTCCAGTCTTTCTACTCATTGTACAGAGATATAAATTACTTACTTTCTACTTAAGAAATGTGTTTTCTCTGAGTTTTGTAGATGCTATTCACTCCATCTGGAATATACTCTATTATCTATTCCTTTAGAAAAAAAAAACAGCTTAGCATTTTTTCCCAGTTAAGTCGTATCCTTCTTTAATTGAACTTATAAAAAATGTGCTCCAATCTTTTACATATTTGTTTTTTAATGAGCTGCACAAACTTTGAGGAGATAACATATCTCATTCATCTTTGTAAACTTAACAACAAATAAATATGTGTGAATAGATATATAAATAAATTGATGGATAAAAAAGGAGAGTTTGTTTGTAGCCGAAGGGAAAGGCTTTGTAGATCTGAGACAACTTTCCTTTCAAAATAACGTGGTAACTAGGATGTGATGCTTAGAAACTGTTTCTAAGGAGAGATCCTTTCATGTATCTATTGGTCACATCAGTAGCAGAATTTATCTGCGTAGAGACAGCTAATATGTTAGACCATTAGATAGTTGTGTTCTTTTAAGTAGGTTAAACATGTTCTATATAATGTTATTTGCAAATAGTTTGTTCATCATATTTTCTAACAATAGACTATGCCTCAAAATATTTGTGTAGCTCAAATTGAGTTAACAACAGTGAGGGTCATACACTTCCTTAACAAGTCAGATGAGATCATTAAATATTCAACAACTATAAAGCTAGTGAATCAGTGAAGCTAAAAGCCTAACTAAAATGAAGTTCTGAAATCAGTCCACAGCAATCTATTGGTAAACCATGAATCAGTCTATCTGGGTCATTAAATTTCAATAAAGAAGCCTGACTATGTTTGTAACATTAGCATTTCTCAGAGAAAAAAATAATGCAATTTGAAAGGCCCAACTAGAGGGCAAAAATAGCCTCAAAATAAGGACAATTCTAAATTTTCTAGTGCAATTTATTTTTGAAGGAGAAAATATTTTGCTATCAAACACAAGTAAATTCAGCTAAGAATCTCAAGCCACAAAACCCTGTCAAAATTTTTTAATCAGTCTTTAAAAATTAATCGACATACTCATAATAAAGTAAAATGAACTTTAGAATCAGTGATAAGCAGTTGGTAGCACACATGCTAGAATGGCATATAAACTGATTGTTCTCCCCCTCCCCTTTTTCAATCTCTGTTTATTTCCACATGTTTTCTCAGGTGTCTCTGACAACATTATGCAACATGGTGACAGCATATAACTTCCTCAAAACTTCTACTCTAGTAAAACACCACAATCTGAGTCAATAGACTGAGGAAATGCCCAATATCTTACTTTATGTTTTAATAAGAGGACATGTGTTTATTATAAAGTGAAACTTTAATATAAGGCTTAGAATTGAGAATAGCAGTTTCCTCCCAAAGTAAAATACACACACACACACACACACACACACACACACACACACTGCACTCATGTATAAACATGCACTTTTCCCATCCTTGAATATGTTTCACATTTTGCTAAATTAATATTCTCTTTATATAATCATGAGTGCCAGCTATTTTTTCTACTTAGTTATGAGCTATGTTTACATTTTAATTCCTGAGAATTTTCTATATATCATTAAATATTGCCACTTATATTTTTTAATGAACTTTTTGTTTACCACTATTGCATGTACAGGTTCTTTGACAGAAGTCTAAATCAAGTGCATTTATTTTTTATTTTTTTTAATTTTATTTTATTATTTTTTTTCTTTTTATTCATTTTTATTGTTAGACTTATTGGGGTGACATCTGTTAGCAAGGATTACATAGGTTTCAGGCATACAATTCTACAATGCATTGTCAACTTGATGTATAATAAGTTCACCACCTAATGTGACATATTTTTTATTTTTTTTTAAATCAAGTGCATTTAAATGCAAACACAGGAGAGTCAATCATCGCCATTTTGCTACAGCTCTCTGGCGGTGGCACCTGATTTCTCCGGCCCCATTTTGACTGATTGTTCTCTACACCTGCAGCAGAGCTGTGAGCATGTGAATTCAGCTTACTTCACTTCTACTTTTGTTTTCCTGACTGGTAGATGACACAAGTTCTTTGTTCTTAGCTTAGTTCCTTGGATCTGAGGACCATATCTTAGATTTTTATTTTTCTAAGAAAAATTTCAAGGAGTTTTTGTTGTTGTTGTTGTTGTTGTTTGGTATTTACATGTTTACTCATGTCTTTCCCCTCATAACTGTGGAGGCATTGCCCCACTGTGAGGTAATAATGATAACTGAAATTCTGACATTATTTTGATTTCTAATGGACTTTTGTGACTTGTTTACATTATATAGTTTTATAGTAAACACTGTTTCAAGTTTTCAATCTTTGTTTCCATTTTTCTATTTCTAACACCCGATTGAGCTTCCTGAGCATAAAAACAAAACATGCTCTGGTAGTGGCTAGGCCATTGCTGAATATTTCATTGACTTTAAATCACTGAAGAAGCTGAGATAGTTGAGAACATAGTACAAGCAATTGTGATAGACTTTTCGTTGGACATGTACTGCCTTTTTTCAGGATAGGATGGTACAGAGATAATCTTTGCATTGCTTTTGCTATAGGCAAAGTCCTTCACCAAACTCAGTTTTGTTTCTGAAAATTATAACAGTAAAAAAGACAAAAAAATTATTTTATTGTATGGGTTTTTTTGTTTTTTGTATATGTGACATTTTGTTTTGATTTTTAATTTATTTTTCACCTAAACTCATCACTTTCCTGAACATGTAATAACATTTAGGGGATCAAGAACCAGGGGAGCAGGATAATCAACAGCGCTCATCTAATGGAGTCCTGACCCCACGCAATCCATCCCATTAGGACTCTACACTTGCTTTAACTATCTGAGCTAAGCTGTCACAAACCCAAAGAGAATTACGAGTACTGTGAATATGACTCAGACTATAGGGAAAATAGAAAAATAAAAACAAATGCACTTCTCCCACTCTTGCTTTTTGATTGTCACTGCTGACATGTTGCTCTTGCCACTGAGAATCCCTTGTACACGGATTTCATCACCAGCAGGAGTTGCTATGCAGGCGTGAGAGTGAAGGTCACTCCTAGATTTCTCCAACAAATGTTAAGCATGATCCTGTGCAGAGGAGCAGCCTACAGGAGAGGTGCACTCATTCAGGATTACTTTCCTTGTTTATGACAAGTGACATCCCAGGCACAAAACAGCTCTGCATTTTTAATTTCTAACATCCATTTTTCTCCTAATAAGTTCTGTTCTTTCTCCTGGATGTTTCTACTTCAAAGCTTCTTCAGTCTTTACTTTATGTCTGTAAATGGACTCGTCCCTTCTTGAACCCAGCTTTTAATAAACATTCCTGTTACGTTTAGAAAACAAAATATCACAGAATGTCCAATTGTGAAAGATAAGTGATACATACACAGGTGCCTGTTCTATGAGTCTTCTTTGAGGCTGGAACCCAAAATCATTGCTGCATAAAGAATATAAATGATTCCTTCAAACTATTAGTGATCATAAGATTTCCTTTTTGCTATTAAAGGGGCATATTCATATTCACTTGTTTATTTCTAAAATTTGTTTCTTTAACAATTGTAGTAGGTGGAATTTATATGTTCAAGAAAATAATAGGGAAAAAAACTCCACTAGTACAAGAAATCCAAGAGACTGTGCTGTTCAGAGCTAGCTGTGACACAAAGGAGTGAGCTGGTGGGGTGGGCCGTACCTCAGGGAGCCTCCCAGATAGCCTACCACAAAGACACATTCTCAAAACTTAGCTTCAAGCCAGTAAGAGCCTGTTTTAATGTTAATGCAGTTACCAGCAGAGACCATGCATTGATTTTTTTTCCTCTGATTTGCTTGTGAACATGTTGTTCTCTTAGACCAGGGGTGTCCAATCTTTTGGCTTCCTTGAGCCACATTGGAAGAAGAAGAATTATCTTGGGCCACACATAAAATACACTAACACTAACGATAGCTGATAAGATTTAAACAAAGGTCCATACATAATTTTTGTAATGTTTTAAGAAGGTTTACAAATTTGTGTCAGGCCACATTTAATGCCATCCTGGGCCACATGCGGCCCCCACGGGCCACGGGTTGGGTAAGCTCGTCTTAGATCCTAAGTTACTTCTCCTCGTGTGGTTGATACAAACGTCCTTCCTTCACCCCTAATGTATGTACTCTAGGAGGTTCCTAACTGTTCTCTAACCTCAACCCCCACCAACAGATCTTGCTCCTTCATGGAAGTCCATATCTGCATCTAATTGTACAATGCCATATTGCTTGTTTGGATATGTGTCGCCACACAAGATTATTATTCCCCTGTGCTTCAGATTCTCTCATTGTTTGCCTAGAGGATGGTTAGATAGATAATGAATGAACAAATGAATGAATAAAGCTAAATATTATCACTCATGAAGAGTTGAGTTTAACTTAGTTAATAAAATTGGCTACTTGGTGAGAAAAGATTCTGAAAGAATGAAATTCAATACAAGAAAAATTTGAAAGGACAGGGGGCATTCAAGATATTCACTAATGGATTTTCAATTTTATTATTATATTTTGACAGTACTGTTGCCCTTCAAATAAAATTTATATAAAATCTTCTCATTGAAATAGATAAAAGAAGAATGAAGAGGGGATCTCCAATTGTTTGAGACTTTTGCCTTTCCCTAAGACCAGGAATATCTTTAACTAATTATAATGTATACACATTTTAAGAGATGTTCTTTATGTATTACTTTTTGAAGTTGAATTGAATATCGTAGCAACGTGTAGTATGATGTTCCCTCAAAAGGGAACAAAATTAATCAAAGAAACGTTAGTGTCACCTGGTGACAGGCAAGACAGTCAAAGAGGAAAGACCATTTGCCAGGACAATGAATAGGATAAAGAGGTGTGACTGAGTTTCCCCCACATTCTCCTGACTTAACACCCCTTGACCTCTACCTATGGGGGACCTTAAAGGATGTGGTGTACCATAGAAGTCCAGCTACACTGGTGGTACTTTGGGAAGAAACTGAAATGGCATGCACAGTGATACTAGTAGACACTTTGGTCAATGTTGCTCAACTATTAGTTCACTGTAATCAGAAGTGTCTGGATGCTGATGGTAACCACTTGGAGCACCTCTTGTAATTGCAGAAGTCAAATGTGACTTGTATTCATCTTTTGTTATTGGTATATTTTGAGTATTACAATTTTAATAGTTTTTTTTCTTAGAATGTGTACACTTTTTGTTGGCACCCTCTGTAATTATGCAATTCAGTTTGTAAACCATTGAACTGACTTGCTGTCAATACCATAGGCTCTAAGCATCTCCATCCAGAGGTGCTGAACAGCTTTAATGACTCGCTTGACTCTTTCCCTACACTCTTAAACTGACATTATTGAGGACTCTTCACCTACTGCAGGTTCCTATATGCCCTGCATTTAGCAACCTGTCCTTAAAATCAGCAGAAATGAGAAGGGCCTGAGTCTGGGTCTTTGAGGTTCAGCGTTAGGTCAGCCTGTTCGCTAATCCTACTATGGTCCTGCGACCTGCTTTTAATTACTGAGTTCTTGGTTTATTTCTCGTTCCCACAACTTCTTAATACTTTACTATCCTATGAGTGAGTAACCCTTTCACTGTTTATCCACAATACAGTTCGGAGTTCTTCTGAGTCAGTGCTTCTGCTTAGATCTCACTGACAGCACTTTGGAGAATGGGCTGTATTTGCTAGTCTCAGAGTGTGTCCCAGTGGCTGTGCCAATAACCCGTTTGCCTGACGGCCTTGCTGTTTCTCGTGAAAGGCTCAACTTCTGAGATTCCTGTATGGTCCTGTTCCTGGCTACTGCCTCTTCACCAGCTTCCAGCACCGTCTGGTTTGGTCCATTCTATAAAACTGAAGTTCAGGCCGCTGGATCAGGCGGGGGTTACTGAGAAAAAAGGCAAGCCAAGTGTAAAATGAACTGTTACTGCCAATGCCAGTGTGGTTAAGGTTCGCTGTTCTTACCTGAGTTTACTAGACTGGGAGCCAGGGATGGTGGTTCTCTTCCAATTCTGTTGTCAGATAAACTGTGATATTGATAAAATTGAGCTCCACAAGTGTAAAATGGAGCTTCTGGATGAAATAATCTCTAATATTCTTATAATGATCACTCCCTGATAGTTTCGAGTTCCACAACTGTACTGTAGAAAATGAGAACATTAGGTTTTTCATCTTTCTTTCTCTTGAGCAACAATTGCTTTCTAGAGGTTTCTCCTGGTATCTCCAGATTGTATTGCTGCACTCACTCATGTCTGTGAGACTGACTTCATTTTCAGTTGTCACAGAAATCACATACTCTACAATGTCATCTCTCACTTCAGAACTCCAAGTGTGTATGTTGAGCAGTTAGTCTCTCAGGTCTTCACCCGTCAAGCTTTCCTCACCTCACCAACTCCTAATTCTCATCAGTCTGGAAAGGCCAACACAGACACAATCTTCCCGCAGACCATTGTCACTGCTAACAGTAGCACAGTGTGGGAATTGTCACATGCCATGTACTCCCTCCAGAATATATTAACATATAAATCTGTACAGTAATTTATAAGGTAGCTTATTTTCCCCATGTTTTAGATAAGGCATCAGAGATACAGAGTTTAAATGCATAGGTGAAGTTCACAGGGGCTATAACAGGCTGAGCTTGGCTTCAAAGCCCAGCAACTCCTCCAAGTGTCCTGACTGCCGCTATGCTGTGCCCTGACAGGCTGGGGGTAATGGAAGCTTCCATGTATTTAACCCCTAAGGGGTACCACACACATACCACCCATTCTTCTGCTGCTTCTCTCACTGCCTTTCCCACTCTCCTGTCTGAAGCTTTTCCTCGCCGTCAGTGAAACCTCCATGCTTTCAGATTATTTGCTTGATTTCTGCAAAAACCTATTTTCTCAAAAAGAAATTCAGTGAAGCAAACCTTAAATTCTAAATGTCACCCTTGCCAATTAGTAGTGTGACTTTTACCAAGTCACTCTCCCCTGGGGGTCTCTGTAGCCTCTTTGGTTTGCTGCAGTCCAGTGATTTTTACAATAATGTGAACACAGGAATTTGACTTTAGCATTTAACAGGAAGGATTTGTGTGTTAGCAGTAAATGGAATTATTTGTTACTAATATTGCATCATTTTCAAATAAATAACTAAATTTCAGCATATAGTGATGGGTTTTAAACTAAAATGACCTTTAAACAAATACTTGATGATAGTTTGGCACACCTATAGCACTTATTTAATAATTCTGGAATGAATGCATGCATTGATGAGATTAATTCATGAAATAAGCACTGTTAAATTTAATAAAATCTCTGATCCTTATAAAGTCACCAATATGTTATTCAGATTAGCCCAAGGACTCTTGGCATTGCACTCCAAGCAAGCCAGATTTTTGTCAGAGGCCCTCCTTGCTACTGCCTTCACATTTCCTATCAGTTTTATTTATTTTTAAAAATGAGGTCATGGGTGTTTGGAGAAAGAGAGTTCTCATGGCTCCCTAGGTCACACAATGGACAAGCTGTCCTTTTTCTTAATTGATTCAAGCAGAACAACTCTGCCACAGCACGTGCAGCCCTAGCACCTGAAAGCACCTCGATTATAGCAGCTATCCTGCTGCATCACACTCAGCTGTTAAATCTTTTCTGGACAGGAAACAGAAAAGATTTCTGTGGGGGCTGCATCTTGTCTCTTTCTCCCTCACTTTTCATTTCTCCTCTCCTGCTTGATGGCTATTAATCATGAGAGAAATATTGCTAGAACTTCACAGCAAATGTGGTAATAGGGGTTATAAAATAATACCTACAAATACTCCCTGTGTTGTAATTGTGAATCATACACTTTGGAAACTGTAAATATTCTTCAGGGATTATGATTTCTGAAACATCTGCTGGCATATCACCAAGGAGGCATCGCACCTTAGTGTCTCTTCTTCCAGATATTCTGCTTCTTCTATCACTTTGCTCCTAAGTGTGTCTTTCCTCAAGCAGCTCTCCACTGTCAGAAAGTCAAGTACTTCGATGCGTGATGGATCCTGGAGCTGCCTAAACTGACCGTGGTCAGATCCTTTCACTGTTTCATATCCATATACAATGATCTAAACTGGATTTTCACTTCTTTCAAAGTATTGTATACTTTATTTCCTCTGTTTCTACTGCCAACATCTTAGTAGAATTCAGATTACTCCAAACATGGGACCTCTCTTCTTTCTATAGATAATTGAGTTCTTACTACCATGTTAGAATTTGCTTTGTCTCATGTGGTACTAAGGTATGTAATTTATATTCTGACTATAAGATTTGTACAGTATGTATGAGTTGTGATACCTCTTAAAACCTTTGTCAGAAAGCTAATACCTCTGTATTAGACTTCACTTAATGTATGTACACAAACTTAAAGTCAACTACCATTTTTAGAGATTAAGACCATCTCAATTCGTTCTTGGACATGTGCACAGTCCTGGGTATATACATGAACTTAGAAATTTAAAACATGTTAGTGCTTATCAAACTCTTCTTTGGGCATCTTATTTTTTAAATTTTGTCTTAAGTTTTTCAGTTACCTTCTTGTAAATCTGGCTTGTATCTCCAACTCAGGCATCTGCAATTTCTACTCATTGTTTTTGACAAAATAGAGCCATTCACATACAGCACACTCTTGATGAGGCAAAATAATGAAACTGTCTGGGAATTGAGCTCTTTACTTAGTTGTCAATCAGATCGATTAGTGAAAAAATTCAAGTAATAGAAATGTTGGGAAATGCCAGAACCAATTGGCTTCTTCCACTGGTTCTTCAATGTTTGTTTTCAAAGCTACTACAAGGCTGGTAGAAGAAGATAGGATTAGGTAGGGCAAGTTAGAATGTCACAAATCTAGGTGTTCTTACTAAGATTAACCTTTTCTTTAAAAGATGTCCATACTCAGATTTTTGCAGGTATATTGTGAGTGTCCAGAGTCCTAAAGAAAGAAGGGATGTTGACAATTTTGGTAGTGTTCCCATTGTCCTTATGAAAAATGAATTTTTAAAGGACTTTACTTTCACATTCCAGATGTACCCTCTGCTGTTGATGTTCTTTTAGGTTATATTATTTTATACAATTTTCATATTAAGCAAGTAATTTTTGCATAGCATTATATAATTATATGTCTCCATTTTACTTATATCTATATGCATATCTATCTACCATCTATCTATCTGATCTATATTTTTCAAGGGGAAGAACACAGCATAGACTTCAGAATCAGAATTATTTATCTTGATTAATCTCAACTCTTTGCTTACTCATTCTGTGAGATTGCCAGATCATTTGAAAGTTATTTAACCTTCTTTATGTAAGTTTTCTCATTTTAAATAAGTATCTCAATATTAGTTTATGACCTGAATTGTAAGACAAATAAAATGTACTGATTATCATGCCTGGGTAGTCATTAAATTTAATACATAGATGCTTGGAGATGGCAAAATCTGTGATGAGTAGATTCAGTCTCAGAGGGGAATAGATCTCACTGAAACACAGATATGAGAGTGATCAGAAGTGAAATAATTGCTAAGCAGACTCAAAACACTCATATATATGTATGATATATAAAAAAATATATTATATATATATATATATATATATATATATATATATATATAAAAAACATAAATATGTGTGTATATATCTCAAATTACAAAGTGTGAGGTGAGGATTAACAGGGAGAACAGAATCCATGGTCATTAACAGAAAGACTGAAGTGTGTATAAGATTTTCCTGAAAGCCCTTTAGAAACCAAGACTGTGAGTGGAAATTTAATAGTAACTCACCTTTCCCATGATACTCAATGCATACTGTGATAGAGGACCAACTACCTAAAAGGAGTCTTGTAGGCCTAAAGGTTATAGTTATACTTTTATAAAGTAATTCATGCCCCCTCCCCCCAAAATCCAAAACTAAACAATAGAGTACAGGGAATTAAAAATTGTATATTTTGCAGTACATGTGAGCATTGTACTAAGTGATCTAACCAAACCAAAACACAAGTTTAAATTCCTTTCATTCATTACTTGATGTTTGTTTTATAACCTTAATCCATTGAAGGCAAGATAGGAGATACCCAAACATAAGAGAGGGGCTCAGTATTGGAAGACAAAAAGTGTGTATTGAAGAAGAAACGTGACATGTAAAAAAAAACTGGGTTTCTTCTGGGAAAGATGTTAATTTAGAGCATAAATTTTTCTCTCAATTCTACATTTTATTTGCCAACTTATTAGACTTGTTTTCTGCTTTTAACTACTAGATCATTATATTTAAACTATGTACTAAACCTTGGGAGTATACTAGATAATTTAAATGGATCCATAGTTCATAATAAATCTAATTAACTACTCCCTAGATACACACAGATGATACTCCCTGAAAAAAAAAATTCTTTATAGCAGTGTGCAAAGTATGGGTCAACCAAAATAAATCTAGTGTTATACACAGACATCTTAAACTGTGCACATCTGTTAATCTAAAAAGTGTGTTGTCTGCAATGCTTTTACTTCCCTTTAAAGTCACCTGTTTCTTACTTATTTGCATTTAATCATGGAAGCACTGTTTACAAAGCTTTGCTTAAATCCTTTTTCTTTTGGAATTTTTGTTATTACCTGGAAAATAAGGTTTTATTATTACTTAATAAAGTTTAGTTATATTTAATATAAAGAAAATGAAATATTAATAACAATCCTGGTATAAATTTTGCTTCAGGATTTAGAATGAATAATAAATTTGAAAAAATAAGGTAAAAATAAAAATTTAGAGAACTATGAGTTAACATATGTGCAATGGTAAAAGTGGAAATATTAACCATAAATTTATTTATGATTATATCATTTGTGTAGAAAAAATACTTCTTAGAATATATTCACATCTTAACTGTGTATACTTTTAGAACTTTCACTATATTGCTATTAAAATATATACATTTATAATAAATTACAGATGTCTAAGTTCATAAAAACAGTCACTGGCAAAGCCAAGATGCAGAAGGAATTCTTCTAACTTATCAACGCTCATGCATTCCAATTGTCCTCTGCTGTCCTGGAGCATTTATTTCCTTTTGCCCTCTCTAGAGAAGTCTACTCTGCTACACATTTTTAATCATTGAATTTTCTTACAAAATACTCACTTTTTCAATAGCTTGCTGTCAAAAGAAACTATTAAAAGAAAATAATAATATGATATTTTATTTTAATATAAAAATGATTAGTAGCATTGTGCTAGCTTTTGTCAGGGCATCACATTTTCAAATAGGACATCTGTTTTCCCTTTAACAATACTCTCTAATCCCAACATATAGGCTTCTATGGCAAGTTGTAGTGAATAGCATTAGGCTGGGATTTATTTTCAGTGCCAACAAAATAACAAGTGATCTACTACTACCCAGGGTTCTTGGTTTGAAACATCACACTTGCTCATGCATAATGCAGTACATAAATGAATACTCAAGTCTACAACTTTCAGAATGTTTCAACATGAATTATCCCATTTAATCTTGTGTCAGAGGACATCAAATATTGAAGCCTGATAAATTGACAGGGACAAGAACTGTGAGAATAACCAGGTGAAGTCAATGACCATGTATACGACTAATTATAAAATATGTAAAGTAGTTTGTCATTACTATACAAGCTTTTACTTACCATAATAAAATTGACACAAATCTACTGATTTTGCATATAGTCGTGTGAAGAACCCATCACATTGTTAGGGCTATACTGTTGCCATATGTGACAGATACCTTTGGTGACCATTTTTACCTTGTTACATACTTTTAAATTACAATGTATCTAACTAATACTTTCAATATGTACAAAAAATATCATTGCATAAAACTATTCTTCATCTCATTATTAATACCACCCTTTAAAAAATAAATTAAATTATTTCTTTTGAATTTCATTTAATTTTCCTTTTGCCTTCAAACTCGGCTGGTAGTCTGAGACTTGTTTCCACAACCCGCAGGGCTTCAGTCACTTAGCAAACAACCTACACAAATGAATCACTACTTTTTTCCAAATTATTTGTTACTTTTCTGTTACTAAATATTATTTTTATTACTTGTGAAATAAAAAAGTAATACAAATAACAATACAAAGTATATGGCTATTCATGTTAATTCTTATTGAATTTCTCTTAGCTAGAACTCCTTCCTTGCTACCTTCATGACTTAGAACCCATGCCTTGTTTTCTCCAAACTTAAACCTAAACCACTGTGCTTCTTATTAAGGTAATGCCTACTCTTTGACACCAGATGTTAAAAATATTATAAACTCTGCCTTATTATTTAAAAAAATACTACCATAGTAATTTTTCACTATCTACTTCTAGGCCTGAACCACAGGAGTTGCTCTACAGATATTTATTGAATTATGAATGAATAAACAAGTAAATGAATGAAGAATGTTTTTGCTGATTTAATCTGCAGCTCACACTGTGGGATAATAAATCTACATGTTTGTCTATTATCCAGGTACTTCCTCCGTCAGCTAAATCACCTGAGATATTTTTTGTACTCTTGTCATCTAATGTATCTTTGCTTTCTTATGTCCCCATAAAATACACTGTTTCTGAGATGAAATAGATTAGGAAAACTTCCTTCCTTTAAAAAATACCAAATATGTTTGAATTTATTCTTTGTTTTGGAAAGAAATTAAGAAAATTTTTAAATCAAATCACATCTTGGGAAACTAAGTTATTGTTAGCAAAGTGGTCAGCCAGGTGACCATACTAGCTTAGATTTGCCTTTTGTCTAAACTTGTATTCAGAAGTTACTTTTGATAGATACTGTGCATTTTATACCACGAAAAATGTTATCTAAAATTTTGAGATAGGAGAAGTCAATCATAATTATTTTAAATTATAAAAATACCAAAACTCCACATCTTACAGTGATGGAATAGATACACCTATAACTAATTTTAATTGACTAATTTAAGCTGGGCATTGTGAAAGATAATATACTCCTCAAGAGATAAGAAGCTTATAAAATTATTCTTAACCAGAAATGAACATCAGAATTATATATAATTCCTTTGAGACATATACATGTTCACTATGCTTCACCATCAATCTAAGTTGACTGGTCCAGATATTCATTATTTTTTTTTAAAGTTTCCTAGGTAAATTGGATACACATCTCTGAATAAGTATGGTGGTTACTCAAATTCTATTCTAATAGTAACAAGTGAAAAGCTGCATCCATTTAGATAAATAATGGAAACTACTTAAATAAGTATTCCCAAAAATGTCACTGGCTCAGTAGATAAAGTTTTCTTTTTTAATGAATCACACTCTGTTATGAGTCATTCAGGAACAAATATCCTTTCATGCCATGGCTTCTAGTATCTCCAGTTTAACTTAACACTATATATATTGTCTTCAGAGAAGGGGGATCCTTCCAGAAGAATATTTTGTTAATAAGACATTGTCCTAACTAAATGGAAGGGATGTAAGAAATGTGAATTAGCAATGTTCCAAGAAGAAAAGCAACATATTTTGATACTGGTGATGTATAGTAACATAATAGATAGTTGTAATAAATATTTAAAAATGAATGGAATTCTGAAACATTATTTCTTGTTATACATTATGTGAGCGTTGATCAGGTAAGCAATGCATTTTTTTCATACTCTTGCTTGTCTTGTCTTTGTAAGAAAGAGCTACAGTAAAGTGAGGTTTTTGCTATTCCCAGTTACATAGCATATGACAATTTTTAGAAAGTAGTTAGAGGACACCTATTTGCAACCTGGAACTCATCATGATTTGAGTCATTTAGCTCAGATATTTTTTCAGAAAGTCAAAGATTAAAGATATGTGAAACAAAATGAGGTCCCTTATCAATCTTATTCTTGAGTGTAGGCTTCTTAAGCTATTAATAACAGACAACTAACCAAATTTAAGTGCACAATGTCAAATGGAAGAGTTTAAATCAATCACTAAAAGACAAGCTTGTCTAAGTAAATGTGACAAATTGAAGTTTAAGAATCAATGCTATTAAATAATAAAGCTGCTACCAGCAGGGAATTACAAGTAGGCTACAAAGAAACATTCACAGTTAAAGAATTCTGAAATTACAAACATACATGTTTAACTATGTCACAGGAATGATGCAGATTCCTTAAATTCCAGTTGGCATGTTTGTAGTTGGTAAGCCCAGTCATGTTTTTGGTTTTAACATATTGTTAATATGTTAAAGACTTCCACTTATTTATCAACAAATAAGGGCTTTTTCCTGAAACATGCATGCATAAACACATACGCTCACACACACAAACACACACACACTCACACACACATTAACAAGCAACTACACACACAAAAACAACTCCATATCTGGATTATTCATAGGTAAGTTAGACTAATTCTATTTAAAATGTAATTCATTATTTCTACATGCATCCCTTGTGTTTCTTTTTAAATTGCATCACCAAATTCATAGGTAAGGGACTGGAGAGTTACCTCTGACTTATCACTCTTTGTGTACACTACTATTCATTGAATTTCTAATAGGACACCTATTCCTATTTATTGTACTTCTCTAGCTTAGAGCAGTGGTTCTCAACCTTCCTAATGCCGCAACCCTTTAATACAGTTCCAAGGGGTTGTGACCCACAGGTTGAGAACCGCTGGCTTAGACGATCATTATGTCCACTTGAGAGCTTCAAGAACTTCCTAACTAGTTTCACTGTAACTAGTTTTGCCTCAAGTGCCTCAAGATTAACCTTTCCAAAATTCAAATCTGATCATGTGCTTCCCCTAAATAAAACTTTTTTTTGTGATTGCCTATAAACTAAAATTTAAGACTTCTAGTGTAGGAGTTAGCAAATTATGACCCCTGGACCAAATCCAGTGCACAAGTTGTTTTTGTAAGCTCTGAAAGCTATGAATAATTTTTACATTTTAAAACTACATTTTTAATTGATTATGCACAATATCTTTTATGTTCCCTTTTCATCTGTAAAGCCTAAAATATTAACTCTCTGACACTTTATAGAACTATAGAGCAGTTCCAAGGCTGTGGGCCCCTATCCTAAGAACTTGTAGAGAGCCTGTCACACACACTGCTACCCTGTCAGACTTATTTTTCACCTCACTATTGACATCTACTGTACAACCAAGATGACCTAAAAATTGTTGAATTTTCACAAAACAAAATGCTTATTCTCACCTCTGGGCCTTAATTCAGGGCTCTTTCCGTGTTGAACATATCACTTCTGCTATCAACACCATTTGGTTAAGCCTTTCTTCCTTTAAATTAAATTTATCTCTTCTGGGAAAACATTATTGAACTTCTTTGTTCTAGAGTAGGTAACAGTTTTATTCTCTGGCACACTTTTATTTTTAAATCTCTATAATACTTGTTTCACAATGCATGTGGAAGTTTCTGTTTTCCTGAATGGTTGCCATGTTTCCCATCTCATATGCTCTTCTGCACTGTAATTGTTACACCCCTGTAAAGAGGTGGAGACTGTTTTCATCTCTTGTCAGGGCTTGTAAGTGACTTCACTAATAGAATATGACAGAAATGGTGCTGTATCAGTTATGAGAGTTCACTTCAGAGACCTGGCAGCTTGTGATCCTGTCACTTTAAAGCCTGTCCTTACGTCAGAACTGTGATTATCCTGGGTGCATCATGCAATAATTAGTTTATTAGCTTGTTACATGATGTGACCATGAAGAGTGAGAGGCCATGTGGAGAAAGAAGCTAAGGGGCAATGAGACACCAGTCACACAAACAAAGAAACCAGGATGGAAGTAGATCTTCCAGCCCTCACACTGCTGCTAACACCACACGAATCCAAAACCAATTGCCCAGCAGAGTTTGTTCTAAATTTCTCACCTACAAAATGTGAACAAAATAAAATTGTTTTAAATCAATAGCCTTTGCGGTAATATGTCTTAATGCAACATAAGGCAAGAACAAATAACTGCCTCATTGCTAATTTGTTCTACTTATTCCAGTGTGAATTTTCAATGTCTGAATAGGATTCTCTCTTACTGAACTTGTTTCATGGAGCCTGGCTTCTAAACTACCTGGTAAATGCTTATTACATGAATATGTTTTCAAAGTTGAATGTATGAGTATGATTGAATATGTCAATGAATCAAGTTCCAGGAAAGTGTATAGCTAGTAATTGCTGGGGGTTTTTTGTTTGTTTTTGTTTTGTTTTGTTTTGTTTTTGGTACGTGGGTAGCTCCCTGACTGGGAATCGAACCCAGGCCGCAGCGCTGACAGCACCAGCGCTGAAGCCCTAAGCCACTACACCATCAGGGAACTCCTAGAAATTGCTGGTTTTTTTTTTTGTTTTTTTTTTTGTTGTTGTTGTTTTTTTTATGGAGAAAAAAAGGAATAAAGAAGCTGAAAAGGAAATGGTATGAAGAAGTGGAAAGGAGGCATAAGATTAATTGAGATGGGCATAAGAAGACAACAAGTATTGAGGAACAGAAGGTGGCATGAAGGTGTGTTTAGTAACCCCAGTTTAGCCCTTGTTTTGATGGGTCACTTGGTAGACCCACCATATAGTCTTACTCATGACTGTGACTTGTTGTGGCAAATGGATATAAAGCAAAGGTACCAAAGAGAAAGCAGATGGGGTATGTTCTAAGGAAACCAGGTGCAATTTTCCCAGGGTTTTCTCCCAGTGGAGTCACACAGGATGCACTTAATTCCCTAGCAATGGGTCCTAACAGCATTTGCAAAATGTTACCTGGGAGGGAAGCTCATTTAAAGACTCAGCATCTAGGGTTTTTGTTGGGGTCAGGTCACATATGAAAGATTCCAGACACCCAGAGGAAATTAGGTGTTCAGCATAAATTATAATGTTTATAGAAATAATTTAGACATAGTAATCGTTTTTATTAGTTCTGGGATAGTGAGAACCCTCTTGAAATCTAAGCTTCTAGGTGCCATTTAAGGCGCAACCTTGTAAGAAGTCAGTACTTCTGTGTTAATGGTTTTGTCTGTGGAAGGGAACAGTCCTTAGAGTCTGCCCTCAGCCCCTTAGCCACTGTCATCAAAAAGTCATTTGTGACTTCAGAGTCGGGGGGAAAAAACTAATGAGTGTTGTATTAACCTATTAAGTAAATTCGATTTTAAATCAGGAAACTTTCTGCCGATTGAATTTAACAGAACATACAGAAAGTTAGTTTTTAGTATCAAACATAGGTTGATTTTTTTATATAATATATATTAAAAGAGAATCCTTGATATTTTTAATGCTGCAGATGTTTATTGACTATCTGCCACATACAAGGCATTGCATTTGGTCTTTAAAAACAACTGTGAAGCAGGAACATTCTCTTATTAATAGAACTGAAAAGAACAGTGTGGCATAGCGACTGATAGATAAATAACTACCGTATTATCTGGCAATACAAGCCTACACAGTCTGCTCTGTGCATTCCAAAGGGGATAGCTACTGCTGTTGGGCAGAATGCTGGAGAATGTCCCTCTCCCGAAGAGCTCCGTTAAGTCAACATTTAATTATGAGATTTTAGTGGGGCAGAAATAAGGAAAACTCTGCCTTTTCAGCAGAGAGGAAAGTATAACTGAGGGCTTTACGATCCACAGGACACTTAAGGAATTGAAAGTAAGGCCCGGAACTGGAGTGCAGACCTTTGAGAGACAAAAGTGGAGGTGAAAAATAGGTAATCAGATGAATTGAGTGTATCGAGTTGATTACAGGGCACATTAACAGATCTAAATTTCAAATGACAATGAGAAGTCACTGAATGCTTTTAAGGGAAAACACAGACAGGGTTAGAGTATTTAGACATTTATTTTTCAAATTGCAATGGAAAAAAAAAAGATTAGAGCAGTGTTTCTCTTGCCTTAGTTGTTGCTATTGCTATTGTTGTTCTCTTCTCTTCCTCTTTTGCCTTTTCTTCTTCTTCTCATAATACTTTATTTTATTTGCAGCAGTTTTAAGTTCAAAGCAAAATTGAGGAAAAAATACAGAGACTGCCCTTATACCCACTCCACCTTCACCCATGCTTAGTCTTCCTCATTATCAATATATCTTCCTGGTTCATGTGTTACAACTGACAAACTTCATTGGCACATGGTAATCAGTCAATCAGCCAACGTCTCTCTCGAGGTTATGTATGAATATTCTACAGGTTTGGTCCAATGTATAATGGCACGTAGCCACCATTATGGTATCATACAGAGTGTTGTCACTGCCTAAACATTCCTGGGCTCTACCTATCCATCCACCTCCCTCACCCAGCCCCAGACAACCACTAACCTTTCAGCTTTCTCCACAGTTTTATCTTTTTTGGATGTCATACAATTGGAATCATAAAGTATGTGGCTTCTTTTACTTAGTAATGTACATTTAATATTTCTCTATGTATTTCCATGTCTTGATAGATCATTTTGCTTTAATGCTGAATGGTGTTTTTTTGTCTTTATGTACCACAGTTTATTTATCCATTTGCCTGGTGAATGCATCTTAGTTGCTACCAAGTTTTAGAAATTATAAATGAAGTTGCTTTAAACATCGTGTTCAGATTTCGTGTGAGCATAAGCTTTTAACTCCTTTGAGTAGATACCCATGAATCCAATTGCTAAATCATATAGAGTATGCTTCGTTTTATTAGTAACTGCCAAATTGCCTGACGAAATGGCCACACCATTTTTCATTCCCATTAGCAATGTAAGAGTTTCTGTTATTTCACATCTTTTCCAGCATTGGCTATTGTCATTTTTTGAGTTTTCCATTTCAGCCTTTCTCCTGATTTGTAGTGGTATCCCATTGTTGTTTTAATTTGCTTTTTTCTGATGATATATGGTACGGGACATCTTTTCATAAGCACACTTACCATCTGTATATCTTGTTTGGTGGGGTATCTTTAAGGATGTTGCTTCATTTTTTCATCAGAATGCTTAATTTTTCATTATTGAGTTTTCAGAGGTTTTTGTGTATTTTAAAAACTATTTCTTTATTGCATGTTTCTTTTGAAATATTTTATTGCAGTCTGTGTCTCATATTTTTATTACTTTTACATTGTCTTTCACTGAACAGATTTTTAATGCAGTCCAGCTTATCTATTATTTCTTTTATGAATTGTGTATCTAAAAAGACATTGACATATTCAAGATCACCTAGTATTTTTCCTATGTTATCTTCTAGCAGTTTCATAGTTGCCTGATGCATTTTGAGTGAATTTTTGGGAAGGATGTAAAGTCTGTGTCCACATTCAATTTTTGGATGTGAATATCAACTTTTCCCAGCACTGTGTGTGTGTGTGTGTGTGTGTGTGTGTGTGTGTGTGTGTGTATGAATGTATTTTGTATTTCTGAGCTCTTCATTTTGTTCCATTGACCTATTTTTTATTCTTTGCAAAACTAGCTGAGACTTTATAGTAAGTCTTAAAATTGAGTAGTGGTATTTATCAAATTTTATTCTTCTTAAATATTGTATTTGATATTCTGGGTCATTTGCATTTCTACATAACCTTTAGAATCAAATTGTCAATTTCTACAAAATAACTTGAGATTTTTATTGTATTGCATTTGCTATACACATCAACTTGAGAAGAATTGACATCTAGACAATGTTGAGTCTTTCTATTTGAACATGGGATATCTCTCCATTTATTTCACTCTTCAATTCGATATATGAGTTTTTAATTTTTCTCATATAGAGCTTATACAGGTATTGTTCAATTTGTTCATAAGGATATATTTTTGGTGCTATTGAAAATAGTATTGTGTTTATAATTCTAAATATAACATTCATTGATGGTATATAGAAAAACAATTGACATTTGTGTATTAACGTTGTATCTTATAACCTTTCTAAATCACTTATTAGTTCCATGAGTTTTTAATTATTTTCAGTTCTTTTACATTTTCCACATAGATGATCATGTCATCTGTGAATATAAACAGTTTACTTCTTTCTTCTCAATCTGTATGCTTTTTATTTCTCTTTCATGTTATATTGCATTACTGAGAACTTGTATTATGTTGAAAAGGAATGGGGGAAAGTGTTATCCTTGCCTTGTACCTAATCTTAGTGGAAAGCTTACCTTTCTCACCAGTAAATATGCACATTGCTAAATGAAAGAAACCAATCTGAAAAGACTGTATAGTATATTATATGACACCCTGGAGAGGATAGCTATTGGTTTTCTGCAGACATTTATTATTAACAAATTAGAAAGTATCACTCTATTTCTAGTTTTCTGAGTTTTTATCAAATATGGTTTGTCAAATATGATTACTGTATCTATTGTTATGTTCACATGATGTTTTTCTTTAGTTTATTGATTTAATGGATTACAATAATTGATTTTTGATTTTTAATTCAAGTTTGCATTCCTGGAATAAATTCCACTTGATTGTGGTGTGCAGTTATTTTCATACAAACTTGAATTCACCCTGCTTATATTTTTGTTGATCATTTTTGCATCTATGTTCATGGGAGATATTTCCCTGTAATTTTCTTGAATTGTCTATGTGGTTGTGAATTAAGCTAAGGTTGTCCTCATAGAATGAGTTACAAAGTATTCCCTGAAAGAGATTGTACAGAATTGGTATAATTTCTTCCTTAAATGTTTAAGAATTCACCAGTGTACCTGTCTAAGACAGTTGCTTTCCGTGTGAGACAGTTGTTAATTATTGATCCAATTGTTTTGATAGCTATAGAGTAAATCAGATAATCTATTTCTTATGTGAGTTTTGGTAAATTATGTCTCTCAAGGAATAGGTCCATTTTACTTAGGTAATCAGATGTGTTTTTCCTCTTAATAATTTTTGTTCTCTCTTTTTTTCACTTAGCCTGGACTCATTCTTGTAAGACCTTTTAGTTTCTAAATCCTTCTGTTATTATGAATTATCTTCTTTGTATATACTTTAAATCAACTGTAAATTTGTTTTACTATGCAATGTCTGTGAAAAATATATTTGTTTAATTATATTTATATATAATTTATAAATATATATACATATACATACCTTTATAGATTGGTTGATTTTTCTGCACCTATGAAATAAAATATGTGAAATCCAGAGTTTGGTAGAATGTTAAGATATATATACATATATGTAAAATGATTCATATTAAATTAAATACATAAATTATAAAAAATGTGTTTATGTACCCTAAAAATACTTTTGCACTATCAATGCCACAGTCTACTGCTAATAGCTTATAAGCAATGGTAAAGCTGGTTCTATTTATGGACATAGAACAAATCATTTATTTAAAGACATCACTTCATATAGAGCAGCACATGTAATTTTAGATAATTTATATATTTTTAAACTGTAATGCCAGGCTTAGCTGATAGCAAATAAAGAAACTCATCAGATACCAAAATCCACAAGAAAACGAGAGTCCTGTCAGAAGCAAGGATGCCTAGTTGACTTCTCCCTTAGGCTTATTTATCAATTCTTGGTGGCTTGGAGCCAGAATGAACTATACAACTGACTTGAAGGGAGACAAAGAGAGAGGCCGAACAGAATGGGAGTTCAGATTTAATTATTATAAATAATTATTCAAGTAGTAATCCTCTCAGTAAGTGATTTGAAAAAAATTTCATGTTTATGAAAATGGGGAGGATGCCTGAGTGATTAAACCTTGCTCCTGAGGCCGAGGGAATAATATATATATTTGGACAATTCGTCTTCACTCACACAAGTTTCATGTTCAAAATTAGTTTGCATTGCTCTTCTTCTAAAAATGCCTTGAGATTTAAAACAGCTCAAAATTGTAGAATCCATGTGCATTTGATAGAAGCAAATGCAAGCCTTTTTCAGATTATAGCACCCTTAATCATAGTTTTAAATAATGCTCAAAAACTGAAAATACAAGAAATAGATGTTTACATTCAAAAGCAACTAAATGCCTGAAGACATTTACTGCCATTAACAAGTGATAAAAAAAAAATAACTACAAAATAAAAAATGATTTAAAAATGCATTGCATATTGGAGTTATATAGTAAAATACAAGCGGGTTTTATGCTATATTTAAGGAAATAAAAGATAATATTAAAGTATGATAAAGATAAAAGATACTAACAAATTTATCTGACAGATTTGCAAATAAACTAAATGAGAAATTTTAGTATTGAAAAAAATTAATATAAAAATAAAACAGTGAGTTTAACCCTCAGATTTCTCACAGTAGAGGTTAGACACCTAATTTCTTATATGAAGAAATGACACAGATTGAAGGGCAGAGACAAAGATATAAAAAAATGAAGGTGCATATTTTAAAAAGCAATAAAAATAGAGTCAAAATGTCCAGAGTACATGTAATTTTTGTTCCAAAAAATAGACGATAGAATAATTTTGAGTAGGAACAACACTTGTAGAAATTTAGCTCAGAAATGTGTGGATGAATGAAAGCCAAATTTCCACTTTAGTAAGCTTAATGTATGCAAAATCAAATTAAAACACACATGTGCATGTGCACACCCCCCCTCCCCCAATAACACACACTCACTGACGAAACTTAGTCATATAGGAAAATCAAAACACCAAGAAAATTATAAAAATAGCCTTAGAAAAAGGCCATCTCTAAAGAGCAATTATTACAATGAAAGCTGAACGCTTAGCAGAAAGAAAGTCTCTATGAGACGGTAGCATAGTCTCAGCTATATAGTTGACATACTATAATCGCATGCATTTTAAGTTCATAGTTTTGACTTTTTAACGTTAAGAGAACCTGACTGTAAATCTCACAGATTTATTTCAAGATAAATAAAAATTACTCTGGAACGAAGGTCTGAAAATTAAGGAAGTCCAAGATACAGCCATTCCAGGAAACTGAGATGGGCCTACACTTAAAATTTGGTTTGAATGTGGAGACTCATAATGCTATGCACACCAAGAGGATAGGAAAAAATTTATTACGCACATAACGTGGTTTTTCTGGGGAGAGAGGACAGGCTTCCTGAACTGGTACAAAAACTGTTCTGCAGAGGAGGGGGAGGGGGTTCAAGGCCTGAGGCTTCTAGGTAATTAGGGGAATGGGGTGGGGGTGAGGGATCTTGTGCTAAAACAGAGTCTCCTGGGGTTGCAACTTCCCAGAGCACCTTGGCTTTCTTTTTGTCCTGCCCTGACAAGCAGAAGGGGAAGAGAGAGTGATAAGCCTTCAAGGTTATGGGCAGATAAACATTCAACATGGATGCTGATTCTTTATTATAGCTATTAATCAATGAACATATTAAGAAACAGCAAGGATTGCTTATTAGATTGCAAGTCAGGTATTATGATTAAATTCACTTTTTGGCCCTGCCAGAGTGTTTAAGAACTACTATATTTTTAATATAAGTGAGTGCATTAGTTACTTACTATGAAAACTGAGATGAAAGGAGGAACACAGACTCCAGGACTAAAAAAAAAAATAACGCCAATTTTAGAAATAATATAGGTTGAAAATTAAACATCTCTCTGCTTTTTAAAAGTGTTTAAAGAAACAGTATCATCTCAGTGCCTCTAGGTGTCTGTGTAATTTCTTTATGGTAATAACCAGAAAATAAAATTTTCAAAAGAATTCCTTAGTTTCTAATTTAGCATCACTATGAGATGAACTTCCTGATTGTTTCTTTTTAAACTATATTTCTTCCTGATCCATTTATTCATTAAACCACATTGTGAATTTCTCAAGGATCCTGACAGCAACCTCTATTCTTTCAGATACTCTACAATTTCTCCTATCTCATGGAGTAAATGATCAATTTGGAACTCAGATGATGTGTTCATTCATTTACGGTAAAGGCAAAGTGCCTCTTTTGTGGCCAGCATTGTAATAGTTTCTATGCGGAAATGAACACAAGAAGACGGTCTAATAAAATTGAAGTAGAGACAGTAAGAACAAATACAAATGCACGTAATAGGATGATATTCAAAATGAAGTCGGCTAATATAGTCTATGAGGAAATGTGGCTTGAGTCAGGCATTGTAGAAACTCGCTGATTAGTAAAAAAGTATAAGGAGGAGAATTCCTTGATTAAAATACAAGCATGAAGATGACCAGGACATGTCTAGAAAGCGAGAAGGGAAATGAGATTAGAGGGATGAAACCGAAAAGTCATTTTCAGGATCTGCTCGGGGAAGGAAGGCTGGCATAGCCCACAGTAAAATTAGGAAATTATGACAAGAGTTGTCATCCTGATAGACTGTATTATTATTTCCAATTTTTTGCTTACAAAATCAACTTCTAATCTGACACTTTCTTTCTGGGCTTCCCCAATGGAACCAAATATTGTTTTTGTTTGTGTTTTGTTTTCTATTGTTAAGTTTATTGGGGTGACATTGGTTAGCAAAAATTACATAGGTTCCAGGTATACAATTCTACAGTACATCGTGTATGTGTTGCATTCTGTGTTCACCACCCAGAGTCAGTTCTCTTTCCACCACCATGCATTTCACTGGCTAAAGAAGCTGTGGTACACAATGGAATATTACTCAGCTGTGAGAAAAGATGAAATATTCCCATTTGTAACAAACTGGATGGACCTGGAGATCATAATGGTAAACAAAAGAAGTCAGAGAGAAAAACAGAAATTGGTTTTATATAAAGTATTAAATTGGTTCTCTACTCCAAGTACAAATATTCTGAGTTTTATAGTTTTCCTAGATTTTATGTTATTGCATTCTTTTAAAAAATCTAAAAACCACTTCTTATTTGCCTTTTGAACAAAATAAATATTTATGTGTCATCCAGAATAATTGTAATCTGGTCCGTGATTATAATACCTATTAATCTTTATTTCTCACAAAAGCTCTTCATCTCTTCTGTAGTTATATCACTTCCCTGTTTAACTTAGCTTTTCATGTGCGGGCTTACCACTATATTGATAATGATACTATTTTCATTTTTCTTATATTTTATGTAGTTTAATATCTGTCTCTTTCCATACACACACACACACACACACATATGCTATCCAGGAAAAATCCAGCCATTAATACCTCTATTTTTCATATCACATCATATTACATGGCTTGATACTTTCTGGATATCATATGAGGTTAGACAATTAAGTTCACGAACTCATCCTAGAAAAAGTGCCACATACCTCATTGCTGAATATCACTGTGGTCACCTTCAAAGTACTCCCCTTAGGAAGTTGTGCACTAATGCCATCACCTAGTCCACACATCAAAGCAATTTTGGTACTCTTTTGCTGTAATGGACATTAAAACTGTCATCTTATTGTCCTTGATGTCTTGAATATCATCAAAATATCTTCCTTTCAATATTTCCTTTATCTTCAGGTAAAGAAAAAGTCATTGGAGATCAGATCAAGTGAGGAGAAAGGGTGTTCCAATAAAGTTACTTATTCATTGTTTAAAAACTTCTTCACAGACAGTGCCCTGTGAGCTGGTGCATTGTGGTGCAAGAGCCATGAGTTGTTAGTGAAAATTTCAGGTCGTTTTCATGCAGACTTTTCAGCAATTTCAAATAGTAAACTTGGTTGACTGTCCAGTTGGTATAAATTCATAATGAACAATTTCTCTGATATCAAAAACGTTAGCAACTTTGTTTTTACTCTTTATTAGACTGACAGAAGTTTTTTGGTGATACAGAATTGACTGACTTCCACTGTGCATTTTGACACTTTGTTTCAGAGCTGTATTATTACACCCAGGTTTCATGGCCCATGATAATATGGCCTGAAACATCATCTTGCCTCTCCCAAAGGTCTTAGCAAACTTCGACTCTCCTTCACTTTTTGTCCATTGCTGAGCTCCTTTAGGACAATATTTGCACACATTTCTCATGTCAAGATTTTCATTTAAAATTTCTCTATCGATGTTTACTTTGCTATGCTTCTGACAGTCAGACTATGATCTTGATGTGCAATTTGATAAATTTTTGCAATGTTTTCATCAGTTCTGCTTCTTATTGGCTTTCCTGACTTCTTTTTATCAGTGACACTTTCTATCTCCTCAGAAAAAAGTTCAATCCATTTGTACATTGCTGATTTCTTCACGATTATCCCTATAAATTTGGAATAACAAGTCCCTGATTTCACTTCAACTCTTGCCAACTTTAACAAGAAATTTAATGTCTCTTAATTGCTCTAATTCAATCTCTGACATGCTCACCACAGCACGCAAAATCATGCAACAATGATGACCAAAACTTAGCAAGACACAGATATACCAAGGTTATAGAGCCTTACTGAGTTGTTTGTACACTGCTGCCAATGCAAGCACACAGTGGCAAGTTCTTAAGCTTAATTATCAAATTTTGGACATGACAACAGCTCTGATGGCCATTTCAGAAAAACAGATCCAAAATTGCTTTGAAGGTCGGACTAGGCATTGACATTGCTGCATAGCTTCCTTAGGGGAGTACTTCAAAGATGATTGCAGTGAAAGTCAACAATGAGGTATGTAGCGCTTTTTCTAGAATGAGTTTGTGAACTTAACTGTCAGACCTTGTGTGTGTGTGTGTGTGTGTGTGTGTGTGTGCTGGCACAAGTAACACTTAAACTTGAATTATGGTTTTATTATAAAATTATAACCATATATTCTTATGGTTACACAAATTAAGCTCCTTTTTTATGAATTAGAAATCAATACCACATCTCCTATTACAAAATCATAAACATGTATCATTATGATTGTGTACTAAAATCGTAACTCAAGTCCAGGCATTACTTCTGCCAAACACTGTGTGTGTGTGTGTGTGTGTGTGTGTGTGTGTAAATGTGTGTGTATGGGTGTGCGTATGTATATACACAGAACTCTGACTTGATTAAAAGACTAGAAAAATACTGGACATTGTGGGATACAGATAGAGTTTGGGTGTGAAAAGGAACATATTAAATGTCGTGTCTGTAGGGAATATCTATTATTTTGGAATATGGTTCTTGACTTCCCTCTCTCTAAATTACGTTGTCTACTGTGCAGTTTTTTTTTTTAATAGAAACTGTTAGAGTGGTGTGGAAAGATTGGCTTGGTGTAAATTCAATTTCATTGAGTAGTGTATCCTATTTTGGAAAAGCTAAACTGGCCCCAGAAGAATGAAGGATTTATTCAGGGTATTTAAATGTGCCTTTGTCTAGGCCTAAAATAAAACTTCATTTCACAGTTGACCTAGGGCATTTTCCTTAGTTTGAAGGAACCATACTTGGAGCTGATGTCTTATAAGAGCAAGCAAAGTGAGTTCAGCAATATGGCATTTTCATTTACAACTATTACAAAAGTTGCATCCCTATCACCATTGCTACTCCTCCATAAGGGCTTTTACAAGCTGTCTTTCAGCAATGTATTTTTAGTGCATATCACAATACCTTTCATATGTCAGAAATTCAGTAATGATTTATTTAAAATGTGAAACAGAAATGTGATAAACTAAATCTTACATATCTTTGACAAGATCCTGATGACCACAAAGGTTCACAGCAGATGTAAGTCTTCTTTTGGAGTCTAGGAAAGTATTTAAGTATTTTAAGCAGGAGAACTACAATAAAATTTTCATATGCATATGCCCCTTCTGGCTACAAAATGAATATGAATTTTAACAAGGTGAATTTGGATGATGAGATCAGTAATATATTTACTACCATATATATAAGTGTTCTCAACGGAAGAGAAAATTGGATACATTTAAAAACAGCTCTATGAGATAAAATCCATAGCCTTTTTTATAGGTTATGTATGTATATATAAATATATATATAGACAGGGAGAGAAAAAGAAGTTTCAAGAATAATTCAGGCTTCCATGCTGAGAAAATGGATGAATATTAGTGTCAATTTAAAAGACAGAGAGTTGGAGAAAAGCTTGGAGAAAAGCATGAATTCAGTTTGGAGACTCCTTTTTTAGAAATATTCTGAAAATATATGAGTAAAGTATTTTCCCAGATTATGCATATAATTCTTTAGATCAGAAAGAGATTTGTGCAGGAAATAAAAGTTTATAAGTCACCAGCATTGATTAAACTGAAGCATAAAAATAGATAGGGTGGACTAGGGAGCATGAGAAGGGTGAAAAGGCAAGAAAATCCCAGAGATGAGACTTAGAAATTCCATATGGAAAGTCATGGTAGGGAATAATGTGACAAAAAAGACTGAGAAAAAGCCTCTAGAGTGAGGAGAAGAAGCTACAATGTCATAGAAAATGAAGGAAGAAAAGTTTAAGATATAGAAGATGAGAAATATTTGAGGTACTTTTGAGAAATAAAATTAAGGAAAGACCAACGTGGGTTCAGCAACCTATGGTTAACTGGTGATTTACTTGTGCTCATCATGACTGGGGCTAAAGGGAATGTTGGTAGACTGAGTGAGGAATGGAAGGTAGGGAGTAAGAAAATAAAGACTAAGTGTAGAAAAACATAATTTTAACAAATTTGGCTCCAAATAGAGAGGAGAGAACAATTCCACCCCCAACACTACTCCTCTGAAAATGAAAAATAGCCAAGCAGGTGTTTCTTTCATTGTTTCATATTTTGCTTATTTAAACTTGTTTTAAGATGAGAGTGATTTGAACATGGTTATATATTTCTGGTACAACATTTTTTTGTGAAGGAGATTAGGTAGAAAATACCTCAGTGTTGATCTACCATTGGCCATCTTTAGGTGTCTTATAGATCCAAATACAAAGTCTAGCATACAAAGATCCCTAACAAGGGTTTGTTAATATAAATTCATGCAACACAACCTGTCCATTTGGAGTCTGTCTGGAATGCCTGCTGGAATTGAAGCCAAAGGGTACTCACACTTCTCTTTCTTGGTATTCACCCAGTGTTAAACGCCGCAAGGGGCACTCAATGTTGATCAAGCACGACCACTTCTTATGCCCCATTGCTTAGTAGTTTCCAGTATAAAGGACACTCGGTATAACAGTTTTTTGGTTAATTAATTAAATAAATAAATGAACTTTTAATAATAAATTAATATTCAATAATCAATTAAATAAATAAATTCAATACAACAGACCCTCAGGAAGCTGTTTTCTTAATTCTACAATGTTAGAAAGCATGAAGGTCATTGGGTTGAATATTCTCTATGTCTATTCAACTGGAAATTCTTGTATTTCTTAAAGAACACCGTGTAGATCACAAAATCATACATCTTGCCATCTATGCCCACTTAGTCTATTATATCTGATATAAATTTAATGGCTTTGATTACCTTAACTGGTATTGGTTTTGTTTTGTTTTTTATATTTTTTGCTCAACTTGGTTTGCACTTATGCAAATATCTCAGGGCAAGGACATCAATACACAGCACAGTTTTTTATTATTAACTTTAAATAAAAATAGGAAATATATTTTAGATGAACTTAATGCCATTTTGTCTTGAAAATGTAGTTTTTTTCTTTTTTATTTCTTCCTTTATTGACTACATGTTAGATATGTAAGAATACTTCCAATCACTGTATCTTAAAAATAAAACAGCAAACTGGTACAGTGAAATAACATTATACAAAATCTAATTTTCAGAATAAAGAGATTTAAAACCAGGGCTTGATCTAGAACCTTTCCTTCTAGCCTGTGTTCTTGGTTTTAGGGAAAAATATGTGGCACTGTCCTCCTTGCTGTAGGAAAATGAATATAAAATTGATTCTACTTCTAACTGGAAAATATTTTCTCTTGTTTAGCAGGATTTTCTTAGATTTGTATGATATTTTAGTGATTTTACTCCGGTATTAGTGAAATAGCATTTTTCCCTCTTTTTCCTTAAACAGAGAGGCAACATGGATGTCCCATTCTCTTTCAGCACTATACACCATTGTAATGGCAGCAAATAGAACTATCCCACAATTTTAAAAGAGATGACAATAAAAAAAAAGAAAGAGAATAAAATAAACAATTTAATTATAATAATAGCTTTTCCGACATTCTACTAACAAAACTTGATTACTCAGTTTAGTCACATAGTTTTTAATTCTCAATAATGACTCACAGATACTGAAATAACAGAAACATGAAAGTTGATGCAAATATGTGTATCATATAGAGGTCAATCATTGCTTCAATTAATTCTGATCTCAAAAACCTAAGTGTGACTTACTATATTGACTTCGAAAGAAACACTACTATTAAGTTTTGTATAAGACTTTTGTTTTAAAAATAAAAAAAGAATACATTGAGCTTATTTAAAACATTTAATAGTGCAAAAGATCTTATAAGGAAAAGCAACATTTCCGGCTTCAGTTTTCTCCACTGACAGCTGTTTGTTTTGTTTTTTTCTGGTAGATATTGTCATATCTCCAATGTTTATAATGTTATCTCTTAATCATTTAGATAGTATCTATGAACTTCCTATTAGGATATAATTTATTTCACTTTCACTTCTCTTATAGCCTCCTAATATTTACACCTCAAGTATCAACTTTATTTTGACTCTTCTCGTTTTCTTTTATTTTGGACATAGTGGTTTAAATTTCCAATAGCTTTAGCTTGTTCCTTTCCTATACAATATTATTTATTTTTGCATAGATGCATTATTTCCATGACTCTCCCTGAAGATATTAAGATTATTATAAAATTAAATTTTCCCAAATTATTCTGTTTCATCAGGACAAGAAATTCATGTGTTTATTTTTTCTCTTTCTCTTTATTTTTTATTCTCCATAATCTCTTAAAGTATCCATTATCTTGTTTTTTGTAGGGTATGTATATGAGCATGTATCCACGTATGTTCATATAAGTGCATGTACATGTTTGTATTTCGATATGAAACTGTTAAAAGACAGCAGAAACCTCTACAATTTGTTTAAAGGGAAATTTCACCTTAGATTGACATGCCTAGAATCTCATATAGGTAGAGAAAAGAATCAGTTAATGCTCAACTGTTTCATACCCAGACTTTTAATTAATCCTCCTACTTTTGACTCCAGCTGTCAGGTTTACTCCTTTAGGATTCAATAATTTAGAACTTTCCCAGCTTTCTGCGGCGTTGATTGCCCCTTCCATTGACTCTGATCCTACATGTCACACGCTAAAGAATGCAGATTCTCCTGTTTTGATTTATCAAATATTCTTCCATTACTCTATCTTGACATGAAGACTTGTCGAATTGCTTAGTAGTTGACCTCCATCTTGTTTTCATGTCTTTGTAGATTTACATTTTACATTTTTTTGTACAATTTTAGTATAGTCTCAAAAGAAAAGAAAAGCAATTCATGTGACCATGTCAATACCAGTAATAAAGTGTTTTGTTTGGCTTTGAGGTTAAGTTTATTTTAATTTCTTAAAAATGGGTAACCATCTTAGGGTAGAGATGGCAAATTAATGTAATCTACTTCAGCAGGTTGCTGTAACAAACTAGGTACCAGGCTGTTGGTATTTCACTGAGTTTAAGTCCTAGCAAGTTGCATTGTCTTTCAAAACAGTTCAGAAACAGTCTGTAGAATTTATACTACATCAAGTTTATACATTACATTCTCATTATGGAAAATAATCAATAGAACATTCTTATTGATTACACAAGATTTAGCAAGAGTACAGTGCATGAATTAAATCATGCACAATTTGTACACATTTTTCAAGAATTTATTGCTCCTAAATGTGTATAATGTAGAGGAAATTTAAAAACAACATTAACCGGTTAAAATAATGTATAATGTAATAGCCATAGCTCTTTCTAATGCATTATTATATTTGAGTTTTTGACACTATCAAAAATTCCATGGGTGCAAATCTGTGTTCCACGAAATTTTTCACAGCTTGAAAGGAGCATGTTGGGGGATAATCACTGCAACATTGTTTATCATGGCACAGGAGGTGAGAAAATCTGAAATGCATCAGGGTGACTCTCCCTGGAGAAGTACCTCGGGGAAATGTGAAAGCCTCCTCCAGGGGGTACCTGCAGCAGTTAGAAGTAAAATACTAGAGAGAGACTTTCCATTCAAGGTGGCAGAGTAGATGAACACCGTGCTTGCCTCCTCTCATAACTACATCAAAATTACAACTAAACTATAAAGTACTCATCATTGAGAATTGCCTGAAGTCTAGCTGAACAAAGTCCTGCAATTAAGGATGTATGGAAGAAGCCACCTTGAGAATAGTAGGAGGGACAGGAACATAAAATGAGCTGGTCTCACACTCTCTTGTCACCTTTAAAATTTGGGAGTGTATACGAGGTCAGAGATTTAAGTTCATGAACTCATCCGAGAAAGAGTGGTATGTGTCTCATACCTGAATATCACTATGGTCACCTTCAAAGTACTCCCCTTGGAAAGTTATGCACCCACACCAGTGCCTAGACTACTCTTCAAAGCAATTTTGAAACTTTTTTTCTGGAACGGTCATGAGAGCTATTGTCATCATCCCCAAAATTTGACAAATAAGTTTGCAAACTTGCCACTGTGTGCTTCTGTTGGCAGCGTTGTACAAACAACTTGGTAAGGTGTCATAGAATGCACAGTGGCAGCTTGTGAACTTAATTGTCAGAGTTTGGGGTGGATGATAGCTCTGATGGCCATTCCAGAAAAAGAGTTCCAAAATTGCTTTGAAGGGTGGACTAGGCGCTGGTGTCTGTGCACAGCTTCCCAAAGGAAGGGAAGCACTTTGAAGGTAGCTGCAGTGATATTCAGCAATGAGGTATGTAGCACTATTACTAAGATGAGTTCAAGAAATTAATTGTCTGACCTTGTATATACATAGATGTGTACACACACACACACACACACACACACACACACACATAAGGGCTGTCAGGAAAGTATCCAGCCATGTAATATGAAAAATAGGAGCAAGTTATGGACAGCTCTCATATGCCAGTATTTGTCTGTTTAAAAGGATGACCTAGACCCTAAAAATAAAATATCATTTCATATATTTCATTATGATCAATTCATTCTGAGGACATTTAAGTAGTTCTGTCTTTATTGCACATTCACTAGCCTATTGCAATTATAATCCAAGGAACAAGTGAATGGGAGAAGATAAGTAATTCCCTTTCAAATAGCTCCTGAATCTCTTTATTTTTTGCTGAATTCTCCTCTTCATGAATATTTTAAATAGAAGCTAGGTTCATTTGTAGTAATTAGTGAGAGTGGAAAGTATATCTACATGACTAACTAGATTTATTCTTTTCTTTGCAGATCAGTGGGTGAGCAACTGAACAGGTCATTGCATAATTGATTCAATCTCACAGGTAAAATTGACCACATTTTTAAAAAGCCAGGTGATATCAGTGGAGTTAAGGACATCATAGGAGTTCTGGGATGCATGTATAAATGTTCTAACAAGTCAATAGTATTTTGATTTTCTTATTTTAGTAATAGAAACATAAAGGAAAGGGAACTAAACTAAGACTCAAGAGGCCATTTTGAGTCTCAAGCTTTTATTAATTAGCTGTAAAAAACTTGGAAGACACAAAGAACATAAACAGGAAAACAAGGGGTAAGGGAGATTTAAGGCTTCTATCTGAGGTGCATCTCTAGACCGGCAGCAAGCACCAAATTTGAAGCAATACTTCTGAACATGAGCTGTACAGTTTAAGCACTCTGGTGTGAAAATATTTCATGAGTACCTGCGGATCTAAACCGGAGATTTATTTCACACCCAAAGAACTTAGACACTGCTATCGATGTATGAAATCCATGACTGATGGATTTGTGATATGCGAACTTGGCTAAACTGAAATATTAATATATTCCCTAGAATTATCTTTCTAATATTTTTGTTAGGGTGGGTTACAAAGAAGATTTTCTTGTGGCATTTGGTGAGCTGTTGAAGGCACCAGGCATTTTGTAGCATGAATATACCTTTTCCTATTTATTCATCAAACCCTAAGAGAGGTGTTGCTGTTGAGGTATTTTGCAGACGTATTAAAATCCCCTATTAGTTTATTTTGAATTAATCAAAAGGGATAGTATTCTAGTTTCTCCTGAGTTAATTAAGTGGATGTTCTTTAAAAAGGACTAAAGCCCTGTGCATGAGATACAGAAACTCTAAAATGCAAAGAAGAGCAGAAAACGTAGAACGTTCCTACATTCTGAGAGCCCCAACACTCACCCAATTATTGCTGGTCTACTCAGTCACCTTGTTGGTAGGAAGTAACAGCTGGGCCTGCAATTGCTCTACCTTCTTGTATTATTTTTTTCAATGTCTATGCCTCTTGGACCAGAGGGGTATGTATAATCATCTCCATGACAGAGATTCCCAGCTTTTGCAGGATATGTTGCTGCATTAGAGGCAACAGAAATAGACATGAGTTTCAGTCCTTCTTTGTTAGGGTTCTTGCTCATGCTCATGGGGCTGCGGAGAAGGCTGCACATAATCTTCCCTTTCTGCCTGCCTATGGACTCTGCATTCTAGCATTAGATGTGGGGAGAGCCTTGCAGCCCCACAATTTTTACAAATAATAATATTTACATACATATTATTTATATATTACAAAATATAAATAATTTTATATTAAATTTTATACATAATAATAAAATAAGTATAAATATATATTGTATACACACATATACTATAAGTTATATAAGTATAAATCTTCCTCTTTCTCTCTTTTATTCTTTCTCACCTGCACAATAAGACTTATAACCCATGGATGATCCAATTATGAAAAAAAGAAGTGTTGATGAACAATTAAGTTATATAAAATGTATGTATAGTCCAGTGGTTTTGCTGCATGAACTTTGACTGAAAGATATGCCATGTGAAATACAAAGAGAAATAGCAGGAACTCAGGAACCTGGATATTCAAATCCCAGCCACGAATGATTCTTTTAACTCCTGCTAAAGAAACAATAGAGGAATATGCATGGAATCCTAAATTGGGCACTATTCTAGCCCTAAATTATATTCAACATTAAATCCTTAGTGTACAACTCTGGTGAATTAAGACCAAAATTTTCAAACTTGGCTGCATTTAAAAAAAAAAGTTTTTCTTATAAAAGCATACCCATGTTTGGGCTCCACCCACATGCATTCTGGTTTAATTGCCTTTCATGGAGTGGGAGTGGGAATTGATATTTTTTGAAAAACCCCTCACATGGCTCTATTATGCTGGTCAAGCTGAGATCTACTGTACAGGTCAAGTGGAGAATTTATTATGTCCCACTTAGAGGTAGGACAAAGTGCCAGCTTTGACCTTTTCATAATAGTCCAGGGCCTAAATTATTATCCTTCACAATTCATCACCATACAGTAAGAACAGAGCAAGCCATTTAAGAGAAAGTAAGTAATTCTGCATGAGGAAGTATAATTTTTTAAAACATCAAAGCAAAGCTGCTCACCTTGGACATTTTCAGGTTGGGATATTTTACAAAGAAGAACTGCCCTCCCAGCCCATACTTTGTAGGTTTTGCAGGAGAGAAGCTCATCAAGAGAAAGTAAAAGTGTTATTCAAGCTAAAATTTGAATCATTGTAATTCTTTCACTAAAAATTTTACTCATGTACACTGCATCTCAATTGAATCTCCTATCTTGTAAACATTCCTCAATGTTGGTGGAGGAATAAGGATGTAATGGGGAATGTCCAAGACCCTTTACCCTAGACACAAATATTGTTCATACAAATTCATTCAGCTCATGATGATAATGAACAATACTGATATATACAGAACCCTTAATTGAAAAACAAAGTAATTATTCTAATTATGGTGATAAACATGTGGGTCAGAGTTGAATTGAGTCAGAACAAGGGACTCAGTTACTTAGTTCCTTTGTTCTTTTGTCCATATTCATTTGGATGAGTTTAGTATGTCTATTAAGATAGAATAATGACGTCAGCTTATTTTGTATAACTTACAGTTTGAAGAATGGTATTTTGGAATAAATTACCAAAATGGAATCAGTATATTAGGCAATATTTGTGAAAAGTACAATTACAGTTTCAATAGGCAAGGGCAGCCCCAGGCAGTGCTCTGAAATGGGTAGGGATTGTTTTGTATATTTCCCTGCCTACCATATCTCACCCCGTTTCTCCTATCCACTCTGGTCATCTTTTTAGCTTTTTCAGGAATTAGTATTAAAATATCATTCCTGGATAAAAATAAAAATAGTATGAACTAGCCATTTATTAAGTACTTTGAGTTAGGTACTGATTTAAACACATTATATGAATTATTTTTTTAAATTCTTATGTTGAATAAATAGATATTACCCCAATTTTTCACAATAAATTGACATTCAAGGAGATTAGGTTGCTTGTCTAAGGCCACATAAGTAGAAAGTGGCAGATTTGTTGAATTTCAAAGCATATCTTATTTCCCAGAGGATACTACTTTCCTTTATACTACAACATCTAAAAACTGCTGACTCATCTCCATTTGCATAATGATAATTTAAGTTCACCTATCTATATTCCACTTTCTTGGGGATACTTTTCTCATATGATAAATTACTTCCTGCATCTGTATTATTTTATGATATTTGCAGTTAAATATGGTAACCTATCCAAATTATGTAAGGTGAGGAGTTCTAATGGATATTACAAGTCATTTTTCCCTTGTTTAATATCTCATTGTAACAAAATTATCATTCTTGTGAAGTAAAATCCCTGAAATCACATAATGAGAATCTTTTGCCATAAAAAAAATAATTACACCATAGGTATCTCCAAAAAATAAATCGGTTGTAATTTTCATTTAATTTCTCTGTTTCATTTTGGTTTTTTCCCACCTTGGCCTTGTGTTCGTTGTTGGGAACATTTCTGATCCTACCAATCTTCTCATTCAATGCTAATTGTTCTTTCAGCATCTCATAACTGTCTATGTTTTTCACTTGTAAATCTCTGTGAGCTATCTTTATTTCAAATAAGCTATGGGTTCAGTGGCATTGATTTCAAAACCTTTGCAATCTCACTCATCTAAATAATTATAAAAGTATATATATCACAACAAAAATGAACACTATTCACTTTTATTTCTTGAGAAATTTTACAATTGAAACAGGGCTTAGATATAATAAGCATTTTGATCACCGCAAGACTCCTTCATATTTTCCCTACTGTAGTCATACTTAATTCTGCCCTTCACTTTATCTGAATACCTTACAACCACAAATCTTTTCAACTGTCATAATTTCATCAGTTCAAGGATATTATATAAGTGGAATCATGTAGTATGTAACCTGTTGGTGTTGGATTTTTTTCACTTAGAATTCTCTGGAGACACGTTCAGGTTCTTGCACATGTCAATAGCAAGTCCTGATCACTATTGATTTGTTTCTTTTGCTAATTCTAATTGTACTGTTTTTTTAGTTTATATTTTGAGACGTATTTATATATTATGCTCTCATCTTTTTAATTTATCTTCTTTGTTCACTTTGGGTCAGTTTATTTTTTCTAGGTTCTAGATTATTGAATTGAGACAATTTCTCTATTTTAGTGCTATAACTTTCCCATTTGACACTGATTTAGCTGTGCTCAATTAATTTTGATATGTTATATTTTCATTTTCATTTAGTTTAATATAAATTTTAATTTTCCTTGTGACTTTCTCTTTGACCTACGGATTATTTAGAAGTGTATTGTTTAGTTTACAAGAGTTTGAAAACTTTCTTTAATTCTTCTGTTACTGACTTGTAGTTTGAGTCCATTTTTATTGGAGATCATAGTCTGTATAATTTTAATTTTTTTTTCAAATGGCCAATGTTTGTTTATGGATCAGGGTATATATTCGATGGGAACTTTAAAAGACTCTTCAGTGTCTATTTGGACGAACTTCTATAAACATTGATTAATCCTATTGGTTGATGGTATGTTTAGTTCTTACTATATTTCTCTCTCTCTCTCCTTTCTCTAATTAGAGGTACCCAGCTATAGCAGACAGAAACTCAATAAAAATATTTTTCTGCTGTTGGCTTTACTCTCCCCCACCAACAATAATTTAGATGCAGAAAGTGAAACCCCATTAGGACTCATGTTTCATACTTAATATTGAGATGGTGGAAGAATCAGGTTTATATTAATTCTAATTTATAACCTGATTTTTAGAATTTACTGTCATCAAGTTTGAATTTTGATATCTAAAATAAAGGCTTAATGAATATAGAAAATCAAATTTTCTCTTATCAGAGTTTTCAGATTTATTTCGTTGTTTTGGAAAGTTGAAACTATTCCATGATCTTTTTGCTTCAGGTTGGATCCTCTTTCTACATTCCAGACCAATAAACCCAAGGGGCACCACTAGAGATCAAATCCTTGAGTGGAATATAATTTATGTAGGATATGAATGGAAAAAAAAGTAATACTTACAACATATTGTATTAATTATATATATCACAAAACTTTGTAATAAAATTTTATTTTCAAATGAAAGCATGATATTTGAGTTCAGGATTTTATTTTTCACAATCCTAACATAACGTTCTATATGTTAATGGGCCTACAGGAAAAAATTGTGGATCTCAAATAAGCCACTGTATGGCCTAAAAAAGGACCAGAATCTTTTATGGCAGGAACTTGCCCACCAATCAGGAACCTGGAGTCTCACCTCAGCTATGAGAGTTAATAAATCTTGTTTTTGTGAGGAGCAAAGTGAACTCCTCTCAGAGGAGTTCATATATTGCCTTTACTTCTACCCTTGATTCAAAGACAGATGAATTAAATACGTAGTAAAAAATATGTTATTGAATGTTTACTGGACTGTACTTAACTGTGAAAGCAAGTTCAGTAATTTAATTCAGGAGGTAAAATGAGCACAAGTGAAGCATCAGAATCCAAACTGGCTGCAGTCAATAGGGGCTGACATATTGTTGGTTTCAATTAATCTTTGGATGAATGAATAAATGGATAACTCAACATAACTTTGGAAGCAATTATGAGAAAAAGGAAAAGAGAAATCTCTACCTCATATAACTCCAAATCTGTAAGTTCTCATTTAATTCCTTTCTTTTAGCTCTAGCCCTGAAATGTTACCTTGTGTTTTTCTAGTGGTAATCTTTACTTCACATAAATATAATGTTGACTTTTTGGCAACAAAAACTTGAAATATTTATTTTTGTAAGTGATTTTTTTCTTTTGGGTATAAGCTCATATATATCACTATTATAAAGAGTTTGGGAACAAGAGGGTGAATTTTATCAGAAGCCAACAACTTAAAATAAATGTCTTTGTTGAAGATGTCATACCTAACACAATGAGAAGATCTATTGGAAAGCATAGTTAGAATCAACATTGGAGGAACTGCACTTTGCTTTTTCTGGACTTCAGAAACTCTGTTGAGTGTTTTAAAAATTCAGGCTTTGGTTAGTATTTTTGAGAAAATGTTCCAAAGATATGCCTAGTTTTTCATATATGTATTATATATTTATGTACTTGTTTTGTCATCCAATATAACCTTAGATTATTATAGTCTTTTATGAATGAAAGAAAGGCCACATAGATGAGAGTTAACAAAAGTAACATAGCAATTAAGTGATGGAATATGGCAAATGTTTTTGGAACTGCAGATTCTTTTTATTATATTATAGCCTGGATTCAGTGTTGTTTGGTAATTTATCAGAATGCACTTTTTTTCCTGTGGAGAATCTTGAGGTCCATGAGACTCTTAGGGTATTATGTTTGAAGCAAGACTAAGAGCTCTCAAATTTGATGAAGCTAATAGTCATATAAGCGTGATTCCTAGATTCCACTCCTAGACAAAACTCAATCAGCATGACAGTGTGGCACCCTGGAATTTTCTTTGATAACAACATCCCCCAGATATTTTTATGTCAGTGTTAGTCACTGCATATTTGTTCACCATACTTTTCAAATTCTTGTTATTTTTCAATTTTTATGTCCTTATAAAGCCACCAGCCTTAATACTTTACTCTTTTAACTTTTTGCCATTAAATCCTTCTCTTCCTGGATCTAAATTTTCTGGAGGAGTAAACCAGCATTTCAAAAATCTCTATAAATATATTCTCAAGGCCAAGAACACAGATCTGAGTTTATTTGGAGTTTATCAATATGATTGCTTTTACATTAAATGAACGCATTTATTGAAAATCTTTTCTATGTAATTTAACAGTTGATCTATAAATTTTTATTATGAAATTGTAACATTGCCTACCTAATTATGTCTGAGAATATGACCAAAAATATATGTAATGCTCAGGATATAAAGAAGCTTAAAAATTATTCTTGTCCCTTAATAATTCAGATAATTGTAGAAAATAAGAAAATTATCTATGAAAATGCACATTCATCTATGTTAATTTCTAAAATTATAAGCACTTATGCTATGGAAAATATGATAGGTGGGAAGGCATTTAGTGGGTAGAATTATAGGAAAAGTAAAAAAGAAAAATAAACAAATTATCTATTTGTTTATCTATCTACCTATCATCTATTTTTCCACCTATTCATAATCTATTTAGGTTATCTAATCATGGGGCTCAACCTATGAATGATCACACTGTATCCAAACAAGAAACTGTAGACTATTTCTTAAAATCTTAAGGGGCTTAGTAATTTATACAAGATACCAAGTAAATGGATAAATGAGGATTAGAGGTAGGATGCCCTTATTCTTTCGTGATTTCCTGGCTGTTCCTAAAAAGGGATATGTGTAAGCTAAATGAAGTTATCTTTTTATCTTAAGTAGAAAAATGCCAATTGCTATTGTGTTTGGGTATTGTTTCATTTTATCACAATAATCACTATAAATCTTAATTTAATTAATTTTACCCACATACTTTTATTTTTTTAGTCTATGATATTTGATTATTTAAAATATTTCTAAGAGATTAATGGTCAATAATCCACAACAAACATAGGCAAAGAAGAAGACATCTCTGTGAAAACTCATGAAACATTTTTTGTATATTTAGTTTTATTTTAATGTAATTCAAGAATCACACAAACTAATTTGCATATTTGCATGTCAATTCACTTTGTCTTTGCTTTTACAGAGGAGCACAACTTATTTTAATTGTCTCTTCTCTATTATTTCAATGTTTATGTTGATCTCAGTTGGTTATTATCCAACTATTTCAGAAGAATGCATTATTTTTCACTATTACAATACCTTTATTGTTGGTTAGAAATGATTAATTATTGATTGCATAATTACTTTATCATGGAGCCCACAGAAAAGAAAAAATAAAATTCTTGATTTTTTAGTGTTTATTTTAAGGAAATTACTATTGAATTTTTCTTTACTATCACATAAGTAGATTGATTCTTAATCCAAAATTATAGATTTAAAATGTCAATGTTGTTTAATACAAAGCAACTATGTATATATCTAACTTAATAATTTGTAAATGGCATTACAAAATAGAATGTTTAATAAGTAAAGCCTGAAACTATAAAACAAGAGTGTAATAAGCCTGTCAGTCTTGTTAATTGATTATTTTTAGTTATAATTAGAACAAGTAACAATAATCTGGAGTTTTAAGAGGACATTTTCTTTTACAGGATCACAGGTCTTATCAGCTTAAAGTAGACTACTTTGTGTCCTTCTGGATAAAACAGTGTACTGTTTTCTGAGCAGCTTACCCACAAGAAATCTTGCATTCCTGTTTTTTTATATCTTCTAACAGAAAGGAAAATACAACAAAATAAGTTATCATCCTTTTTTCAAATTAAGAAGTACTATTGATTACAAATTTATTTTATGCTATGAAGGATTTCAGGACATAAAAATACATAATGAGATTACACATCTTGAATATAATTCAGTTCTGGTAACTTGGTCTCAAGAGAGTTCTGCAAGGACAATATATGCATGTAATTTATATTTATACTTGTATTTATATATTCATATATAATTAAACAACTAACTTAACCTGAGAAATGAGAAAAGATATATTGCTCTTTAAGTACAGACTAAATAATTAAGAATCTGTGGTTATTCATTATTCTGGAAGGTGCAAAATTGAGATAGAAGCTATTAGAATCACTGAATCCTGCTGTACCATAATCTTGCTAGGATGTGGTGTTACTCATTTAATCAATCTCAATTTTTGTGCTTAGGTTTATATAAAAATTATTTAATCTGGATAACTCAAATTATTTATCTTTTGAAGCTACTCTTCATTTAAAATGTAAACATCTGGGAAAATTCGTTGGTAGATAGAACCTCATTTAGCAAAATACGTTATATGTTACTGACATGCAAGTTTTTGCTAATATTCAATATCTAAAATTTCTAGCCCTTAGCAGCTTTGCCATTCATTTGACGTTTACCAAATTAAGCATGATTTCATGTCTTATCAGAACATATCATCTTAAATAGCTCTCTATCTCAGGCATCTGGAAGACTGAAAGCTCAACTAAACCAACACTTACATACTGAATGAGTAGGGTTTTATTGAATTCATCATTTGAAGAAGTGATAAGATCTAAAATTGTAAAAAGTTTCAAATTAAAAAGAATGTCAAAAAATTAAGAAATTACCTTTATCAAGCAATTTTGGATATACTGATAGAAGTTATTTTCTTAATGGACTCTCCTCCTTAGCAAAAATAATATGAACGTGAATTATAATGATTGTTCCTTAGCTTTGAGACTGAGACAAATAAACTAAATATAATATAAAACTGATTCCTTGATAGTTACAAAATCAATTTCCAAACTGAGATTCTCTCAACTTTGACCCTTTGGGGTAACTCCTTTTTTTCATGATGCTTTAGTTACCTCTCTCTTTGGGCCTGTCATCACAATGTTATAGTAAAATTATTAGAAATATAACTAAAAAGCTTGATACGTTTGCAATCAGGATATACATATTTGATACTGATTTTTCCTAAAGTAAGATATTTATGTATAGATTAATAATGGCTTCTAAAATATGCTTGAACAGATGTCACCCCAATAAGTCAAACAATAAAAGTGAATTAAAAAAATAAAATAAAATAAAATAAAATATGCTTGAAAACTAATTTTTTTTACACAAATTTTAATGCACTTGAAGCACAATATCATAACCAAAGCCTCAGGATCTTTTTTCATAATTAAAAAAAAAAATACAGATCTGGCTTTACTAGTTGCTAGGTATATGATCCTGATCATGCCATTTAACCTTTCTAATTCTAAAATTTTTCATCTATTATGAAGATGAATAAAATGCATGAAATTCTTAATCATATCTTGTTGAGTCATCACTCAGAATATTTTGCTTTTATTTCCATTATGCAAGGCTACTAGTTTTGCCTAAATCCATAGGTTGAGAAGTAGAAGATTGCATAGGACTGAATTACTTTATGCTCAAGAAAGTGCTTACAAGTTTTCCAGTTTTTCCTAAAATTTATAGATAGGTAAACCCTACCTCCTACATAATAACAATAATTATCCTCAGATAAATATGAAATAGTGTCTTCTTTTGTTTCCTCTTGATTTTAAAGAAATTAGGTTTTTTTGTACAGTTGTTTCCCTGTATCCATAGGAGATGTTTTAAGACCAATAATGGATGCCTGAAACAGCAAATAATATTAAACCCTTTTACACCATTTTTCCTATTCATACATACCTATGAAAAGTTTAATTTATAAATTAGGCATAGTAAGAGATTAACAACAATAACTAATAACAAAATAAAATGATTATAAAATATACTATAATAAAACTTACTTGAATGTGGTCTCTTTCTCTCTCAAAACGTCTGGGATTTTTCATTAATATTTTTAGAATTCAGTGAATCATGGATTACTGAAACTCCAAATGTGAGAATGCAGATAAGGGAAACTGTATATCCTCATTTCACCTACTACCTGTCTTACTTAAGATGGTTTGATTTATGAATTTTTGACTGACCGATGATATAAAAACAATATATGTTCAGTAGAAATCATACTTCAACTTTTGAATTGTGTTTTTTTTCCAGGGCCAGCAATACATGGCACAATGCTCTTTTTTGAAGCTGGACAGGGAAGTGAGCTATAGCTCCCAGTCAGCCATGCAATCATGAGGATAGACAACCTATACTCTACAGTGTACTGTGTTGTCAGTCTTGTTTTGATACTGTGTTTTGTGTTCTTGCGTGCCATTATATCTACAAAATGCCCATCTGTGTGTCCTGCTTCTAGTGAGAAGAAGAGGAAGAAGACATTTTCTCTTGAGATAAAACTCAAGATAACCACACAACTGTATGCTAATTGTAAATATTCAGGTATGTTTAAATCGGGCCCGGCTAAGGTATGATGTTACAGAAGTTAAATGTATTAAAGGCATTTTTGACATATTTTTGACTTATAAAACCAAAAACTTACCAACCTTTCTAAGTCTAATTTACATGTCAACTTTTCTACAAGGTCTTTGAAATGAATAAAGCAAAAGTATTTTTCTCATCTTTGAACTTTTACAAAATTTACAGACCCTAAAATTCTTATTAGCCTTTTAATCATACAATGCATCTTCATATATTCCCCCCAGAACCTGATTTCTGATGTTAATAATGGGACAATGCTTTGCAGGTACTAAATGCACAACAAAAACTTGTTAATTTGATGTTTTAATATCAATATTGGACATAAATTACTACATTGTATTGCACTGTGATGGCCACAAAATGGCATTTGATTTACTATTACTCGTATATTAGAAATAAAGTGTCAGATCCTGAAAAATTAGCTAAACTTAAAGAAAAGAGGAGCAGAACAAGTAATTTTATGGTAAAATGATCCTCATCTAAGAGAGGTCAAATAGAGTTCATTTGTCAAAACTGCTTAATTAACAGTGGCTTAAGACTCTGTTTTAAGTCTTAGAGAGTCTTTGGGTTGACTCAGTATCGTAGAGAAAAAGAATCTCTGACTTGGGCATTGCTCAGGTGAGTAGTGGTATGTATCTGACATCATAAAAATCTCATAACAGTACCACATGTAGCTCAAAGAAAATTTACATTTCTTTAAAGTCATGACTCTGTAGAACCAAAAAATTGTAATAAACTATTATTTGATGTTTTGTTAGGGTAATAAATGCACATAGAGTAAAGGCTCAATTTCCTTTCACTTTAAGAAATATGCTGGTGTTCTTTCAATCAGTAAAAATCTATTAAAATTTTTTAATTTGTTTTATTGTATTGTTAAAAATCAAGCAAATTAAAAAGTGAATTTAGAGATCCATTTTATTTAAAAAACAAAATATGTAAATAGAAATTTGTAGAGGAGATATGACATAACAGTTCAGTGCCAAAAATTTTTAAGTGAATAAATTATCATTCTTTATGTAAGAACATTTTCACTAAAAAGCTGCTTAATAAATGGAGATTGGGATTAATCAAATGGTAGGATTAACTGAGAATTCAATTCAGAATCATTTTTGTTGTTAGCAATCTTTATAAAACATTGAGTTGACCTTTAGAATTCTTTTAGAAAGAAATTCTACAAATTATGTAAGATCAGGGCTCTGCTTTAGAATGTGCCATTCTCATTAGATATATGGGTTCGAAGAACTAATTGATTTTCTTAAATTAAAAATTCTGCGGTAACTGCCCTGAATTCTTCACAAGGCAACCATTTTTATCAAATTAAATTACCTGTACAAATGGACTTCAGAAACTGAAAAGGAAGAAACCTAGAAAATGCATTATTCTAATTGATAGGGGCTGAGAAGATAGAGAAGGCTGAATGCTGATGTGGTCTTTACTCAAGTCAGTTCTAAGAAGTCATTTTTGAATAAAACTCAAAAATTTTCAAAATATTCTTTTATCTATTATCTCTCTTCATAAATTTAAATACTATTTGAGGGTTTCTTCAACTTGGCATCAATTTGCTGTAGGTATCATTGCACTATACAATTATCTGCATTTACAAGATGTAGTAGAGTAAGAAAAATAATATTACTTTCTAAAATTTCTGTAATCATTGTGACTAAACAAATATTTGATAAAATTTTACTATGCTACAAGGTTCTATTTAAAGCAATCATTACCTGTATCACCTGAATAGTTTATAGCGTAGTTGTAAAAATAAGGGATTTTCCTTTGAAATTCTTAAGTGATGATGCATGGTGTTATATATTTAATGGATGCTTTGGAAATACTAAAAGTCACTTGAAGAACAATGATGATGATATTAGAAAGTATATGATGCTCAAAACAGGTAGGATTGAATGAGTCCTTGAAATATGAATAAAATTTGAATGGCAGATTTAGTAGTTCCTAAAATCACATAAACAACCTCAATGGCTTCCTCCATGTTATTCTCTATCACTGAATGTGTAGGTTTCCTACATGATGACAATTTATGCGTATCTTTAAGTATATACAAATTTGTATTAATCATAATTTAGAAATAATCATATTTTTAGGTTTTCATGCCTTGTTTTAGTCTGCCCAGAATCACCTTTCCTGTTACTCATATAGCAGTCATACTCATTTTTTAGGGATCATCCCAAATACATTTGTCTGTGAAGCTGTCTATGGCTTCTTATTAACTGTTCTTATATTTTTACTTCAAAAATACATTGTGTATTGTCACAAATGCTAAGATTTCATTCTTTTTGACGACCAAGTAATATTTCATTATATATATTTACCATATCTTTTTTATCTCATCATTTATTGATAGACATTTAGGTTGCTTCCATATCTTGGCTATTGTAAATAATGCTTCACTGAGCATAAGGGTGCATTATCTGTTTGAATTAGTGTTTTAGATTTCTTTGGATAAATACCCCTGAGATAGAGGTTTGGGAGCTGAGTAAAAAAAGTAAAGGGATTAAAAAGTACAAATTGGTAGTTACAAAATTGTCATGATGATGTGAAGTACAGCATAGAGAATATAGTCAATAATATCATAATAACTATATATAGTACCAGGTGAGTAATAGACTAATTGAGGGGATCACTTCATAAATTATATAAATGTCTAACCACTATGCTGTACACCTGCAACTAATATAAAACAATATTGAATGTCAAGTATAGTAGAAAAAAAATTAAAGAAAAAGTTTAAAGTGCATTGTGTATAGTTAATTCTACACAGCACTATTGTACATTTTCTCTAGCCAGGCAAGTGGAGTCCTAAAATGATGAGTCCAGATCAACATACTGTGTTATAGAAGCTGCTCTACATTGGGAAGGCAGGAGTGGAGTACAGAGGCCACATTCAAAAAAACACCCTGTCCAAAGCTGGTAGGTCATCTGTTACTAATTTCCTTTGGTAATTAGGAAATATTAAATAATTTTATAAATATTGGTATTGCGGCATGATTGTGATATGGGCCAAAGGAGCCTTCTCTCCACCCCCACTATAGACTCCTTTTCCCTAGTTCTTTAGCTCTCAGTTTCACCTTTTTCCTAGCCCAAAGTCTTAATTGTCATCTTGATCAATTTTCTCTGCTCCTCACCTTGAGCAACAGACTGTCTCTCACAGATAATGACTCCAAAACTTGTAACCCATGTCTCCAGCTTGCTGATTACAGTCACTACAGGCAAGCATCCCTTCCAGGCCTTTCTGGACCTGGACAGGTGATAACACCTGAATGACCAGCTAGGCCAGAAGTCAACAGGTCGCAGGCTCAATGGACTTTACATCACAGTGACAGGGGCTTTGAGGCCTATTTCTTAGGTCAGTGCTTTTAAAACTATTAACTCGATTCATTTCTCCTTATCTGGGGACCACCGGAATAAATTTGATACCCCAACAAGGCTTCCAGCCCATCTTGACCAAAGAAGTTAACGTGGTGAATCTCAAGAACCCTTCTGCTTTTAGATCTGATAGGGTGAGAGTTCCATGGATCCCCAATAGGTAGGGACAACGACAATCCTCAGTAGGAATCAGATACAGAAGATGAGACCTCCAGTCCCTCAACTTCCCATAAAGATTTGTGGGGATCACTTCTCTCAAAAGAGGTGAGGCAGGCAAATATAATAGAGGGACTCTCAGGACCCCTCCCATGGAACTTGCCCAGCTGGAACAGTCACTGCCTTGGTACTACCCTATCATTAGTAGTCCCCACCCCAAGTTGAGCAACCACAGGAAAATTCCAGGCAAAAATTTAACTAATACAAGGAAATTAGAGGGCACAAAGTAGCCCACCAGTTTAACCCAGTTCTTAATGCCTGTGCAGTAAGAACTACAACAACCTTTATTTCACCTGAGCCTCATTATACCATCATTATAACGTCATACATATGCCCGAAGTTCATTACTGTCATTATAACAGACTGAACTCTGGGAAAGAACATGCGTAGTTAGAAGGGGTGATGTAAAAGACCCCCTGTCAATCAAACTTGTCAATCAAGAGGTCCCACACCCAGATAGGTGTAACCCCTTACCTTACAGAAAAGAAAATAAAAGTACCAAAGTCTTGTCAATGGGGTCTCTTGAGCCATTTTCCCACTGAAGGCTGTTCCTACCTCTTTGGAGTGTACTTTCTTTCAATAAACTATCTCTTTGATTCATCTCTATACTCTGGTGTATGTCTCATTCAAATCTTTGCTCAAGATACCAAGGACCTAGACACTGTACTGAGGAGGACACTGCATTTTCCAGTAACAATGGTAGGTAGTTGAAGATTATAAATCTCTTGTTTTTTTATGTCATTATAGATGGTAATCAACAATGAAAGCAATTCTTAGATCAAACTCTAGCAAATAGACAAAAGTGACAGAGTGGGCAGAAGGGTGGATGTGAGCAGAAGGGGGAGAAATATCCTCCTCCATTATCAGCTGTCTCTAAATTAAAACGAGAAAGAGAAAGAATGTGGGAAAGGAGGGTCATTAATAGCTGCCCAGAATGTAGGAGTAAGCCCTGGCCCATTATCAGTGATTCTCATATTGAAAAGGGAAGAAGTCTCACCTATTCAACCATAGGCCCTGCTTCCTAAAATCATATTATTATGTAGCTTTGGCCCTTTTCAGAAGGATCACGCAAGAAAGAAAGAGAGAAGCTTACACCCAAAGATACAAAAATTCCCAAACATGGTAGAGGGCTGCTTCTCATTCTTGGGCCAGCCAGCTCCACCATCTTGGAGTGTACTTTAACTTTTCTATAATAAACTTTAACTTTTCTATATTTTCACAAACTATCTCTTGACTGAATTCTTTCCTTCGAAGGACAAAGAACCGAGGAAAAATTGCCATTTCATGGTAACTTAATGGACTTGCTAAAAAGTATGTCAACTGCTACTATCACAGGGAATGCCATTATACATTCAAACTAGCACTCAGTTTGAAGGGCTCACTCCAAGGAAAACACAATATTCTGATGATGATAGTAGCAAGCTTTATAGGTGGATCAAAGGAGAGTGTCTTCCAAAAGTGAAGAACCAGTGCGAGTGTCCAATGGTATGAATTACTGTACTTGCAAGATTTCATGCCTAGTTTATCAAAAGTGGAGGAGTCCTTATGATGTTTCTAACCAAACACTATTTTTGAGTATTACCCATTTCACACAAAAACATAATTTTAAAATTGTTTATGTTAATTAACAAAATTTCTGTTATATATAGATATAGTTAAATTAATATGTTATATATAGATATAGTTAAATTAATTAATATAGGAAAAGCCTTCAGCGGGAAAATGGCTCAAGAGACCCCATTGACAAGACTTTGGTACTTTTATTTTCTTTTCTGATAGGTTGATCAATAGATAAAGTTTTTTGAAGAGTAAATATGGTTTTTGAAATATTATTACCAAACATGAATAATTTGAGTACAAATTGTCAGTAAAGCAAAAATATTTAAAGATGCACATTATTGTATATATTAGTGTTTTTAACTCAAGTATGTCATCACAGAAAATACACTATTCAAAATATGTCTAACTGCAGGAGAGAGAGAATCTTGGTAGGAAATAAAATGATATAAATTAAGATGGTAATCAACAATGAAAGCAATTCTTAGATCAAACTCTAGCAAATAGACAAAAGTGACAGAGTGGGCAGAAGGGTGGATGTGAGCAGAAGGGGGAGAAATATCCTCCTCCATTATCAGCTGTCTCTAAATTAAAACGAGAAAGAGAAAGAATGTGGGAAAATGCCAGAAAAAAGGGAAATAAAAAATATCAAAATTGAAAAGCTATTATGGAAAAGAAAAGTCTCTCAACCAGACAATGAGGGTAATTTCTTGGCAAAAGCCATTAGATGAAGGAAGATTTTCTGTTACACACTATACATAACATGTAGCTTAGAGAAAGGTGGCCTTTATTCACTCCTACCTAATATATTCTAAATATATTTTCTTTCTATTTTGATTTTGTTAATAAACTTAAAAACCTGGGCTGCTCTGTTACCATTGTTTTTTCCTTTCCCATTATAACAGTGCATGTTATAATGTCTTACAATATAATAAGCATCTAGCAAATGATTATTTACATGAATGAAACTATACTCTTTCCTTTACACATGCAATGTAAACAGTCACAGCTTCCTTACTGAGTTTCTACAGTTACTGCAGCCTGATGCTTGTGGAAGCACTCAGATGATTATTTATGTATATAACCATTTAATTTAACATTGCTATGAGGAAATAATAATATTGCTCCTAGAAATATGCCCTTAATATGCAAGCATTTGAAAGTGTACTTTCTCTTTACAGCAAATACAAATGTGTTTAATAAAATTCCATTTCAGAATGCATGCTGCTCCTCTGAAAACCTTTAGCTCTCTTCCAAGAACTGGTAACTATTATGAAGAGTAAGCCATGAGGAGTTATGACAGAAGCATAATTAAATAACATTATAGGATCTTAATCATACAATATGTTAAATACCAAAGGCACTAAATTGGAATCAAGTGAAGACATATCCTAAAGTTTGCCTCATTGCTGGAGCACATCAAAATATGCAAGTTTTTTAAAGCCCTAAGTTTTTCTTAGTATCATTAGTGTCCTATGAATATGATCCTGCTAATGATTAATAATTGCAAGCAAAATGCCTCTTGATACTATTGTCCATCTGAATTTGCTAAGAGGTAAAAAAAAATGCTAAATTAAATTCCATGATTTGTGTAACTCTTCTCTACTTAATAAATAAATTTAATATCACATGCTATGCATTCTAAACATGTTTTAATGAAATCCCTCAGCAACCACTCCATCATTTTTTATTCTATAAATGAGGAAAAGTTATTTCTCTTCACATCAAGTAACTGTCATAAGAACTTCAACTCCAAGTCATTATGATTACAAAACTTTATTTTCTTAAACAAACTATATTATTTCCAGTTGATATTATTCTCACAGCCTATTGTTATTTTCATTACACAAGGTTTCTTGGAAATTTAGCAGAGGTTTGTGAGGGAATAACCAATGACAAATACACAGGCAGCTTACAAGGCAATGGCAGATATACTAGTACCACACAAGGCAGATAACCAAATCTACAGAGTAGGCTAAGCCAACCTGGATATGGACATTAAGTCTAGCCAGGTTTGCCTCAATTATTATCAGTATATTTTTTTTTAAATTACACTCACTCACCTACCTACTCCACACAGATAGCCAGACACATGTAAAAAAGCAGAAAGAGATCTAGAAGAGGCATAGTGTAGTAGGGATGGACCTATCTAAGGGAGGACAAATATTAAGAGGAAAGGATAGACATCAAGAAAAGATTACTGGATTTCAGTGTATTGGGACTGATCTAAACCATTTCGATAAAAAATTATAAGGATATTTTGGTAGAATTTTGAGCCATTGAATATTCCAAGATACCAATAGCACAACACATGTTTTTCTGTTTAGCCCAGACTTGTATTTTTCTAATTGCAGCTTTTCTACCTTCTTTCCCCAGTTGATCACTGTATAGTTAAGTTCAGTTTTGCATTAAAATGTAAAGATGCCCTCCTTCTGCAATGATTGGACTGCCTGATGTTTGCATATGAGTGAGGTTATATTATACTGATATTTTTCAACTGTATGAATGCTAGAGCATCAGGTTTCCTCCATATTATTTCTCTGTTAAGATTGTTTATTCTTTATTATTAAATTTATTGGGGTGACATTGGTTAGTAAAATTATATAGGTTTCAAGTGTACAATTGTATAAGGGAGGACCCCCCACCCCCCAATGGAATGATCTTCTGGAGGGAAAGTCCCTCTAGGGCAGGCCTCTGTACTATAGGCTTTCCTTACTAGGTGAGTGTTCTAGGAACCCATCTGCATCAGTGTACCAGCTGGCGTTGTTGTGAGAAGCTGCATCCGGTTTCAACGAATGTGTTTTTGAAGACTCTCTACATCTTTGCCCATTGTATGATGGGTGATTTACACAAACAACGTGCAGCTCACCATGCAGAGTTTTCAGCAGTTTTTGAAAACAGAAACAAAGACGAAAACAGTTTGACCTCCATATCTCACACTCTCTATTCACTCAATCACACCCCAAGGGACTTTCCTTTTTGTTTTCCTAGATGAAAAAAATTCCTCACAGAGAGGTTTTATTGATATGGAAGAGGTGAAACAAAAATGGCAGAAGCACTAAAAGGCATCCAAATCAATGAGTTCAAAAACTGTTTTGAGCAATAGAAAAAGCATGTTGATAGGAGTATTGCATCAAATGGAGAGTACTTTGAAGGTGACTGTAGTTTAAACATGTAAGAATAAATACACTTTTTTTTTATAAATAAATTCTAGTTATCCTGGCTCCCCCCACCTCATATAATACATCATCTATGTGTTTGTTGCATTGTGAGCTCACCACCCAGTGTCACTTCTTTCATCACCATATATTTGACCCTCTTCTTTAAGTGCAAATTTAATGTTTAGTTTGTGTTTGTGTGAGATAGAGATGGCAAGAGATAGAGATGGATGAGAGAGGGAGGTGAGAGAGAGAAAGAAAGGGGTGTGGATAGAGAATAAGCTTGAATAAGAATTAGGGAACAAAAGCCTCATTTAGATTTAATTAAAAATTAATGTATTTATTTATTTTTCTTAGAAATACATTGCCACTCGAATCAATATTTTCCCTTATTGCCAATCCAATGTCTTATTTAGCTCTACGTCTGTCTGATAAGTCTTCAAGTACCTATTCAGGAATATATTCCAATGTTCCATTCTCATTGTCTTCCCTGAGCTTTGACTTGTATGTTTTTCTTCAGGACATGGCACGGCTTACTTGTGACTTGCGAGGCTGGCAGAGCACTGATGTGCCCAATTAGTTGGATCCCTTTAGAAACATCAATATTATGCATAGAATAGAGTACACTGTTGTTAAGTCAGTCTCTCTCACTCTCTTTTATTTTTTAACTAATTGATCCAGAAGGAATGGATTATACATATTTGTTCTTTTGCATATAAATTGAAAATTATTCCTTTTCCTTACCTGGGGCTGCAAATAATGTTTTCTTCACTTTTGTCTGAACAACAATCTCCATTTTTAAGTGAGACCTGTTCAAATTATTGGAAAATTATAGCATTCGCTGACAGCCTGCTTAGAAGTGATCAATCAAATTTCCCCAAGAGAAAATTATATTTTTAAGGGAAGCTTTATAACTTTGATGGTTTCAAAGGTCAAGTCATTTCTTTTCTTCAATGTAAGGACATGTTCTGGAGTCAATCAATTTTAATTCAACAGAGAACTTCACTGTTCAATTTCACCTTCTACATTAACATAATCAAACCTGTTTAAATTATACCATAATTAAATTCTGATTATGATTTTTATCAACAAAATATGCCATCTAGTTTCTCTTCTTTTTAAATTTTCATTGACTTGAAAGAACAGATGAGTTCTAGTGATGAACAGAAAATAAAAACAATTTCCAGTATGCTTTTGCATTTGATAGCAAATGTCAAGGCCTCACCCACTCCATCTGTCAGGCATGGGGTTGATTGGGCTGCAGGGAGCAGTAACCTCCTGGGATGGTGTCTGGTCAGTCCTTGGCTTCAAAGATTCTGTGAAAGTCATACAGAAGACTGATGTCTGAGATAAAGTTCAATGTACTAAAAAAGTCTTCTTGACTTTCTCTCACCCTCTGCTTTTAATGCCATAGCTTTATCCTGAGTTAGACTGACGTGATAATATTCCCCATGATGTTCTCTGGAATTCCCAATGACTTTGAGCTTACTTTTGTTTTTTAGACAAAATAGATTTTCATCCTTTCATTTTATCAGTGCTCAAAGCCCAGTACAATTTTGCTTCTCAAATAATAATAATCCTAAGCCTCCCTGTATCTACTGTATGCACCATTATACATCTAGAACTTTCTTAATGCTAATGGACACAGGCTGATACTACTTTCTTTTAGAGAACAACTTTATCCAGCAAAAACTAAGCTAAATTAAAATAATGTCCATTCCTGAAGCAACATTCAAAAAAGTTTGTGAAAATGCTGTAAAAAAATTAGACACTAATAAAAATAAGGGTATGTAAATATCTATAAATATATAACTATGAATAAAGACAAAAAATATAAATACATAAACACATAAAAGATATGATTTTTATAAGTATATACTCATACACACACACACACACACACACACACACACGCACATAATATGTGCGTGTGTGTGTGTGTACAAATTAAGATGACCAATGTTGTATAGTAGTAAATATGCAATAATTTATATGAAACATATATTTTTATATGACAATAAAAATGAAATAGTGTGGGAAGTATTCTGTATCAGAAATTTTATGTTTTGACAGGCATACAAATTTGAGAAAAATTCATATTTTTAAATATTACATTCTCTTTATAACTTTAAAAATATTGAATTTGTTAGGGTGACATTGATTAGTAAAGTTATTTAAGTCTCAAGTGTACAATTGTATGAATACCACATTCTAAGTGAAGCCTTGCCTATTTGTCTCATTTAAAATCATGATTATACTCTTCCTCTACTAAGGCTTGGATGGGGATTCCTGTTTTATTTTCACCACAGTACTAAACACCATCTAACACACTACATAGTGTTCTTGTTAATTTTTATTTGTGCATTCTCTTTTGAAGGAAAATAAGCTCTATGGAAGTAGAAAATTTAAATCATTTTATTGGTTTATGTAACACCAAGAATAGTATATGAAAGATGCTTAACAAATATGAATTGAATACATCTTTTTGAAATTTCCATTAAATTTATTGGGGTGACATTGGTTAATAAAATTATATAGGTTTCAAGTGCACAATTTCATTATACATCATGTATATATTGAATGGTGTGTTCTCACCCCAAAGCCAGTTTTCTTCCATCACCATCTATTTGACTCCCTTTACCCTATTCTACCACCTGCCCCCTTACCCTCCGGTTACCACTAAAGTTTTGTCTGTTTCTATGAGCTTTTGTTTATTTGTTCATCTTGTTTGCTTGTTGCTTTCAGTTTTATATCCCACATATGAGTAAAAATCATATGGTTCTTGACTTTTTCTTTCTAACTTATTTTGCTTAGCATAATAATCTCAAGACCCATCCATGATGTCACAAATGGCAGAATTTCTTTTTTTCTTATGGCTAAATTATATTCCTTTGTGTGTGTGTGTGTGTGTGTATAGACATATATCTATCATATCTTTTTTATCCAATCGTGTATTGGAGGAGACTTTGGTAGTTTCCATGTCTTGGACATTGTGAATAATACAGACAAATGCTTTCAGATGTTGTGGGGATGGATCCCCGCAGAGGGACTGCTGGTTGAATAGTAACTCTATTCTTAATTTTCTGAGGAAACTCCATACTGTTTTCCGTAGCAGCTGTACCAATTTACATTCCCACCCACAATGTATGAGGGTTCCTTTTTCTCTGCAGCCTCTCCAAGAATTGTTATTACTTGTCTGTTGATAATAGCCATTTTAATAAGTATGAGGTGGTATCTCATTGCATTTTCCTAATTGCTATTAAAGTTGAGCATTGTTTAATATATCTGTTGGCTGTTTTTACGTCTTCTTGACAGAAGTGTCTGTTCAGGTCTTCTGCCCATTTTTAAATTGTACTGTTTCTTTTTTTGTTGTTGAGTTGTATGTGTTCTTTATATATTTTGGATATTAGCCCCTTATCAGAGGTGTTCTTTGTAAATATCTCCTCCCATTGGGTTGGTTGCTTCTTTGTTTTGTTGACAATTTTCTTTTTGCTGTGCAGAAGCTTTTTAGTTAATATAGTTTTTTTCACTTATTTATTTTCTTTTACTTCTCTTGCCTTTGAAGTTACATTCACAAAATTTCCTCTAAACCCATGATTCATAAGTTTAATATCTATTTTCTTTCCATGTAATTAATTTTTTCACGTCTTATATCTATGTCTTTGATCCATTTTGAGTTGATTTGGTATATAGTGACAGATATTTAGACTGAACACATCTTTTTATATTGGTGATGATGCTTTTAATGATGCACTGTTTATGAAATTATTAGTATGTGTTAAGTATGCATAATCTTATTAAACTTTAACACAAAAAATTTAAGGTGATATAATCCACATTTTTAAGAAATGAGTATATGAAAATTTAGTGTTTTTAAGTTATTTGCCTAAGGTCACATTGTCGCAGAGTTCTAATTCAAATCCATATATTCTCAATGTGTTTAATCACGAAACAATTCCAGCTTAACTATTAGAGACCACATAAGGATTTTTATTTTTGCAAGAGATGCTTATTTCAATAAATCTGCTGATACATATTTATGTTCAAGGGATTTCTATTAGAATTAGGGAAATTATTGAGCCACTTAAATGAGAAAAAAGTGGATTCTGACAAAGCATGACATAAACTGGAATAAACTTAAATACATAAGTACAATTTTAACTGACTCATTGGTCACAATGCATTAATAGTCACAGTTGATAATGTGAGTTAGGAACTCATTTCTTTAAATCAAGATTATGTCATTCCAGATTTTTTTCAAGTGTGTGAAAATATAGATCTTCAGGAAAGTATAATTAACAATACAGAGCAAACTGAAAAGAAAACGATCCAAAGTGATATGTATTTCTCTGGTAAGCTTCTTTTCATTAAATTCTATTTTCTGGTTCTTCTTTAATGGTACACTCACTTTTTAATTGTATGCTATCACAATTAATCTTACATGTTTTATTCCTGCAATTATCAAACAGTCGTTGCTTAAAATGTGCCAGACATTCTCCTCAGCATTGGAGAGCTACAAGAGAACAAACTAGGAAAAAAACCTTCTTCCTTTATAAAGCCTATACTTCTGTTGTTTCTTCTTAATTTATGTTAAGTTATTTAATTAGACCAACTAGCAAGATTCAGCTCTGTTCTATTTTTTTTATCTCTTCCCTTCAGTGAATCCATAACCGCAAGAATACTCATTCATAGTTCCATATTTTATGGTGCCTAAGTTTAAACAAAGAAAAAAATCATGCAAAAATTTCTTTTTTATCCACATTATTTTGACAAACATACAAACTGTAGTAGGATTATTTTTTCTAAAATAATTAGAACATAATTAGTTCACATTTCTTTCTTAGTCACTTGTTTTATTTGAGATGTTCTTCTTAAAGGGCATATTTTGCCTTCCACTATTTTTACGAGGCTGAAGGAAACTTATCTAAATTACATACCTAAAGAAAGATTTAAACCAAAACAAGAAAAAGATATAATCACAAAGATAATGGAAATGATCTCTATATAGCTATTATTTTTTAATATTTGACACTTTTATATTAGTTGGAATACTATTTTAAAATATTTTTTCAGTAACTTAACTAGATTTTAGAATCAATTAATTATCAAATTTATAATTATTTATTATTACAAACCATGAAAATGTCTAGACTAAAACATCATTATTATTTCTATTCACAGGAATGTGGATCATTAAACATGAGGGTAGGTCATTTTGGGTAGAACCACATATTTGCATCAAACTGTGAGGTCATAGTTGAGCAGCTTAGCAATATTAGTTAAGTTAATTAACTTACATTAGTGAAATTTTCAACAACAATAAAATGATATTGTATAATATATTAATGTAATTATACTGAGATTTAACTTTAAAAATGTAGTTTAGAAGTTGAAAATTACAGTGGTTAATATCATCATCATCATCATCATCATTATCATCATCATCACCATTAAATAGAAATTCTTTTTTTCCCCACAAACTTCTGTAGGATATATAGGAAATGTGTCTGGATTCAGATGTGATGCTAAGTTAATTTAGCTCTATATTGTTTCTCTACTGTGATATCTATCCTGTTAATTTGGTGTAAAGAAATTTTCCATTGTACTGCTTTCATATAAGTAGAGATCCTTTACCATATTTCTTACAATCAAGACTAAAGAAAGAGTAACTAGTATCTCAAAATGCAGCAGTGCTACTGAAGATGAAGCATTACAGATGTAAAATTTAAGTCATATTTTCCCTCTTAAAATTTTTCTAAAATTGTACTGCTTAGGTAGAGTATGATGTAACCCAGAGGGTAGAAGTAATAGATGTCTGTTCATTGTTCATTTACCTGTGTTATTTAATGTGTTCACCCTGGTATGTGAGGATTTTCATGAGCAGAGAGCATTTTCTTTAAAGTACGTAGTCAATAGTGGTTTATCTGAATGACAGATGGCTATGATCAAGATTGATAAAGGCAATGAATACAACTCCTTTTATCTTTCACATATTGGTTACTTGGAAATGGGACAAGAGAGCCTCAGATTGTCTCATTAGCAATCAGAAACCAACACCAAACTAACATGAGCCAAAGCCTTAGGTGAGAAGCTGTGAGGTTGTGTGTCAGTGGGTGAATATTTTGGTAGATATATCAGCAGGCTGTAGGTGTGTGGTTGTTGCTTGGGAAATGAAACTTTAAAGACATATAGTATATTGATTTTTAAAATGCCTCAAATAATTGCAGTGATCAATGAATGGTACCTGTTATTATTGTTGGCCCATGGGATACTGACTAGAGAAAAGAAATTTGGGAGGCTTTGGCACTGAGGTATCTGGGCCTGAGCCAAGTTGTGCAGAGATTAGAAAATTGATCAAAATGGTTATATAATGAGTAAATTTCAGCTTAGTCATGAAGAGTGTAAATGTTAATTTAAGAAGTCTGTCAGGGATATTGGATTTATTAATTTACCTACTCATTTAGTTACTCAACAGATCCAATAGAATTCTGTTCTCTAGGCATGAGACAGAAAGAAGGAAAAATGTAACCTTCCCTTTTATCCTTAGACCTGGGAAGAATTTCAGCTGTTTCTAATTGTAACTGACCAATCATGGGTCAGCATCCTGACATCCTGCCTTTGTACTTTGTGAGGCTCAGGAATCAGTGTGTTTAAGTGTTCCAAATGTGGAACAAGGACACTTGTATCAACTCATCACAATCACTAATTTCTGTGGAACTGAGTACAGTTGGATGCAGTGTTTGATGGCTCTTGTCTTCAAATCCTTAGCCATCCTCTCCCTGCGCACAGACAAGCCCAAGTCTGGCACAAGTCTAAGGGTTAATTTAAGTTTAGTTTAATAATGGCACTGACAAACAACACTGAACCTGCCCAGTGTTACTGCTGTTTCCACTCCTACATAGAACCCTAGTTTTATGTGTTTTTACACTTCAAACTGTGCAGCATTGAGTAATGTTTCTGACAGGGATAGTCATTTATTAAATTTATTCACCTACTCATTGATTTATTCATCATACCCACAGGATTTCTGTTCTGAGCACTGTGTCTCAAAGGCCACATCTGTAAATCACAGATGATCCTAATGTCTACCTCTCATTGTTATGAGAGCAAAGATTTCTTAACACAATATCTACAATCAAGATAAAGAAGGAACAATCCAGTATCTCAAAATGCATCAGTGTTACTGGAGATGTAGTAGAGAGTACATTGTCTAAGATATCAGATGTAATAGTAATAATAATAATAATAACAATAATAGTGGGCTTTCCCTTTCTTGTCATTAAGTAAAAAACATTTAATATCTTAATTTTAGCAATTGGGTTCTTGCCTTAATTCTCAAATGATTGATTTTTTGTTACTCTGCATAGTTTCTCTGAAGCTGTGACATAGTTTTCTTAAAAACTCTCCAGGTATATAATATTTTTTCTAATTGAAACTATAGAAAGAACGAATTCCAGTTCTTGTTTAGTGGAGGACAGTTTAGAGATTTCACGGATTTAAGTATAGACAATAGTCTGTAGTTAACATGCTAGTTTGCAACTGTGTGTGGTGCCCTGCTTGTCTACCAGGAAATGTTTCCTGAGCTCTTGGCATTGCAGTACCTCCAGCAGGATCATCTTTCATTGAGCATCTGTCATATTACAGAATGTACAGAATTAATTGCAGCAAACTCTGTCTATTCTATCAATCCTCGTACATTACAGGTGAAGAGAAGGAAACTGAGAGAAATAAAATGTTGTGTTTAGGTAACAAAGTCAGTGTGAGCATTGAGATTGCAACATTGCTTTGGTAAAATCTGAAGGCCAAGTTTTTTCTATGCCCTTGAATATATAACTACTTTAATATCTTGCAGTGCACTTACTTTCCAAGTACTTAAATGAATTTATGAGTTGGAGGTTTAGGTTTAATGTGCTGAATGCAAAGAATGTCAGATACCTTTGTACATAATAGCTCATTTTGGATATCTGTATTATACTTTTTATAGCAATTTTGCATACAGTATTCTTCTGTGATTAAATATATGAGTTGTAATGGGTGTTTGTTCCTCACTCCCACAGAGGGAGTAAGTGGAATAAAGAATATCTCAACTTCCTTAATAATACTAATTTCCATATCCTTCAATTACTGTGTAGTAAAAGTGACTAAGAACAGCTTAAGTGGTTATGTAATCTACAGGATCTTTTGTGGATATTAGCAAAAAATTAAATCTTAAACTGAAGGTAAAACAGCCTTAATGGTGAACCCCTGAGAGGGAAATAGTTTACAATACAGCAACCAAGTGTGATTTCAATAACTCAGCAACTTTAGGAACTCCTAACATCATCTAATCTTATATAATGGTTTCTAAAACACATCACTTCCACCCCAGAGTTAAATTAAGCAGACAACTATAACTACAGTCTGGGGGCTGAGAAAAGGACAAGTTTCCCTTTCATCAGAGAGATCCTACCTGAAATGTGAAATGGGCTTCTGTCTTGAAAATCAACAGAGAACACTAAACCAAGATGTCAAGTGTGAATACTCTAAAATAACTACTGTTGGAAGCTTGATTTTTATTTCACTAACTGATCTCAACATTGAACCCTCCAGAGCAAAGTGTTTGAGACTATTTGCTATTCAGAGAAGTCACATCTTAATTTCTTTGTGAAATAAAATAAAATTGAATGTCTTCATGTGATCCTGATTTGTCAGCAGTGCCTATTTTATATTCTTGGGCACTTATTTGTAAGAAGTTGCAGTCCATGCTAGGTACAATTAAGTGACCTAAAGAGTGGTAACATAATGAATGACATTATATACTAGGTGATTCCACATCAATATTTTGAACATAATACAAAGCAATCCATACTAAGTGGGAACAAATGTAAAATTAGGTGGTACTGGAGTACTTCTGTAATCCTAAAATTAAGTTTGGAAGGATCATGAGCAACACGGATTTACTTTTTGTTTATTTTTTAATTACAGTTGACATTCAATATTATTTTATATTAGTTACAAGTGTGCAGTGTAGTGGTTAGACATTTGTATAATTTATGAAGTGATCCCTCTCAACAAGTCTAGTACCCACCTGACACTACACATATTATTGACTATATTCCTTATGCTGCACTTTTTGTTCTCAAAACTATTTTGCAACTACCAATTAGCACATCTTAATCCCTTTGTCTTTTTTACCCAGTCACCCAATCTCCCTCTCATCTGGCAACCATCAGTTTGTTCTCTGTATGTATGAGTCTGTTTCTGTTTTGTTCATTTATTTATTTTGTTTTTTACATTCCATATGTAAGCAAACAACATGGATTTAAATTGGAGAGTTGATTGGTAATCACTTGCCGAGATAATGCTAAGCACATGCAGCATAAAATAGCGCACAGGTATGGTTTCCTGTAGTTATTAACCAATGGTACAAACAAAAGTATATGGATATTAAGAAGGTGCTAGGTAGAGACAAACTCTAGATGCATATTTAATTATTCTTCAACCTTAAATAGAGACACAGACACCAACTGTGATGTGACTCTCTTTATACCTTCTAAATTCATTCAATTTTTTTCAGATACATGTGCATTTTTCAGACACTTTTTATTTCCAATATAACCCTATTTCAAAATGTCTTAGACTTCTGCAATCTTCACTCACTTTCCACGCTTTTCTTCTCTCTCTGAACATAGAGACATAGACTATACACAATAAAAAATATAAAATAGTGCATAGTTTGATATTATATTCATCTTAAATATTAAACATGGCTATGAATATTTTTAAACATACCATGAAAACTTATGCATTGTTTTCCTTTGCTACATCCTTTTATAATAGAAGATGTTCCTGTTATATTTTTTAGGGTTATTATTGTTTTTTTGACAGTTTAAGATCTTCAGAATTCCTGGTTAAAATATGACCTATTAATATGTAGTTCTGCTCTAAACACTTCATGATCTTTTCAATGTACTATATGATAATAATCTTACACATTTAGTATGTTGAATTATCAACTTGATTCTGCTCTTCTGAGCTCCTGACGTGAGTTGCTTTGTTCTGAGTCCATTTAGGTAACTAATCTTTGTTCCTGACTTGTTGCTGGAATGTAGGTTTTTTTTCTCACCACTCACATGAAACCCTGAGTATTCATTCTTTCTCATTAACTTATTATAACAAACAAAACTGTATAGTGAAGGTGAATATTGACATATTATTCTTATATTACACACACACACACAACACACACACACACAGCATTTTTAAGGGTGAAGGAAAAATACAACATATTATATTGTTCAATGTAACCACTACACAGCATGGTAATAAGTGATTTGGGGTTCAGATAGAAGAAGTAAGTTCAGAGTTTTCCAGTATGGAAAGAACACGCAGGAGCTAAATTTTCACAGGAATGTAAGACTATTCCTCTGCTTTATGCAGTATCAATAATTTTATATTTCCCCCACCTGCCATTCCCATCTCAAGTTCTTTAAATATAAGAACATTTCCGGAAGAAGCTGACTGGCCTTCTAGGGTGACAGAAAGTAGGTTCATTCACTTTTTTTCTTGTTTCTGTGTGACGTTACTAGTGGGACTGCATCAGGTTCTCCAGTGGTTTCTCTTAGGTTAAGTGGCAAAGGCAGGAGGAAAATGCTAGAATTTAGTTATTTATTCAGAAGATAAACATAATAAAACTATACCATGACTTTAGGTTTGTAGTAATTTTAATATGTGTGGATCATTAGTTTCAGGAGGATAAGTGTGCAAGGAAGGGACATGGCTTGCTGTTGTTTTTGTTGTTTTGTTTTATTATTTTGGGGTCCATTCCACTTAACATTTGCTTTCATTAGCACAACATGGCCCTATTCCAGGACGGTATAAAGGTAGCATCAAAGATCAGTGAAGAGAAAACAGGAGAGTTTGTTCAAGATTTGAGTATTAGAACCTAATAGAAGTATAAAGTGAAACTCCATAGGAATAGTGGGGATAAAGGTGTGGAGATGCTGATAGTCCTGGGTCAGAAATGCCTGAAAGGTTTGGGCATGTGGACACAGAATGAGAGCCACTAGCAACGTGAGAAACCAGTCAGAGCTGACAAGCACGTTGGGCCAAATAACAATTCTCACGCCTGGGTGTCATGTGGCTTTAATAAGTAGCACACGCCTTGTTAGAGCGTCCATGTTGTTTCTTAAAAGCACAGCCTGATTTCGCACTTGTCAAACCACCAACTCATTCTTTAACAACCACTTGGAAGTGAACTTACTTCTTGGAAACGTTGGTAACAATGGGGTATTGTAGGTGTACTGCCATGAATGCTCTCAGATATTACTACTATATCTACTATTTAATTGTAGTAGATACAATCTACTACATAATCTACTATTTAATTGTATACTTTTGCTGTGTGTATGTGATCTAATTTTACTGTCATAAACTTCTCAAAGTCAGGGACACTGTTCCCAACTTAGAAATTCCCAATAAATAGTAAAAGTGTTTTAATTGACTTAACCAATTTGGCATCTATAAAGATAGGTTGCACCGATGCCCATTTTAGGGGAAAATCAATAATATATATTTTGCAGAAACAAAAGTATTTAATTGATCATCAAAAACTTATACTTGATTATCAACATAAACGTCAAAAAACATTTTTTGAAACTTTGCATGAGTAGATTTAGAAAGTTATTTTTAAAATATATTTTGAACACCCCTTCTCAATTTTAAAAATTTACTGCCATTGCCCTATCTTCAGGGAAAATATCAGGGCAGCAAGTCAATGACTACTTGCTTTCGGGGCCACGAGTAATTTCACTGCAATTGTCTGAATGTTTGGAATAGCAGAGGATGGGACAGTGGATTCATTGCTGGGAAATATAATCTCTGTAATGGCCTTTGTCACATTTTGTAGCATATAAAACATTCTTGGGAGACAAATATGACCCACTTAGTTTGCAGCTAGCTCTTTAGGGTCCATCCATCTTAACAGATGTGTCAGTAAAGACACTAAAGGCATGGTGGAGCGTGTTCTTCAGGGAAGTTTCATTTACTCTTTAATGCAACAACAATTTATAACATACTGCTGGAGAAAACAGTCATTTCAAAGAAACTCATCAGTGGCAACGCCATCTTATTTTGAATGCTGGTGCAAATGAACCAAGCCAAAGCTGATTTAACTTCCTCAGAGCTGTCCTATACTGATTATCTCCTCCCAGCACAGGAGAACATCACAAAGCCTCTGGGAGGGAAGCTAATGTTATTTTTGCAGCTCCTGACACAGTCATGTCCTCCCACCAGTGGGCTTTCCACACTTTCCACAGGGTTACCACACTTTGACCTTCAGCAAGCCAAGCAGACAATGCAGCTCTTTACACCCATGTTTTCTAAGCATCGCACCACAATTATCATACTGAAAATTTAACATAGTAAGAACATATATGGTTAAAGAAATATAAATGTGTGTGTGTGTGTGTGTGTGTGTGTGTGTACACATTTAATGCAAGGTCATTGTTCAGAGACAGACAAAAAAATCTCTATTAAAAAATAAATAATGAAGAGAATAAAACTAGAGGTGTTTCTTCATAGCGAACTTAATACAAGTGGAGGGATTTTTCTGTCCTTTCTAAATTTCATAAAAGCTCAAATAGGTGAAGTAAAAAAGAAAATTGTTTTTTTTGTCTTTTTCTTGGTTTTGAGGGGCTTTCTTCAATGGAAACACTGAACTTACTAGGAAAATGTGCTCATGCTTTAGCAATATTCCACTAGTTCTTGCCTTGTTTATTTTGTCCTTTATGGGTCTCAAGTTTTGACACTCTCTCTATTGCTGGACTCTTCCTTATGTCATTTGTTTTTACTTTGTTCTCTTGAATCATTTTTGTGTACTGTCATTGACCTGATATTTTAATAATAAAATAACTGACATAAAATAATTATAAAAATTTTCTAGGCCATGTGCCAGTGGGTGATAGTGGCTTGAACACTATAGATAACATTCTGGAACTTGGGTAGGGCCATGAAAACTTGCATACTATCATCCAAAGAAGTGATTGAGAAGAACATTTCTGGTGACAGTATAGATTTAAGAAAATACATTATTTTGGTATTTGGTTGCTTTTATCCACTTGACAGCATATTGTGGTCCTTTGTCACTCACTATATCACTTTAGACATAAATTACCACTGTTTCTGATGCTATCCATGAATTACAAATTATCACAGGCTCTTTCTAATGTATGAAACAGTTCCTTGTAAAAACAAACAAACAAACAAACAAGCAAAAATGTTTGCATTTGCTAGATATCAACTGAGGAAACCAAGTTCAAAAGTGTGGAAGTCACACAAAGTAACGTGCAACAATTTCTTTTTGCCTTGTAGCCATCAGGTTAGAAATATTGTTTGTGAACATTCATTGAGTTATACATTTGTAATTAGTATACTTTATATATGTTCTTAATTAAAAATGGTGAAATTGAAAAGCAGGGCTATGAAAAAACACATACTTTTGTTTGGGCAGGGAACCTTCATGCTTGCTCTTGCCTGAGTGCAAGAGTAAGCCCTATTCATGCTTGTAATCAATCAGGATGCTGGATGGGGTCAAATGAGAGACTTGTTTTTTCTGAGAGAGTCTCCCTCATTCACTGATCATAAGTAAATTTGGATTTTCAATTCTTTAAAAAATCAAAGTTTATATCTGAAAAGTTACAATCCCTTTGGACTCTCTTGAATCCTTTGTGTAGCCAGTGGATAAACATGTCTACTCATGGTGAGTCAGTAAGCTATGAGTAGATATATAATTATATATTAAAAATGTATATATTTAATTAAAATGGATATGTAACTCAAGACAAGACATTTCAATAACAGCATTTCAAAGGGTTTTTATTTGCTTTCTTTTTAAAAATTTCTTTGTATCTGGATTCCTCTCTGCAGTCCCAGTTCTTAAACTACACAGCCCTGTATGTACACATTAACACCAAACATAAACACTTCCTTTTCTTGGATTCTAGTGACCAGATCTGTTAATGCAAATAGAATTGATGTTGGAGCTGAGTCAGAAAAACATATTTAAATAAAACCAAATTTAAACTCCATTGAAAGAATGGTAGGTTTCATGTAAACATGTAATGGTAGTTACCAGGTGAAAAGTGACTGGTATTAAGAGTTCCAGAAGCAAAATAATCAGGTTCAATTATTTCTGAATTTAATTTATTTTTCTCAGAATAGAGCTCGGTTTGTACTGATATAAAATATTTTTTGTGATGTGTGTTGTCTATTTCTACTCAGCAATTATTAGATACCTCAGCTTCCAAAGGAAAAAAAAATCAACATTTCTAATTGTGTCATCCTTCCATAATTTCCAATCTTATTTACATAATGCATGCATTTACTGGGGAGGTGGAGAAGTTCGAGAAAAACAGTAAAAATGAAGGCCATGACAAAAATTGAGAGTTTCTAAGGAAACCCATAAATTGATGGAAGGGAAAAGAAGAACAAATTGATGAAGAACAATAAATCCCAAGGCTAATGGTTGTAGAGAGGTAACATAGAGTGATAATGAACATTACTGTCTTTTTTTTTTAGATTACAAACTATTTTAACTTTATATATTCATCTTCACAATTGTTCTCTGAGGTAATAGAAGAAGAAAGAGAGAAATAAAAGAGGTAGGAAAGAGATCAAAAGAAAGAAAATAAAAAAGAAGTAAGAAATGAAAGCAGGGAGAGGAAGAAGGAAAAGAAGGAACAGAAAAAAAATCTCTAAAAGAAATAGGACAGAATTAGGCCTACCTGTGCATAAGATCCCATGCTCAGAATGTCTTCATGTTTGATGGTATGCTCTATTGTCTCTCTCTTAACAATCTTAATCATTATTGAACATGAAACCTTGCATTTTTATATTGTGGTGGGCCCTGCTAATTATGTGGCTTGTCCTGGGTAGAATACCAGTCAGAGATATCAGAAGAGAGAGAAAGCTATGAAAACCACTTTCTTTCTATTTGTATACTGACTACAATCATGTGTGCCTTGCTAAACTTATATGTTCCTGTTTCTGTAGTCCAGTTTTCAAGAGAAAAAAAAAGAAGTACAATCATTCCAAAAAAGGAAGAGGAGAGGGAAAAAAGGAGGTATAATATAGATAGAAATAATATTCTAGATTTGCTTTTAGAAGGCTCAACGTTCTCAGTTCAGATTTCAGCTGATATACACTGGTTCAGATATTTCTGTCAGTTATTTTGAATGGACAGTGGGAATAGTTTACATGGCTATGGTAGTAAGAGAACCTAGGTTGGTATTTATCTCTGCTCATTTCTAGGATCCAATGAATAGAAACAAGACTTCCAAATTTTAGCATGATATGTTTTACTATCTTTTAATGTGAGAGTGCCTCAAAGTGAGTCCACATATGAGGAGGTGGGGTGACTGATTTCTTCACTTCATAAAGACAAGGCTATAATTCACAAAGTATATAGTTATAGTAATATCTCAAAAAGAAACATGGAACTATCATTGAAATTAAAAAATTCAAAGCAAATTAACTATTGAGCTGTCAAAGTACATGTATTTAAATTTGGGCATTTTGAGAGGAAATAAACCCCAGTGCATTGTGAAAGCCCCTCTCTACTTTTTCTTTAAAAATTTTTTTATTACTTGTAAATTTATTGAAGTGACAGTGGTTAGTAAAATTATATAGGTTTCAAATGTACAATTTTATAACACATCATCTATAGTTTGCATTGTGTGTTCACCACCCAGAGTCCGTTCTCCTTCCATCACCATGTATTTGACCCCCTTTACCCTCCTTTACCTCTTCCCTCTCCCTTTACCCTCTAGTAGCCACTAAACTGCTATCTGTATCAGTAAGTTTTTGTTTCTTTTTTGTTTGTCTTGTTCCTTTATTGCTTTCACTCCCTTTCTTTTCTTTGCATTACCCTTCTTCTCCCTGCCTTCATTGCTGAGCCATAAGAAACTGTCAGTACAAAGAGAACAAAAAAAGTTGACATTTAGCATATGCTTAGGCTGCAAAAATACAGAAATGCCTCAGATATAAGATAGAATTTATTGAACTTGGCTTGTTATTTTCACTGGAAGTATTTTTCTACCTTAGGAAAAATGGGAACGATGAGGAGGGGATCTAAACAGGCTGAATTTATAATTCAAGAGATTGAAAGAAGGGGGAATTTACAATAATAAGAGGTAAAAAAATAAGGGAAGTTAATACGGCATGTGCCTGAGACACCTTATTGTTCCTGAGGCTCTGATTTAGTCCTGGAACACAACAAAGCAAGTTTGACCAATCAGGTGCACAAAATAAGGGCTTTTTTTTGGAAAAGTAGTCTGAAACATTGAGCAAAGAAGTGTTTAAAATGGGAGAGTTTTAAGTAAAGAATATGTCTTGAATTCAGGACCCAGACTGCTCTTTGCCCAGGTCATCACTGTGTTTCTGATGAGCAACCTTGAGGAATGAGGTGATGTCTGTACAGAACAGAACACACTTACTGACAGGCTGCTAGAAATCAGAGGGTCTCTAGGCTCAATGGTCTCTCATAACACAATCTACTGTGTGTTCTGGCATTTCTCTAGTCCAGTGGTTCTCAACTGGGGTGATTTCCTCCCAGTTCTGAACTAGAATATATAGAAAACACATATACTATTATACTACCTATAGTATAATATTTATTACAGTATATATAATATTATATAATATTATATACTATTATACTATTATACACATATAACAGATATAATGTATTTATATACTATTTACATGATTTAGATATAGATAATAGATAGATACAGATATTTCCCATTGGTAGTTGTTTCTCTGGAGAAACCTAATACAGTTTTCTATGCATAAAAATAGTCACATGCTTTTCGAGGAAATAATCTTTTCCCTTATGCTCTATGTTCTCCTTTCTTTTACACTGCCTTGATATCAGTATATTTTTCCACAATATTTTGACTATTTAGTTATAAAATTTGAGAGTAAATGTGTATTTTATTTACCAATACATCTCCAAGGTTATTGAATGAAGGTTTCTATGTGAATTCATGTTCTTTGTATATTATGCTAATATAAATGAATGTGCAATTAATTAAAAACAAATTAATGCTTGAATTATAATTCTTTCTAAAAAATGTTCAAACCATGTCTATAGCAATAACAGTTATCATCAAGGGGTAAAGAAATCATTTCTTTTCAATCTAAGCTGAAAATAATCAAATGAATAATACCATCAGCCAATATTTGGAGAAATGAATTTCCTCTGCTCACTCTTCTAACAAACATAGTGATCCATGGTGAAATACTTTTTCTTGTTTATGGCTGTCTGAACAATGCATATTATAAGAGTAATTTCAACCACTTGTAGGATTAACTTGAGTTTGCACAAGATTATCTTTTCCAATACTGCAATTGTGCCAAAGTTTCCAAAATTTTACATCCAGCAGATGAATCAGATTTTTCCCCTCTCCCATTCATAAGCTGTGGAGTTTATGCCTCATTGTGTGTATGTGTGTGTGTGTGTGTGTGTGTGTGTGTGTGTGTGTGTGTATGTGTGTGGTGGGGGGGTGGCCTAAACACTCTAATTCAATTTTTTTCAAAACTGGATCTACATTAAGATCACCTAAACTGTTTTAACAGTATACCTATGGCCAGACTTACAAGACCAAACAAATCAGAATCTCTGGGGAAAAGGCCTGGGTATTCATCTATTTTTACGGTTCCCCAGACATGAAAACCACTCTCCTACATGACCTAACTCTGGCACGTTTTTCTAAATTATTCCCCTAATGTTTTCTTCTTTGATTATATAATTCCAGTCCCTTTGGGTTTTTGTGGTTCCTTGAACAAGACAAGTTTGCTTTCAACTCAGGAATTTTCACTTGGTGTTTTCTTTGGCTGTGTTCCTCACATTGCTCATTTTCTCATTTCTATCAGGTCTCTCTACTCAAGAAAAATTCCCCTTGCATCCTATCTAGAGTAGCACTTCATCAAGCCCAGTGGCCTACTTCATGTTTCTGAATAGAACTTATCATTCTGACACATGTGTATGTATGTATTTCCATCTCTTTCACTGGAACATGAGATTGATATAGACAGGGGCATTTTCTGTCTTGTCCTTGATCTATCTTTAATGCATAAAGCATTTATTAAGTTGTAAATAATGCTGAATGAAGGAATATATTAATAAAGAGACCCAATTCAAGGATAAGTGATATGTCAGAAAAATCTCACAACCTGACTTGTGTTTTCTTTTCAGATAATAATCTTCTAAACAACAAATGCAAACATCTCTAGAGTTCAGAAAATTTGACACTAGGACATTGTACCAGGAACCAATTTTGTAGAGATATAATCTATTTGCTAGTATACCTGTTACCTATACTGGCTTCTGATAGAGATAGTCTCTCTTATAAAATGTAGTAATGTAAATTACTATAGTCACTATAGAAAACAGTATGCAGGGTCCTCAAAAAATTAAGAATAGGATTACCAAATGACCCAGCAATCCCTCTTTTGGGTATCTATGCAAAAAATCTGTATTTGTAAAAATATATGTACCCCTATGTTCATTGGAGCATTATTTATGATGGCCAGGACATGAAAGCAACCAAATTGTCCTTTGAAAAATGATTGGATAAAGAAGGTGTGACACGTATATACAATGGAATATTACTCAGCCATAAGAAAAGATGAAATACTGCCATTTGTGACAACAGGGATAAATCTTGAGATTATCATGCTAAGCAAAGTAAGTTAGACAAAAAAGTGAAGAATTGTAAGCTACTTGTATGTGGAATATAAAACTGAAAGAAATACTTGAACAAGACAAACAAACAAAATCTCATAGACACAGACAACACTTTAGTGGTGACCAGAGTGTAAATGGGAGGGGGCTGATAAAGAAGGGTAAAGTGGGTAAAATATATGATGATAGAAAAAGAGTTGACTCTGGGTGGTGAACACACAATTCAATATATAGATGACGTATTATAGAATTGTACATTTGAAACCTATATGATTTTATTTCCCAATGACACCCCAATAAATTTAATCCAAAGAAGTAAAAAAAGTGTGGCAAATAATTCAATATCTTAGCATTCCATTTCTTTCTCCATCAAGTTGAAAATAAGACTCATTTTTTTTAATCTTATACTCACCATTATGGAGAGCAGAGTGGACGTTTTAAGATTTTTTCTCTCTGAGGATCTAGATTGTAAAGAAAAAAACTGTAGGAGGTTTTGGAGTAATATGAACTAGAGACAGGGTCAGACTTCACTCTTAGCTGGCATAATCCAATACAGAGCTTGACATATAGTGGTCAATAGATTTGACTTATTGGAAATACTGCTAATGAGGAGGGAAAGAAGGATGTATACAGTAATGATCTCCTGGCTATATGCTTCCTACAGATAACTGTGAATACCATTCCTAACGTAGTTACCTTTGAGAATCTGCCCTGCTTTTTGCTTCTTCCCCAAATATCTGTATTTATTCATTACTGTTGCATGTGATTAGTGTCAGATGGTGCTGTGCATACGAGCATGGTTATGAATAGTTCCATGTTGATTCTCATGCAGAATGGAGTGAATGACACTGGCTGCTTAGTTCAAGTTATAATTTTTATGAGAGCACTGATTTTTTTCCACTACCTTTACTTTTACACAGGTAACAAATCATGGATTTTTTGTTTTCAGTTTCTTTTCAACTGAATCACAGAATGTGTGGTTGCACACAGGAGACAGTGCTTACTCGGATTGTATGCAATGCCTCCTGTCTCTTCGCATTAGGGGATTCAGCTCCAGCATCTTTAGTGACATTTCAGCAATGTTAAGTTACTTGCTATTGGGCACACTTTTCAGATTGCCACCCTTGACTTGGCCTTGTCACCGTTTATAGAACACGAGTTTAAAAAATAATTCCTGAGATTCAGTTTTCTATCTGTTTGAGCTAAATATAAACCAAATATAGCCTTGTATATAAAGTGTTACAGAAATTAAAGGGGCCTCAAAATCCCTTAGTATGGCCAAAGCTGACCCCTTTACAAAATAATTTTCCCAACTACTTTCACACAGCCCCTTAATTGGTACATGGATCATTGTTATTTGCCATATTATGTCAAAAGAAAAAAGGTATTTTGCCCACAACCTCTGAGCTACTAAGTGAAACAAGTATCAGTTCTCCAAAGTCTCATGACAGAACCTCTTCTTTACAAACACTGATTTTTTACCCTAGGTTTGATGGAAACCTTTTCTATCTAAATTGATGTGTTTCTAATAAGGGTCAACCTGAGGCCTCACTTATGCCTGGTGTATCATACTTTTGTTTTTTCATGTCATTACTCTCTTTCAGACAAAAAGTACTCTCACATTCTTTTCACGTGGTATCTCTTCACCTTTGAATGCCACATCATATTTAATAATCCTCAGTTCCATCCTCTTAAATTCCAAATCTTGTTTTTGAATTTGGAAAATAATTTAATAAACAAATCCTAGTTTTTATATTCACCAGAGAGAGGTACTTTTTATTTTCATCCTTCTACTGCCTTTGTAACTTGTGCACATTTCATTGAAAAATAATATATCAAAAATACATGAGGCACATTTAAAGAGTAAGTATGATCGAATATATAACCTAATAAGAAGAGATAGCCCAGTTCCACCACCAATAACTTTGCCAGCTTTTCCTACTACCAATATGTTTATGATTAAAGTTTAATATAATAATACTAATGTTATCTGTAATAATAATAAAGACAAAATAAATTATGTATAGAAAAATCACAATAATACCTCAAAAACACTTCTCAAATGTAGAATTGTCAACTATCGTAATTGTTTCTACTATATTTAGAGCCTTACATAACCACTCATATTATGAACTTTATCTTCTAGCTGGGTTTAGGACCTGTTTCTCACAGCAGATGGGTAGTATAACTCCTGAAAAAGATTAAACTTCCCTCAGGATTCGAGTAGGATCTAGCACTCTTATGAACATAATGGCAATGATCATGCCAAATTATACACTTCTTGATTACAGAGAAAAGTATTTCTCACATTCTGTTCTAGCTCCACATAGCAGCAGAAATTGTAAAGTTTGCATATTTCAGGTCGATAACCAAGATGTACTGTGTTTTTCACTCCCAAGGTTTAGCAAGCAATTATGCCTTTAGAGAAGCAGAAACGAAGTTCACAGAATTCTGTGGAGTCTATGATATTATCGTGACATTTGGAAGGAAATCATTCTCAAGTCGATACTCACTGCAAGTACTTTCAGGTAGTAAATTTGAAGAGAATTAATGTGTTGGAACAGGATTGGAAGGAACTCTGTTAGTTGAATTTAAGCTCTTTCTCTTTTCTTATTAATTGAGTTGAGATTCTCCCTGTTCTTCAACAGTACCTTTGTTACATCCCCCATCATCAAAGGGATTTATTATGCAGAAGAAATATTTTCAAAGGCTTTTTATTTTTGTCTTTGCCTAATGTAAGAAGGCATCATGAAGATTTGAAAAGGGCAAACAGAAATTTGAGAGAAATAACCGGGGCTTGGAGAAGTGGTGTGCAGACTCCAGGATAACCTCTGGTCAGAAAAGTGGAGGCATTCTGCTTCCATTTGGCAGAGACTCCAAGGTTCATCTATCCCCCAAATCTCACATATTAATCTAAAAATGTTCCAGAAATTCAAAGCTACTCTAAATCACTCAGTACATATATGAGTGTAATGTCTTGCAAGTTTATTACATTGACACAGACTAAGTTAATATGTTACATAAGTTGAATGAACTTGGCACATTTGAAAATCTTAGCTGATTTTTTTTCAATGGTGAGAGCATCATTAGAATCTATGGAGTTAAATTTTAAGAAAGCAGATTTGTTCACAATGACAAAGACATGTTTATGTTTTGGAGTTATTTAACACTGGGGAGTGGGTGTAGTGTTTCCTAAATTAGCAGTGGATTCTTTGTCATTGCAAATATTCAGTCTACAATGCACACTACATAATAACACCACCCAAAGAAAACAAGACATGAATCAGAAATGCAGTCAACCTATATAACTACAAATTTTTTACTAGTTTCACTAAAAAGGGATTTTAAAAGTAGGAATTAATTAAATAATATATTTAATTTAAACCAACACATCCAAAGTATTATTATTACAAATTGTAATCTATATAAAAATTGAGATTTTACATTTTTATACTAAGTATTTGAAATTCCATGTGAATTTCAGTTATCCCTGAAATATACATTAGTGATATTTCAATGGTTACATATACCAAGTGGCCACTGAATTGAACAGTGCAGTTATAGAAATTTCACAGATGCTCTGTAAGGGCAAGGTTACTGCCACTCCTAATATTTATTAATTCCACTGTTAAATAATCAAATCATATTATTAATAAATGGATTTCAATCGAGTGGAGCAACTGCAATAAGGGCTCTCCTAGCTGGGTACAGAGAGGAAGGCATGATCATTTTCAGAGAAAAAGGGTAACATAAATTAACTTTTTCTGCTTCACAATCTTGAATCAGCCAATCAACCAAACAAATAAAACCCAAAAATGCTTAACTGAAGGAAATTGGTAAGATAAAACTAATAAATAAATAAAATATTTCAATTCATATTGACTGGCTATTGGTTTTTCTGCACAGCGTTATGGAGAAATCAAAGTCCTTGCCCTTACAGAGCATCTGTGAAATACAAAGAAGCCAGACACATACTCATCTAGAAGAGTAAGTGATATCAAGCAGCATGCGCGAGTGCCAAAAAAATTCTCCAGGGGAAGAGTCCTATAAAACTTTGAGGAACAGAAATTACGAATGACATTCAGAGGTAGTTTCCTGATGAAAGGCATAGACTTGAGCTGAGTCTTAGAGGATGGGCAGGGCTTGCACCAAAGCAGAGGAGAAAGTGTGCAGAAGCGAGGCAATGAGAACGTGCAAGGAACTTTTTTTTTTTGATAGACAAAAAATGAATCAGTGTGGTTTGCAAGGATATGATTGCTATTTTTTACTGTTCATGGAACACAAATATAGCTACATCGGTTGGGCGATACTTAACAGCTACTGAAATGGGATGAAAATATAGTCCTTTGATTCTTATACTTTATCTCCACTATTGGTTTCTTTCTAGTTCAATTCTTACTGATAAAAATGGGCACTTGACCTTGACCATCACGTACTTGAAAGCTTGTTGTAGAGGGTAGAGGCCTAATTGAAATAAAATCCCAAACATCTGTACTGAATATGTCTGGGCCAAAGGAGTAGAGATCAGACTGAAAGTAGAGTCCAAACAGATAGGTTACATTTCCAGTTGGGATGATAGAACCATATGGTTTAAATTAGTTAGGCTGAGTTTAAGGTTCAAGTGTTCTGAAAGAGGACAGGCCATCGGCAGCATGGGGATCAAACCCATTTATTGTCACTAGCTGGAAATCAGATACTAGTGTAATTGGGGATATGAGATGTGCTGGGCATTTTAGAGGAAGTTAAAAAGTGAGTAAAAAAGATGTGTCTGTTGGCTCTGGTTAAAAACTTTGGTCCTATTCACGATTCACTATCTTATTTCATACTTCATACAATTTACCATCCAATTCTTTTGGCTCTACTTTCAAATATACAGTATACCTAAAAGCTCATCTTGTTTCACCGCCTTACGCTGCTATCACTCTGGCCTGGTGTACCTTCATCTCCTACCTTGATTATTTCAGTGGTCTCCAACTAGGCTTCTCCTGTCTTTCTCCATTTACGTTCTCTTCTCGTAACAGTGGGATTTTTTAAAAAGTCACGAATCAAATTATATCACTGTTTTCTTCAAAATTCTTTTTGTTTTCCCTTCTTACTCAAAATAAAAATGCACATCTGTGTTCTGATCTAGTAATACAATCTTACATGATTTGCCTCCTCTTCACATGATATTGCCTCCTTCTCACCCCCTGCAACTGTTTCTCTGACTTTATATCCTGTGTTTTGTTACTTGCTTATTCTACACACTGGTCTTCTTGTTTCTCAAAAACTCCAGCTACAGCTCAGCTATAGAACTTGGAACTTGCTGTCCCCTTGATCTGATATGCCATTCCCCAAGCTATTCACATGACATATACCCTTATTTCATTCTCACTTCTCAGTAAAGCTCTCTCTAGTCACCACATTTAAAAATTTACCTCTCCCCGATAGTCCCTATTCTCCCTTAGTCTCTATTTATTTTCTCTTTAATATGTATCCCTATCTAACATATTGCCTAGAATGACTTATTTATTATCTTCATTGTCTTCCCGTGACACTGAAATATAAGCTCCAAGAAGGAAGAATTTTTTTCTTCTGTTCTGCTATATTCCCAGTATATAAGACAGTGTTTGACACATAGTGGGCATTCAATGAATATATTTGAATGAATAAATAGATGTTGCAGAAGAACACAAGATAGGCACCTACCTGACAATCGTAAATGGTAGATAAAAGGTAAAGAATAATGCTAAAAACTAATTATTTCTCTAGGAATTCAAAAGGTGGATTTATCTGGAGCTGGATAAGCAGAGGAGGTTTTGTGGAGATATACAGAGAGGCCAGAGGTACTTCAAGGGGCAGATGAACAAGGCAGGCATCCCTGTGAAGAGGAAGCTGGGAGCAAAAGTGGGATATAAAATAAATACAGTGTAGATATTTTCAGAAGTCACAAACACAGATGCATAACAAACCTAATTTTGAAAAAAGAAAATCTTGTAGTTTAGACTAATTTCTATTTGAATCACTTTAACCTACTTGATGGCAGGTAAATTAGTCTTAGCATTATTAATCAGGACTGAGAAGTGGACACACATTCTATGACAACATGATGGCTTAGGGAAACTTCCATGCTAGAATTAACTCCAGTGAGGGGGAAAATAATCTGGAGTTTTAAGCCAGAAATATTTTCAATTAATGAATCTTAACCAGGTTATATGAAATTTATAAGGTATAATCCATCTGTCTGGCTGGCTCTCTCTGTCTCACTGTCTTACTATATTTATCTATCTATTATCTCTCTATCTATCTGTCAATCTATCATCTATCTATCTGTTTGGCTATAGCCAGACTAGATTCATTAAGGTCTGCAATATTGAACATTAGAAATAAACATTGTACACAGGAAGAAGCCTTATGTAAGAGACTCTCAGGCACTTGCCCCATATATTGGATAAAGGAAAGTAGAATGTAGTTAAAAGCTTGTATGTATCATAATGCTCTTGTGTTATATAATGGGTTACAGATGTCCCCTTTATATTGCCCCTGCTGATTACTTTCTCAAAGCAGGCTTGAGTGTAGCTCAAAAACCCACTGGTGCCAGACTCAAATTTTATACCTCCATTTACTTATAAACAGAATCCCAATAAGCATATGTTTAGCCACTTAGTGCCAGCTTGCTTTGTATAACCCACCAAATTTTGTATGACTATAACCCACCCAACATTTGCTAGCCATAAATAAGAAACTCCCTAAACTATAAAAAACCCAGGCCACTGCCGCATTTCAGAACCCTCTGACCCAGAGGAACCTCATCTGGTAGGTATCACCTAGACATATAGGCCCACTCTCATTTCTCTCTCCCTCAGGAGCTCCCTAGCCCTTTCCTCTTCCTGTGTTGTCTCTGGAAGTTCCCATGACATGAAAGACTTCCCCTTTCATGGGATCCTGTCAAAGGATCATCCAGCAAAGCTCATTGTGTATTATTTCCACCACATGTCATGTATTTTTCCTTGGTCACCCCTGGAATCCTTGAACTCCTGGCCTAAGGACCATCAGACTCTTTGCTAGTAAGTACAAGATAAGCTTTCAAGCATGGGAGCTCATTTGGCTCTTGTATTATTCTGCCCTACTCTCCATCCATTGCTCAAATACAGATAGTGGAAATGCATTGTCGTCTTTCTGTTCCTCCATGTCTTCTTCTTTCCAAGTAATTTCTTCTTCTTTTTCTCTAAATATATAAATAGCGATACATTATTAATTCAATCCATGTTCTTTCCCTGTTCTCTTAAGGAAGCAAAACAGTGATCTGTAAATGAAAAAAATATAAAGTAGCAAAGACGAACTTTTCTTCCAGTGCATTTCTTTTCATTTTGGGGCCTACATAGGACTCGTGCATAGAATAAACATTAAACCTCAGGAGGTTAAATTTTTAAACAAAACAAACAGAATAGCTAAAGTTGCACCCTGCCTTGAAGTACACACTGTTTAATATAGCTTATCAAGTTTCCTTTCCACATTTCTTACCTCCAGCCCTTTTCTCCTCAGTCAACCTGTGTTGTGGTTTCTATGAGTGACCTTGCTCCCTTCCCCGGACCCAGGTCTGTATTTTTGTCATTGGGGATGCTGGTCCTGAGATATTATAATGACTTCTACCATCTCTCTTTGCATCTTAAACTTCTCTTTAATTAATTTCCTGCTTTTCTAGGTTTACCCTCGATTTTCTTTTCTCTTCTGCTTATCACTTTTATTTCTTTGATTATACCCTTTCTTTAAACTTGATTTTTTACCCTACTTACAGAATTACTAAATTCTGTAGGTGAGAGACAACCAAAGTAGCAACAGTGAACTAGCCTCATGAATTTTTTTTCCTTATGAAGAAAAACATTCTGTACAATTAAAAAAAAATTCAACATTCACTTCATTCAGAAAAAGTAGAATATTATTCAATAATTTTAAAAAATGAGATATCAAGCCACAGAAAGATATGGAAAAATGTTAAATACCCATTTCTAAATGAAAGGAGCCAGTCTGAAAAGGCTATGTAACGTGTGACTTTGACTATATCACATTTTGGAAAAGGCAAAACCATAGAGACGTAAGAAGATTAGTAGTGGTTATACAGGGAGTAGGGGGAAAATATGAATAGGTGAGAAACAGGATTATTATAAAAGTGAAATTATTCTGTATAAAAAAACTAATGCTGGATATTATACATTTGCCAAAACACATAAAGTTGTATACCACAGACTGAATGTTGATGTAAACTATGGACTATAGTTAATAATAATATATCAATATTAGCCCATTAATTTTAACAAATGTATTCTCCAATGCAAAATGTAAATAATGGAGATTGTTTGGGGCAGGGGCAGTGGGAGATAAGGAGGCGTATGGAATCCTGTGTACTATTTGCTCAATTATTCTATAAATATAAAACTATACTAAGAAGTAAAGTCTGGTAATTATTTTTTATACAAGAAGAAAAGAAATTTCCAGAGTTTGATGGACTCTGGGATTAGAGATTGAGGACTATTTCCAGCAGCAATAGATTTAAAGACTAACAACAGCCATAATTTGCATGTTTACTGTTAACGCAATTGCAGCAATTGTAAATTGACTTATCGTAAATGGCCCCGTATATTGTAAAATAAATCTCATGGCTTTTATATATTCCAAAAATGGGTTCTTAACATGTAAATGGGTTCTCTTACATCTCAGTATAATTCTCATATAATTCTGTTGACATAATATTAATAAATAAAAAACTGCATTATTAGGAAATGTTGGAATTTCAATGGTATTTTGGTTTTCATTTAAAAGCTTTCTAAAGAAGAGATTTAAAATTAGAAAATGAACTGAGCCACTGCCAAGGAGGGACAGTCTTATACCCTGTTAATTGCACATGAGGCTGACGGTGTTGATAGCCTGTGAGATAAACTTACCTTGTCTACAAAATATCTCACATGTCTCATGAATAATACTGCATATGTGGTTTGAATACATGAGTTAGCAGGCAGTTTGAAAGCTGGTGTCAGTGCAAGTTTGAGACAAGTTTTGTATTATTACAAATTTATTTTTTTCATTCAACAAAATACTCTGTTTTTTAAAATCATCCTCTCACCTTTGACAGAGTAAGAATAAATAAACAACAAATTAATGAGTTAAACAAATACACCTCTCCCAAGATTCTTTGCTACCACTTATCTATTTCATCAGATAAATTAGGTATGAAATCCTGATTATATAATGAATAAAATATTATAATTGATATGGTATCAGAAATATGAGATTTTTTATTTTGCCACATAGTTGGAGGTTCATAGTACACTTCAAGTTTTTAAAGCAACACGCTCCATATAGGGAAAGCATCAGAGCCCATAATGCTTCACCCTGACAAAAGAACGCATATCTCAGGCTTATCCTTAGATTAATAACTAGTACTCTTTCAAAAGGGAGAGAACAGATGCCTCTAACTGCCAACTTATTACCAGTTCAAGATTCATAAATTAAACAGCAAGTAGTATCTATGTCCAAAAATTCATATTTTTAAAAAATAAATGTAATTTTCATTCATAGAATGCTTTTGGTAGTTTTCAATTTCATTCAGATAAAGCACAAAATCCTTACAATAGCCTGTAAGACTTCAAACAGGATGACTCATCTTTTACAACTTTCCTTTATAATAATTCCCACCCATCTGTCATCTGCCTCAGCCATGCCATTCCTTAAAATTCATGCTCTCTCCTTACCTCTAGGTACTGTGCATATCATAGTAGGCTCTGATTGGAATGTTTTTCTCATCTATTCCTTATTTTCCTTAGCTTCTCTATAATCTCTCTTCAGATATTATATTAAATACTGTCTTATTTTCTTCAGTCTTATTATCTCATATTTACATTTGCTTCATTAGAACAAGATGATTGAATCCTTCATTCATTGCTTTATCTCTAACACTTAAAACACTTCTTAGAATAAAGTAGTGTTTAAATAGATAAATGAGTTCAATGAAAGTTTAATGAATAAATGAGTGAATAAATAAATTAATGAATAAATTAAAATATTTTAAGGTAAATTTTGCTTGATTCATTGAATTAAGTTAGGTAATCTGTTAAAAGTTTACATAGCATGCTATTACTGATCTTGATACTCCTCATGTCCTTTTAAATTTGTGAATTTCTATCACTTAAATAAATCCTACAGCTCCTTGTTAGTATTAAGCATCAAATAGACTTTAAACAATAGCATAATTAATGGAAATATCTAAACATCTTTCCATATATACTAATTCCGCCCCCCTCCCACTGATTTATATCCATTATGTGTTTTATTCTTAGCTAAAAAGAGAAGTGGCATTATTTTGAGATCTTCATGGTGCATTTTAACAATTTTTCAAAATGTGTTAAGGTGCTCTACCACATCTTTGTCACGTTTTTCTGTCATGATGAATTGTGTTCCTTTTTGCTAATGGCAACACTGTTCCAGTCCTTGTTTATCTATCTGATAGTACATTTTACATTTATTATTAAATTGGAAAATTTCACATGCATTAAAACAATAAAATAAATATATTTGAAAATAATATATCTTCTCTAAGGTATTTAAGTAGATTGTCACTGTACCAGTGGTTAAAAGATGAAGAAAGATCCCAACATTTCCTTTAGTGTGACTAAGGTTTAGACAGGTTTCTTCCTGACTATAGGTCTGTGACCTCCTTTTTCTTAGAAAATTTACTCTGGAAAAATTGCAATTGCAAATTCTTTCCCTTACTTTTTGAGGTAAAATCTTCTCCCAGACTCTTCTCAGTTTAAATACCAAGGGCAAGACCAAGTCTTTTCAAGGATCTGCTAGCCATTCATTTGAAATGCAATCATTAAAAAGATAGCAATTGTATTTCCCAATTTCTGTGGGAAGGATGGAGCTCAATTTCAGTAAGCATCAATTAGCAAACACAAATGACCTACATTGAGCAGCCCCTACTGTCTTTCTACTAACTCACTTCATTGCTTAAAAAGTCTTCAGTCTTCTGTTTGAACAGAGGTGAGCCATCTCTCTCCCTTGTTGCAATCATTTTGAATAAAGTCTTTATTGCTTATTTACCTTGTCCAATATTAGTTTTCCTGATAGCTACTATCTTGAATCTGCACTATAGAATCTTCTATATTCAGGAAAAATCCATTTCCATCCTATAGTTCATTGTCCATATCATTCAAAAGAAATCATGTCTTCCCTGTGTTAAATAAAGTGCTAGAATCCAGAGAAAAAACATAGTGAACAAGATAGATGAAGTTATGTTTATTGTAGCAATTACATTTAGTACAGAAGATTATGAATAATGTAAGTAAAGAAGAAATTTAATTTAGAATGTACTAAGAAAGTTTAAGTCAATAAATAAGATATTGCCATAATAAATAATTTTAGAAGATTCTATTTTTGATAGATATCATCAAGGATTTTAATGTAACACATCAAGATTTTAAGTGATCTTGAAAAATTAATGGGTTCAACTGAGTGATAGGATTTTAGTCAACAAACCAGAAATGTAAAATCTCATGTGGAGAATTAAAGATGGTCTAAATTCTTTAACCCTATTGCTAATAAGAGATTTGTTTGTTTTTTTGTTCATTTCCCACACCTTGAATCTGAGCAAATTCTGTGACTATTCTGACCATTAAAATATAGCAGAAGTGTTGCTGGGCCAGGCTTATGAGACTGACAGTTTCTACTTGCTTTCTCTTGAGACATTCTCTCAGAGTCCTGAGCTGCCATGTAAAAAAATCAGACTACCTAAGTGAAAAGGCTTTAAGGCTGAATGGAGAGAAATAAGAATCCAGTTGAGTCTTGTCTATGTGTCATTCATATCAAGTTACCAAGTATGTGAGTAAAACCGTTGCAGACCACTATATTGGACGACTCACCAGCTGAAAACTATCCATACCATGTAGCTCCCATCAACATCACATGGAGCAAAAGAACGATCATGTTGAGTTCTGCCAAAATTCATAGCAGAAATGTTACTCAGCATAATTTGTTGCACAACAATAAAAAAGCCAGAACTCCCCAGGAACAATAAAGAAATTAACTTATTCTTGTTCAAAAGGTAGGACTGGAAATAGCATAAGAGAAAGGTGAACTGACACTCTATTGGAGAAATAGGTGGAAGAAAATAATCTATTTTAGTTCACAGTAGAAAGTTTGGATTTTTAAAAAGAGTAACAGGGAATTATTAATGAGATTTTTAAAAAGGAGTTACATAAATCGCTTTTATACTTTGAAAAGATCTGTCAGTTGAGATGGATGGACAGATACCAGAAAGGTAAGACTGAAAGTAAGGAAACCAGTAAATACTTGCAATCATGGTAGTAGTTTGGTACATGATGCTGTTAGTAGAGATAAAATAAAGACATTTGAAATATATTTTGGAAGCAGAATCAACAAGTGTTTTATAAGAAGGTTTCCTTCACTGTTGCCATTTGAGTGGCACAGTGAGTGATTTGTTATTTGCTGTTTCTCATTCAACAGAGCTAAGGAAGAATTCTTAGTGACACACGACATGGGTAAAGAGATAGGATTTAAGGGAGAAACTTAAGAAGCCAGTGTAAGTACAAGAAAACAAGACACATTTCCCCCATAACTCATGGCTAGAAGTCCTGGGGCCAGTGTTGAGTCCACCAAGTGAATCTGCTTTCCAGTGAAGACATCTCACAATTCATGCCCCTATGTCCTTTATAAGAAGTTACCTTATTTTGAAGAGGAGCACATAAACTATTTGGATGCCACAAAGTCCATATTGTCTGCCAGTTTTGCACAGTTGTTTTGAAACATCAACTTCCTAGTACATGTTCACCTTGGAAGCTACTGAAAATTGCAACCCTTCTGTTTAGGGAAGGAAGGCACTGGAGACCATTTCTATTTGGAGAAGAAGGAATCCTCATTACCATGTAGCTCATTGTCCAGGATATGCAGAGTGAGTGCCTAGGGTCATTTTCAGTAATTCTGTTGCATCCATCAAAACAGAAGTCCCCAACATTTTTGCTGCCAGGGACCGGTTTTGAGGAACACAATTTTTCCACTGATTGTGGTGGGGCGGTGGGGTGGGAAATGATTTCAGGATGATTCAAGTGCGTTACATTTACTGTGCACTTTATTTCTATTATATATTATTATTATTATTATCACATTTTAATATATAATTAAATAATTGTACAACTCACTTGCCACTGTAAAGCCTGAAATCAGATGCTATTTAATTGTCACTTGCCACTCATGATAGAGTTTCAATAGGAGTCTGTAAGCAATTGATTTATTATGGTCTCTGTGCAGTCAAACCTCTCTGCTAATGTTAATCTGTACTTGCAGACACTCTCCAGCACTAGCATCACCACCTCAGCTCCACCTCAGATCATCAGGCATTAGATTTTCATAAAGAGTGAGCAACCTGGATCCTTTCCGTGCACATTTCACAATACGGTTGGTGCTCCTACGAGAATCTAATGCTGTCACTGATCTGACACAAAGAGGAGCTCAAACAGTAGTGTGAGCGATGGGGAGTGGCGGTAAATACAGATGAAGCTTTGCTCACTTGCCCGCTGCTCACCTTCTGCTCTGTGGCCTGGTTCCTAATGGGCCAAGAACCAGTACTGCTCCATGGCCTGGGAGTTGAGAACCCCTGCGTTAAAGTGAAACTTTCTGACAGAATTTATTATAGTACTTTGGTGATGAAAAATGAGAAATCATGGATAACATTTGGGTTTCTGACTTGACATCTGAGGAAACTGGCAGTATCATTTACTAATGTGAAAAACTGAGGGATAGACAATTATGAGGTAAAAAAATCTTAATTTGTTTTGCCATACATGCTTTGAGATTACTGCTGAGACATCCAGGTAGAAATATTGATAGTAGGTGCTTAAATATATGAGCCTAGAACCCGAAAGAGAGACGAGCTATGATGATACACATCTTGGAATCATTAACAGATAGATGGAAATTGAAGTCATGGAAACAAATATTTCACTGAATAAACTGAAGAGAAAAATAGAGTTTTGGGTCTCAATCTCAGGGCACTTCAAATTCCAGAGATAAAAAAGATTAAAAAAAAGACTGGTAAGTGATTCTAAGATGCACTGTCCACTGAGGGAAGAAAGGAGTCAATAAGTGTCCCTAAAGTCAAGTGAAAAAAATGTATTTCTAGGAAGGAGGGCATAAATGCACATGATAAATGGTGCTGTAGTTCAAAAGAGAAGACTGAGAAATGACCATTAGAACTGGGAGCGTGGCGCTCATTAACTATGACAAAAGCAACTTCAGTACAATGATGGGGAGAAGCGCCTAGAGGGGAGAATTAAGAGAGTGAGAGGGCAGGTATGGGAGAACACAAGTGTAATGAACAACACTTTTGCTATTTTGCTGTAAAGGGAAGAAGAGAAATGCCATGCTGGCTGATATTCTTGTTCTTATTTTTTTATAGAAATAGAAATGCATTTACATGCTAACTCAAAAAATTGCAGATGCTGGGGAATTCTTTTAGATGCTATCAGCTCCAAAGTTAGATTAAATTTGGACTGTTTCCCTCAATTAAGCAGTGTTTCCCTACACACCTAAAAGACACCCAATCGCAGTAAAAAAAATAAAGTTTATCTATGTATCTATGTATCTATCTATGTATTATCTATCATCTATCTATCTTGCCTAAGCAATGATACAGATAAATATTGTAAGATTTCTCTTAAAATACATTTTATAAAAATGTTAGCTAGTTCAAGAAATAGCGAATTATTACAAAGGGAACACTCCCATATAAACATTTCCTAGGCCAAGAAACTGAAAATAATGGCTTTCAGAAGACATCGCTAAACCCCTCCCAATCACTATCCTCTTTCTCTTTCTCAATTAAATAATATCCAAAATTCTAATACTATAAATATCTTTAGAATATTTTTCAACTTTTAAAAACATAAAAAAATTTTAACAGACACAAAATGAACCTCCTCATGCTTGCTTACCTTGCAGCTTCAGTAGTTATGAACACATGCACCATGTTGTTTTGTCTAAGGCTTCTCAAAGTGTGGTGTGCGTGCCAGCAGCATCAGTATCACCCAAGAACTTGTCAGAAAGGCAAATCTTCAGGCTCCTTCCTAGACCTACTCATTCATAAACTCTAGGGGTGAGACCTAGCAATCACATCACAGGTGATTCTAATGTGTAGTGATACTTAACAACCATTCATCTGGATTCTCACAGTTGCTCTTCCCTTGTTAGATTAGTTTGATACATGTTGTATACAGCTTTATAAATCTTTTGATATCTGCCATAAATATTTAAATATGACCCACATAATGCAAATGATGATACATGCTGCATATAAACCAATATTTAGTGAATGGTAAAATGATTTCACACAGTTTATCTGCTTGAACCAGAATTTAAGATCTCTGCATTGCAGTTTGTTGGATTTGTTTATTACAAATATTTAGTTTATAATTTCTCCTTTTCTTTATGCAGTCTCCTCTCCTCTCCTCTGCTCTCTCTTTCTCTCTTCTATGCATTGAGATTGTTTAATAAAATTGATAATTTGCCCTGAAGAGTTTCTCAGAGTCTGGGCTTTGGTCACTATATCTTAATGTGTGTGTGTGTGTGTGTGTGTGTGTGTGTGTGTGTGTGTGTATGTAACATGTTTGTCTATTCCTTGTGTTTTCTGAAAATGGGCAATCATGTTTAGTGACTTTATGTCTCTTGCCATTGCCAAATTTCTTTTGGGTGATAAATTGACTCCCAGTTGAGAACCAATGACTCTGAGCAAGAAATGGAATTGAGGAAGGTGTACACTTTCTACATGGAAGCTTGGGGAAGGGTATCCTTTAAAGAAGAGTAGCAGAAGGACAATGACAGTGAAGTGACAACCAATCCAGAGGATAGAAAGTAAATTGGTGGGTGATTAGATTAATTTTTATGAAAACATTAGAGAATTTATTTTATATGTGTCATGTGGACACTGCAGTTTTAAGAAAAAGGAAGGAGTGAAGAAAGAAGGATTTTAGAGCTTATGGGGTGTAGACTGGAATGCACAATGAGGCAGGTTGTCTGGAAAGTCAGAAAACTGGCAAGAGTGCAGTGGTTAGCCCATGTTTTGGGCCGAGGGTAGGAGAAATGAAACACGGGAAATATTCGATATTTTATATGATATTTTATATGATAAAAATAGCCTTGGTGACTGGAGATCAAGAATATTTTTCCATATGATATGAAAATAAATGTTTACTCAGTTTGGAGGATTAATTTGAGAAAAAAGTAAGATGCCACATATAAAGAACCTGATATATACTTTGACATAAAATGGATCAAAATGGGGATTAAGTAAAGTTTGTGGTCTGTTTTTAGGTGCACAGTGTAACTGACACACTGTTTTTAGTGTTATCACTACAGAATGAAGAGTTCAGGCAGTGATTTATTTTTTTCAGATCCACTCCAGAAGCTTTATAATTTATTTATTCAAAAGTAGTGGTACAAAGAATGTTATAGGCCATAAGCCTTGGATTGTCTCCTGCTCAAAAATTGTCTTGCTCCTTCCCTGTCCACATCAATGTTATTTTTTTTTTAAGTCAAGCTCTCAGAGAATAATAAACCAGTGGAAAAAAACCATTAAGACAAAATAAACAAGGGTACATCTTAAGATGTTACTTATCTGGATAATAGCTAATTAAAATAGAGAGTATAAATATCTTTGAAAATAATTTTTAAAAATTAGTATTGCTCTAGATGCTCAATTCAGATTTATAACTAACATAACTGAAAATTCTAATAATCTCTTATTGAATTCCAGCAGTAAGCACATAAAAATGGCAACTCAAATTAGTTTCTCATGTATATCTCAAGAACGTTGTTCACAGGAAAAAATTAGCATGTGAACACTGTCGACTATAAAAAATACATCTCTGCTTTTTAGATATTTTAAAAGAATAAAAAAATCTTTTCTCTCCTTGCTTCCATCCCTCTATGTCTTTTAGGCAGTTGAGAAAAAAAGATAGAGGTGGAATTTTCAAGTGCTAAAATCAAGTCATTCATCTTTCATCTTTAAAAAATTCCACTGCTTGTCATAGTTCTTAGTAAGTACAAGATGTTTAATACTTTAGTAAAATTAAACATAAAGGTGTATTTATCAATTAAAATTGTTCTCATAGCACAACTAGTCCTCATTATATTGTATGCTCAAAGTCTAAAAAATAAATTCTTTTCTGTACTCGTTAACATAGATGTTTTACAAATTATCAACAGAAAAAAAATCTGGTTGTGGCATCCTTATGTACAAAAATAGCATTTATTTATTCATTTATTTACTATTTTTCTTTTTTTGGAGTAACAAATGGTTTATTGATTGAGTAGTTGCCCACAAATAAGATGGGAATCTTAATAATGCCTCAAATTTGTCTGGCTGGCAGGATCAGGCCAAAGGTTTTTAAGGGGTTTGAGGAACAGTGATGAGGAAGTGCTGGTGGGGTAAGTTTTAATTGGAGGACCTTGGAGCTTGGTCATTTATGGGAAAAGGGCATCAAAACCAAATCTTCCTAGACTACAGACCCTTGGTTTCTGAAAGACTCTGGTTCTGGGAGCAGTTGGAAGCCACAGTTTTTTCTTCTGCATGTACTTCAACTGCATGACTGGTGGTTTTGGCCTGTCATCTCTAAAAACCAACTCAGCATCTAATCACATAAAACAGAACCATTTTGAGCTGGTTCTGCAATTATAATCCTGCACCCCTCCCTTTCTAAATTCATTCCTCAATCTTGAGGGAAATAGATCAAACAAGTCCAGTTTCAATTAAAAGGAATGATTAGGTTTAAGAAGAAGTCAGATTTGTCTGTGCATTGTGCCTCTCTTATTAGGTTCTTACAATCTCACAGATCCACCTCTTTCTTGATGGTCCCCCAGCCTTAGAGGGGTCATTCTGGCTATTCAATTTATATGCAGACACCACAGCAATTACAGAAATAGCAGCAGGCCAGAATATAAAGCATAGAGAGTAACTTTTGTTATTATGTCCCCTGGGACCCAAACAATGATGAATTTGCCACTGTATTTTCTTTTTCAACTAATAAGTAATTTAAAGCAATCCCATTGTCAAAGGCCTGATGTGCCACAGACTCTAAGGTGGTCTAAGAGCTTGAGCAATAGAATGCACCAAATGGCTGACTATATGAGTTAAATTCCATAACATCATTATTTGATAAGGTCTATGAAAACAAAAGAAAAACAAAAAGTTAGTTATTGTAAACTCATTTCTAAATTTGTAGGCTGGAAGCATCTTTTGTAATTTGAAATGTCTTTTACGATGTCATCATGCACTCAGGTAAACTTTCTGAGTGGCTTGCACAGTGTCATTCACTGAGATTGTTTAAGCATGAGCTATTGTGGCAGTCTCTCTGAAATTTATATAATGTCATCTAGCTGCCGTTTTTAACTGTAAGGTTTAGGAAAAAGACATTTTTAGTCATCTATGATTTCAAGTCACTAGATGAATTCAGAATCCAGACCAGTTTAGAAGTAGAAAATTAAACTCAAAAGACAAGGACAGCAGTAGAATCTAATAATCACATAGCAATATTATAGTTACTATTGAAATACAGGAGTAGCTTGGTACTCATCAATTGGTTCCTGGACCCAAGGAACACTAAAAAGGATGTGTACCTAACACATTTTTTTCCATAAGGAATAATCTAAATACATGCAATGTGTTCCCAAACCAAAAATGCATGAAATGACCACAGAAGCTAAAACCGTAAGAGGACGTGTAAAGGCCAAGAGTTACCGTGTGACTCCTTGTTTTGACTGGAAAGAGTAGCAAGTCAGAAGGCAATCAACACTGACAAGTTCTAGCTTGAGCATTGAGTACAAACAAATGAAGAGTACTGAGACAAAATTTTCACATCAAAATGTGTCAAGTACCAAATTTGATGAGTTTGGAAGCAGTCACGTCCCAAGGTATGACTATACAATTTTCTTTATAAAATCACCTCTGTTAAAATCACCTCAAATTAGGACTTCTTCGTCTGCAACACGAGTCTAATTTCAATAAATTAACTTGGTTATTTGCGTAAGTTCAATAAGAATGGTAATTAACCACATAGGCACCTTTAAATCTGCTTTCTGGAATTTTCCCAAGGAATCTTCAAATCGAACTTCAAATAGCCTCTCAAGGCTAAGAAGTCAAGGCAAGGACTTTCCATCAGAGGATGCCTGCGGTGCCCACAGTTTTGGGTGAATTCCTCTCTTCTCAAGTTTTCAACATATCCTGAGATTCTTTCTCTTAATTATAATATAACAAGTGTAGTGCCATTATCTCTATCAGCTAACATGTATGCACTTGCAGGCTTTTTGCAGGCAGTGAACATCAGCTACGTTGTCCAAGGGGTGAAGGTGCTAGAATCATTGCAATGTAAGCAGGGTGGCAAAAGACCATGTTAAACATTATTTTAGTGCTTTTAGTATTTTTTCCTCTCTACAAAGTGTTTAAGCCCAGACTTCAACAAGATCAATGAGGAGTATTTAGCTGGGACATACCTCAGTCTCTGGCAAGACATACTTTATCAAATTTGGGAGAAGTTATCAGTCAAACCCCCATTGAAATGTCTCCCTCCCTGGTTCAATATCTTGAGGAGCTTTGACTAGTAGCTGACATTGTGCCTCTGGCACTAAGACACCAGGTCATAGCCTTTAACAGACATGGCCGGAGGAGTTTTGCAGCAGTTCCCATCTCAGTAAGAAGACAGCACTGTACCATTATTGCTAAATTCATTTATCTAACTGCCGGGGCCATAACCTTCACCCACCTGTGCAAAGTAGAGGATTGTTAAAGAAATCACAGCTGCTTTTTAGTAGTAAAAACCTAGGGGGTTAATGAATGAAATTGCTTTGTGCCAGATTGCAAACATTTACGTGTGCCTGGTTGGGCATTGTTGTCCTGCATTACTAGTATTTTGATGTCCTTATATATAGTTCTTGAGCAACAGTTGACCAGGGTACATATATCACCATGTTCAGCTAGGATATAATCCAAAGAAATTCAAATATCTCATATTATACAACTTTGGCTAGAGAGTCTAAGGGCTTCTTTTAAAACACTTGGGCATCAGTGGTTTCGTTGGCTATTATTCCTAAAGTTATTGAAATATTTCTAATCACATGTTCATGGGCTCCCACTTCTACCAGGGAAAAACGACCCCACCAAACATTAGCCAAGAACTATCTTTATGATAGACAGATAGATATTCAGAATATTGGGGAGATGTCCTTTGGAGTAAGTTGAATAGGTTTAAAGCAATCTAATTAAATTTCATACATACAGAGGAGATGGTTTATGGAAGGTGGAATATTAAAAATACAGGTAAGTAAAGTGAAGACAAAGTTGCATAGATTGTTTGATTTTTTTGTATTGAATTATATGAGCTCTTTATAATTTTGGATATTAACCCCTTATAGGATGTATCATTAGTAAATATCCTCCTAATTTTGTTTTGTTGATTCCTTTGCTGTGAAAAAAGTTTTTTAATTGGATGTAGTCTCATGTTTATTTTTTTGTTTTGTTTCCCTTGCCTGAACTACAACATATATAAAAATATATGTACAGTAGGCTCTCGTTTAACTGGTACCCATGGGGATTGGTGGATCCCAAATAAATATAAGTGGGCTCTCCATTAACCAGCACCAATGCTGGATAAATATAGTATTTTTTTGTTTTGCTTTGTTTTGTTTTGTTTTGTTTGCAGGCTACTTGAGAGTGCTGGTTGCTTGGGTTTCAGTTAATGGAGAGTCTAGTGCATTATTAAAAGCAATGTAACAGAGATTACTGCCTGTTTTTTTTTTTTTGTGGGAGTTTTTTGGTTTTGGATCTTACATTTAAGTCTATAATCCATTTTGAGTTTATTCTTGTAAATGGTGTAATAAGTTGGTATAATTTCATTTTTTGCATGTATCTCTCTAGTTTTCCCATTATATCTATTAATTTTCAAAATGACTGCATATTACAGTCTCTGTCCCTTTTTTAAAAATATTTATTCTCTAATACCACCAGCTGCAAGGCTTCACCCTCTTGTATTAGAGTAGTTGAACTCATTTGTGTGTTTTGTCTCCTACCCTATTCTTGCTATTTGTCTGTTTCTCTGTCTGTATCTATGAGTATATGGTATCACTTTAGAGTTTTCTGGTTGCTTTTTACTTCCTTATGTTGGCTGTAGTCTTCTAGATACTAATCTAATTTATATAATTGAGCTAAAATTTAGTTAATTCTTCCTGATCTTCTACTCTGCAATAGGTAGTGTTCATGGTGCCATACTCAATGTAAATGACTAAACTGATTACATTTTTGTTCAGTATATTCAATATTTTTCCTGATTCACTGAGCAATAATTATTTAAGATGAATATATGGTATTCAGAGTGTATTTTTTAAAGGCTAAAATAACCGATTGACTTATTGGAAGTTTAATTATATCAATAAATGTATGCTTTAATTAATTTACTTTGAAATTTTAAACGAGCATATTATAGAAATTGGATAGACTCAAAGTCTATCTGCAGACTGTACAACTAAAGAATATGGATGTGTGTGTATATATATATATATGTATATATATATACATATATATATATATATAGTTCCTTGAGAAATAAAGCAATTTTGTCTTCGGCAATTGAAAAGTGATCTGGAAATTGGTTCTCAAGTTGGAACTGTGAAGATGCATTCATTTCTAAATGGACATCATTACTGAATAGAGCAGCTTCTGTAACTTATTTGTATAAATATCTCTCCTTTTTGTATGTAAGAAAAAAAGAGAAAAATAATTATCTTACCATGTACTTTATTGACTTCTTTTTCTATTTCTTTTTCTGATTGATTTCAAAACTCCTGTATAATATTAAAGCCAGGGAGAGTAAACATAGGCTGCTGACAGAAGCCCTGACTAAAGTATTCAGGACAATAGGGTGGTTAATTTTTGTCCCTACTCATTCCATGATTTCTTTCATGCAACAATGCCAATGAAAACAATATGCAAGTCAAAAGGGGAAAAATTTTATAATACATAAAACCTATATAGAGACATAATGTGCAGCAAAAAAAAATAACAATAGTTATTTTTACTGCATTATATATTTTAAAATACTGAGAAAGTAAATCTCAAAATTTCTTATGAACTGTAACTATGTATGACAATGAATGTTAATTAGACTTACTTTGATCATTTTGCAATATATACACCTGAAACTGAAATAATGTTGTATGTCAACTATACCTCAATGAAAAAATAATATGCAAGTCATCACAGACATGTACTTACTCAGTTTATTTTGTACATCCTACTTACTGGTCAGCAGTACTTAAAAGCTCTCATGAGTTCACAGAACCAAGTTAAACCTTTATATACATTTTTTCCTTATATATGTTCTATCAATCTTTGCTTATAATTTCTCTCAGTCTACATGAGGTAGAAATAAAAATATAAATCTGTGGGTTTGCTTACAAAAGACTAATTATATTGATTCAGGAAATGAGGAACTATTTCATGATATTTCACATGGAACAGAAAGCCAGGGATAAGTATGAGAAAAGTTGAATATTTTCAGGGAATGATATTTGTTATACTGATAAGGATTAAATATAGTTCTCAGAGAAGTCAGAAATACAAAGTGAAGCTAGAATAAGTCAGTTAAAAATATCTAGAAAGCCATGTTAATCATCTTTTTTATTTGACAAGCAATAGAGGATAAGGGACAACTAAGCTATGTACAAGGGTTAGCCAAAGTCTTCTCTCATGATTCTCCCCCTTCTGATAGAATCAACCAGGCCCAGAACTTCTATTAGGGAGCGTTCTGGCTGATTCTAATTTTGTGGGAATGACCACGCTGCTTTCATCTGACCCCAATCATCTGACAATGGCTGATTCAAAGAAATAGGAATTTTGTGGTTTTGAGGTGGTTGGGTATAAAGGCTCATTCAAACCTTGACTATAACAACTCTTTAAATTAACCAGATGTTCTATATTTAGAAAAGTGAACACTTGGTACTAGTACACTGAGAGTTTGCAGTGGGCATGAAAGAAGAGAAGATATGGGAGATAGTCTGAAATAAGGACAGGGAATAACTGAACTACATTAAATGAAGGGCACAGGCAATGGAAATTAGCAACCTCTGCTTTGCCCTGAGTTCTTGAGTAATCATCAGAAACAACAAAATAAAGATGCACAAGAGTGCACATATTATGCTGTTTTGTGTAAGAAATAGGGCAAGGCACATTCATATTTTATTATTTTTTACAAACACTGTAAGAATGCAGAATTCACAAATAAAAGTATTCTAAAAATAAGGAGATGAAGGGAAATGAAACAATATGAATCTCAGAGACAGGAGAGGAACCGCAATTTATTTCTTAATGATAAGGTTTTTTTTCTTAATTTAGGATTTTATTTCTGCTTGTACATAACTTTGTAAGATAAATATTAAAGCTGTGAAATTTGCCTCATATCTTTGCTGTCTGAAATTCGTTCTTCCCTTCAGAGAAATCATTAATTGAGTCCTTATGAAATAATTAAGGGTAGGCTTATGCCCTCATGTACCATAATCCCCTCAAGAGGATTCAACATTCTCCCATTCTGGTTATGCCAGTTTCTGTAATAAATTAACCTGGGACAGTCAGACTTGGAATCATTGGATGGATTTTGCTCTCTCTTCAGTTTGCCTAAGGCTCCAGCTAGTGCCTTTGGCCAGAAATAGAGTTTCTGAAAGAAATATCAAAGACAATCCTTAGGATCTCAATGAAAAAGATTATGTCAGATATTCTTGGCAAATGATGCTTTAAGGAATAGACTTCTGTGTGCATGCTTCCCAGTGAACCTAGTCAACATGAGCAGTCCCTGATAGCCTAAGCTAGGGACCTTACACTCAGGACTTCTAGGAAACAAATGAAACAACAATAACAACAACCAACCAACCAAACAAACAAACAAAAAAATCACTGTTCCTAGAACAAAACATAATTATAAAATTTAAAGCAATAAATAATGAGAAAATTTTGTAAAAAATAATTTGGAACTTTTTTGGGAATATTGTTTGTTTTTGCTTTTTTTAAAAGAGACTTTATTTTTTATTAAGTTTATTAGGGTGACATTGGTTACTTAAATTATATAGGTTTTAAGTGTACAATTCTACAATACATTGTCTATGTATTACACTGTTCACAAACCAAGTCAAATATCTTTCATCATGTATTTGGCCTCTTTACCTTCTTCTCTCTCTCCCCTTCCCCCTTCCCCTCTGGTAACCACTGAACTCTTGTCTGTGTCTGAGTTTTTGCCTGTTTGGCTTGTTCATTTTTGCTTTCAGTTTTATATCCCACATCTGAGTGGAAATCACACGGTTCATGACTCTTTCTTTCTGACTTATTTCACTTAGCATGATAATCTCAAGATGCGTCCATGTTGTCACAAATGGCAGTATTTCATCTTTTCCTATGGCTAAGTAATATTCTTTGTATATATTAATATGTATGACATCTTTGTAATCCAATCATTTTTTGAAGAACACCAGTTTTTTCCATGTGTTGGCATTTATGGACGGACACTAGATTGTTTACATGTCTTCACCATTGTAAATAATGCTGAAATGAACATAGGGGTACATATATCTTTATGGATAAAGGTTTTTAGATTTTGTGGGCAGATACCCAGAAGAAGGATTGTTGGATCATATGGTAATTCCATTCTTAATTTTTTGAGGATCCTCCATACTGTTTTTCATAGTGGCTGTACCAATTTATATTCCCACCAGCAGTGTGTAAGTGTTCACAGACACTCCAATACTTGTTATTACTGTTTTGTTGATGAAAGCCATACTAACAAGTGTGAGATGGTATCTTATTGTATTAGTATTTTTAATTGCATTTCCCTAATAGCTAGTGAAGTTGAGTGTCTTTTCATATATCTGTTGGCCATTTGTATGCCTTTTGGGGAAAAGTGTCTGCTCAGGTCTTCTGCCCATTTTTTAATTGGATGATTTGCTTTTTTGTTGTTGAGTTTTATGAATTTTTAATATATTTTGGATATTAGTCATTTTTCATAGGTGTTGTTTGCAAATATTTTGGTTGATTTGGTTGATTGCCTATCAGTTTTGCTGATGGTTTCTTTTGCTGTGCAGAAGCTTTTAAGTTTCATATAATCCCATTTATTTACTTTTGCTTTAACTTCCCTAGGCTTTGAGGTAAAATTCATAAAATTCTCTCTAAGGCCAAGGTCTATAAAGTTTAGTACTTATGTTTTATACTATGTAATTTATTGGTTTAGGTTTTATGTGTAGATCTTTGATTCATTTTGAGATAATGTTGGTATATGATGACAGATGGTAGTCTAGTTTCTTTCTTCTGCACCTTGCTTTCCAATTCTCCCAGCACCATTTATTAAACCAATTCTTTAAAAGTCTATTTTTATTCAATAAAATAGACTTTTAAAGAATTGGTTTAGATTTACAGAAAAGTTTCAAAAATAGTACACAGAATTTCAGTGTACTTCATACTCAATTCTGTTATTGTTAATATATGCTATGACACATTTATCACCATTAATGAAACAATTTCAACATTATTAATATCTAAATATCATACTTCATTCAAATTTTCTTAGTTATTTCATGTTGTCCTTTACCTGTTTTGGGATCTCATTTATAATGCCACATTATATCTGGTCATTATTATCTCCTTGTTCTTTTCTACATTGGAATAATTTTCCAGACTTTAATTTTCTGTGATGATCTTCGCAGTTTGAGGAGAACCGGTCAGGTATTTTTTAGAATATCTCTGAATTAGGTATTGCTAATTTTTTCCCTGATAATTAGACTGAAATTATGGGCTCTTCGCAAGAAGACCACAAAAGTGAAGGAACATTCTTTTCACATCATGTCAAGGTACATATAATTAACATGGCTCATTAGTTTTGATATTGACTTTGGTCACTTGCCTAAAATGGTCTTCATAAGGTTATTCCAGACTGAAGTTACACCATTCCCTTCTTTTCCATATTGTACTCTTTGGAAGGAAATAATGATGTTCAGGCCACACTTAAGTGGTGGTAGCTATGCTCCATCGCCTTGCAGGAGGATATCTCCATAAATTATTTTGAATTATTTTATATGTTAGATTTTCTTATTCTCTTCCATTTTAAAAACTTATTTTGTGATTTAACTCATTATGAATAATGGATATTTATTTTATAACTTGAGTTATGATCTAATACTATTTTCTTATATCATTTATTTTATTGTTCTAATGGTTCTAGCTTTTTCTTTATTTCTCTACACCTTTGACGTATGCTCATCATCTTTTTTGAGCACTTCCTTGTATTTTGGAACTAAAAGTGGTTCCAGGTTCATCTTGTATATTCACTGCCCAAGCCATAGACTTAGTCATTTCTCCAAGAAGACATTATTCTTTTTCTCAAAGAATGAAATTACAAAGCAATATTTAGTTGTTATTCTTTTCATTATTAATGAAATATGTATTTGTTTCCTTTTTTCTCAGTAAACAGAGCCTGAAAATACATGTATATATAGTAAACTGTGTATATACATATACTTATAATTATTTCTATATTTACCTACTTATATCTCCAATTCTAATCCTGTTTCATATGGTAATTCTAGCCATCTTTCTTACTCATCTGTAAATTTCTCTTACAATAATGAGAAACCTGACTTCTACTATCTGCCATCCTTGGTATATGTGTGGCACAATTCCAAGTATGTCCAACTTATTGACTTCCCTGGGCCACATCGGAAAAAGAAAAATTGTCTTGGGCCACACATAAAATACACTAACACTAGTGATAGCTGATGAGCTAAAAAAAAAAGAGGTTCATGCATAATTTTCATAATGTTTTAAGAAAGTTTATGAATTTGTGTTGGGCCACATTCAAAGATGTCCTTGGCCTGCAGGAGCAGGTTGGACAAGCTTGGTTTAACCATTGAAAAGATTACATATCTAGCATGGCCTTTTGATTCTTTCTCATTATTTCTATATCTCTGACATTACTCATGTAGTTTCAATGTTGTTAACTTTTGACAATAGAGCCCTTAACTATAGTTATTTTAAATTCCATCATTGAAATTTTCAACATTTGTATCATATTTAGATTTAGTTCTGGTGAATATTTTTATCTTCACATTTTGTGTTTTCTGGCTTTCTTCATGACTTGTAATTTTTAATGAAATATGTTGGGTGACATTGGTTAATAAACTTGTATAGGTTTTAAGTGTATAATTCTATAATACATCTATGTATTGCATTGTGTGTTTACTACCCAATGTCAACTCTCCTTCTATCACCATATATTAGTTCCCCTTTATCCTATTCTACCACACTTTGAAATTTTTGATTGAAAGCCAGACACATTGATTCAGCAATAGAACTGAGTTAAATTAGGCTTTTATTCTAAGAATGAGAATGTATATTAATATGGTTAGAAGTTAGGCTGTGTTTAATGTTTGTTGTAGCTATTGGTACCAGAGAATTTAAATTCCTCTAGTGTTCTGATTTTCACCTTTCTTCCTGTTTCAGGGCTTCCCCAAGTACTTCTGCTTTGAGTAAGTCAGTATCTTGTGGCACTTTCTGCTATACTCCACTGTTATTCTGCAGCCCTGTTGGTGCAGAGGTAGCATGTGAAGGAAGGTACATATTCTATAACTTCCCATTTGAATCTCAGTATTTTAGTGGTTTTGTTTCTTGGGAGTGTGGCCTTCACAAAGTTCTTCTGTTCTTCCTTCAGACATATATCCATTTCCCCACATAGTCATCCTCTACACTTTTCCTCAGGTATCCTGTCCCTTGTTGATTGTGTTTTCTTTTCTATTTCTAAGATGAGATAGGAAGCCTTTGTTTTTTATTTTAAACACTCTTGTATCTTTAGGCTTGATATTATTTTTTTAACTTTGATGAAGCTGACTTGTCTTTTTTTTGCTTAAATATTATTTTATTGCAAGTAGTATATATTTTATTGCATGAAAAATGGAGGTAATAAAAATATTTACTGTCTGCAATCTCAAAATTCAGATTTAAACACCATTTCTTTTGTTTGCTATAAATCTTATAGCTTTTTCTCTATACATATATAGCGATAATTTATTTTTATTAACTGTTTCCATATTATGCGTACTATTCTTATATGCTTCCTTTAGCCAAGAACATACTAAAAATGTTTTATGTGTCTATAAATTTGTATTTGTACTAGAATTATTAATTTAATAAAAATACATCTTATAGATAAAGTGATAATATATTTAACAAATCATTATTTGATGAATTTTGACTGGTCCTATTTTATTCATATAAAGTATACACTAGTGTATCCTTATACATAAATGTATAGAAATTTATTGTTAAACTTTTCAATTAAATTCCCTGAAGTGGTCTCTTTGAGCCAAAGAGCATGTACATTTTAAGACAAAAAAAAATCTGAAATTGAAGTTAAACACACCCTCTTATGGTTTTAATATAAATTGGTAATACAATGTCCTAAAAGTTAGTAATTTAATTTTATACCAACCATATATGGCAGTCATAGCTAAGTATTTTATATCTTAGTAGAAGTCTGTCTCTCAGGGGATGAGTTATCTCAGGGAATACTTATGAAAATATAACTACTTATTCTCAGTCCATGTTACACTGATAGAATACTCTTGGGGAAGCAGTAAATATATTTGTTAAAAGGCATACATTGGCTTTTCCTGCTGATTGCATTCCTCAATTTGAGATTTTGGATAGGTGAATAGGTTTTTAAATGCCTTGTTCTCAGAAGACTATCTTCTAGTAAGAGTCAACATATGTAGGTTCCCACAGATATGATAGATTTTATTTTTTATTTTAGACTAGAGCCTAATTTGCCCTATAGCCATGATAGGACATAATGCTAAGAAATAATAATGAAAAAAAGTGCTAGAAAAAATAATGGGAAGTTCTAAAGTCAGATTTCTCATATAGTATGCTTTTTTATTAGGTCACTTTATTTTTTAAACTTTATATTCTTCTTAGAAAAAAAGTTCAGCATTTGTTTATTACTTTTCTCATCTGGTTAAAAAAATAATAATTTCCAACATTCTTACCAATGTTTCTGAAATCCACTGTGAATTGAAGATGATATTTGTTTAGGTGTTAGTTAATTTAACAGAATATTTAATATTGCAAGTAAACAAATGTCTCTTTTCAAATGTATGTAAAAAGCAACTGGAGTAAAAAGCAACTGGAGATAACTTAGGCAATTTGTGCACTGATAATACATTATTGTTGGCTCTCTATATATTTTGGAAAGCACTTTTTCTTAAAATTACTATTACTTTTCAAATATGAAATTATTGTGTTCAATGCTCATTTAAGGGAAGGCTAACTACACTACAGGTGCCAACATCTTATGCCCATTAAACCCATGGCTTAGAAAACACAGAAATGTTTTTCTATATTTAAAGTATAATTTGATTATCATTTGGCTTAAGACTTATTTCTCACTGACTTTTTGAGTAATTCTGTACTTTTACACCAATGACCTCAGAACATATAATTCTCATTTTATATACTGAATTCAAATTATAACCAACTGTTAAATTATCTTATTAATAGGCACCAACAGAATTCTAAAACAAAAACATTTTAAATGATTTTTTGTATAAAATTATTAATTTGTTGGAATTAATACTATCAGATTTTAAAAATATTATTTGCCTAATAGAAAAGCATGTATGTGTTCTTTTTTCCTGGTACCTGGGAATCTTAATACTTTTCTTGTATTTCTAGGATTTAGGTGGCATATCCCCACTGGAGTCATTCATCCCCTGATTTTTAGATAAGCTGATCTACCTAGTAATCAACAGAACTGATGTCTTTTTCTCTCTTTTATTTTTCTAACTAGAGAGGCTCCTCCACCACATTTTGCCTATAATACATCTACTCACCTATGAGAAAACATAACAAAACGATAATATCTTTAAACATCAGGAGCTCAGGAAAATTGTTAATTATTACATTAAGTCACAAAATGTACAGTTTTCTATCATAAAAAAAGTAGAAAAGCATGATAACAAGAAGCACAAAAGGTCAAAGATATAAAAAGATATAAATGAAACTTGTAGATATAAAAAAAAATCAAAAATAAAAAAATACTCTAAAGAGGCTAATTTTATAAATACCGCAGAAAATAATTAGTGAACTTGAAAACATAGAAACTATCTAAGAGAAAAATATTGGAGAACAAAATGAACAGAGAGTTAGTGAGCTATATGAGACAATATCTGACAACTAACGTAAGAGCAACAGTATTCCCAAGAGTAGAAAAAAGAGGGCAGAACAATTATTTTAAGAAATAATGGCTAGAATATTTCCAAATTTGATTAAAAAATCATAAGCTTACAAATCCAGGGAACTTCATAAACACTAAACATAAAAAATAAGAAAAACAAACAAATGAACAAATACACAGCAAAGGATATCATAATCAAATTCCTGATATCTATATAAAAAGAAAAAAAAAATCAGAAAGACTTTCAGTTTCTGTTTTTACGTGCAAGGTGCTTGAAAGTTGCTTGCCTTTCCTAACAATAAGAACAAAGCTGAGCAGACTGAAAAGGTCAACAAACATTTTTGAATTCACATCAGAGTGAAAGACACAGGGAAAATGCTACCTGCAAGACTGGAGAGAGAGAGTTGAATACAGGGAGTTGCTGTAAGCCAGAGCAGACTCATGATTGATGGGAAACCACAGTAGAAATCAGGGCCAAGTTTGGAAAACCTGAACTGTAATTGAAGAATTGCTAGAGTATCAGTATGAATAAGTCTGAGAGTGAAAAACTCAGTCATAAGTGAGCACTCAAAATATTTAGAAAATTACCTCGAGGAGCTCTACTAGGCTCTGGCAGTAAAACTTGGAGAAAAATGCTGTTGAGCTTCTATAGAAGGGAAGGGGAAATCAACCATTTTGAAATACTAAAAAGGGAGAGAAAATTTCTCAACTTGATTAAGAATATTTACTAGAAATCTATAACTAAATTTCGGTTGAGCTGGCAGAGCAGGTAAGCACCGGACTTACCTCCTCTCATGACTACTGATGGACTCAGCCTAAAATGGCTCCTGAACCATTATCTTATTCAGTTCACCTCTCCCTCACTTCCCTTGTCTTACAGGGGCTCAGCTCAGCTCAGGAAACAGAAACCTATCCTTGACCAATCGGACATAACCACCTATACTCTCCTCCGCATTTGCCCACCATAACCCCTTACCTATATATCTTCCCGTCCCCACGGTCAGGGCTGCTGCTTTTCCTCCCTTTGTGAGGCAGCCTGGCAGTGCCCCTAATGAAGCTTGTTACCATTGCCTGGCACTTTGACTCATATCTCTAACAACTACTTCAAAATTGTAACTAAACTACAGAACAACCATCATTGAGAATGAAGTCAAGCTGAACCAAAGTTTTTACCTCTAAGGACATACAAAAGAAGCCACTTGAACACTGGTGGATGGGCAGAGATACAAAACAGACTGGTCTTACATCTGCATGTGACTCTTAGAAATCCAGAGTTATAGTTTAGCTGCAGAGATTGCCAACCCCAGAGGAGTGAGGACTCCTAGTTGCACACCAGTCTTTTTAGCCAAGGGTTCCAGTTCCTGGAAAAGAAGTATATAACTTCTAACTGAAAACTAGCAGAGATTTTGGCTAGGAGAGATGAAGTTCAACTGCAGTTCCAGATATTCCTTTTAAAGAGCCTGAACATGAAAAACTCATTGATGAACACTGTCTCTGAGCTCCAGTACTGGGGTAGCAGCCCAAAAGGTGCCAGAGACCTAAAAAAGGAAATATAAATTGTTTATCTTCAGGGTGAGTGTAGTATAGGGTTAGAATAAGCAACCAAGAGTCCCTGAGGCTAAACCCTTGAGGTTTGCGAATGTGATTACAATTGGAGTCAGACTGCAAATAGTCTCAGTGCCTAGAACTCAGGTTCCAAAGCAAGTTTTTTGCTAGAGGTACAAAACAAGTTGTTAATGATTGAAAACAGAACTTGCTTACTCCTGTACTTCTATTGTTCTGTTTTTCTTGGATAATAAAAACTGAAGACTGGAGAAACTTCAGTGAGTTGTCTTCTAGTGCTCCTCTCTGTTTTCTCTCTACTCATGGAGTTTTGCGTTTCATTCCTTGCACCGACCATCCCCACAGGTGAGAACTGGAAAGACAGCTTTCTCCCAGAGAGAAGTACTGGCAATGATAATTACTTCATTGATGAGCCTTACTCCCACCTGCCTGCAGATGTGGCCAGCTATCATATCTCAGTCTTCATCAACTTAGCTAACACCTTTCTTTGCCTCCTGGTAATTCCCTGAGATCCTTCCACACCCAAATTGAGGACCCACCCAAACTTCTTCCAGTGGTTTTCCATACAGTCTGTGTTGGCTCATGCTTTGGACTCTCCTAAATTCTCTCCAAGTTTTACAAAACCTAAACAAGTAGTATCTAGCTTTGGGAGGTCCTGTACCTCTTGCTACACAGCCCCAAGCCTGGCACTCAAGGTAGTTGGCTTTGATTCTCAGCTTGGCCTCTGCCAGGTACCTCCAAGCCCAACATAGGTGGAAGATACTTGAAAATTGCTTTGAGGCTAATGTCAGGTGGCCCCAGGCAGAACACAGTTGATAGCTGAAGTTGGTTTGAGGCAGATCTCTCTCATGAGGCTCAAGGAGCTAACACACCCAGTGACTTTCTTCAGACAACACTGGAGCACCACCAGGCCACCTCAACAGATGACACAGCAAATTGATCAATTGGGCAGGCACCAGAACTCCACTAAAGTCAATCCTGCTCCATAGGGTAAGCCATGCACTATAGTTCCTACACTGTACTCCCTGCCAGTCCTTTAGGTCAATTGATGTGAAAATAGCAGCCAGGGCTCAACAACAGCAGGAGGACACACACAATCCACACAGTGGAAACACCTGCAACACCTGGCTCAGGTACAAGAAAGACTGTACCACTGAGCCCCACAGGAAATTTACTGAGAGATGTAACCACTCTACCTACACATAGAAACAAACACAAGAAGGCAGCCAAAACAAGGAGACAAAGAAATGTGTCCCAAATGAAAACACAGAACAAAGCCTGAGAAAAAGAACTAAACAAAATGGAAATAAGCCATCTATTGGATACAGAGCTCAAAACACTAGTTATAAGAATGCTCAATGATTTCAATCAAAATTTCAACAAAAAGATAGAAAACAAAAAAGGAAGATAAAAACATAAAAAAGAACCAGATGGAAATAAAGAACACAATAACTGAAATGTCATTGCCAAGGTTTCCAGGCAGGGCAGGTTTTGGCAGTGGTACACCCAGTTGAAAAAACACACATGAGCCAACATAGGGGGACCATAAACATGCCAACAAGTAAGCAAACTACTTTACTGCACACCTGGGACTACATATACATAATCAAACAAAACTGGCATCTTGCCGCATCTGCCCAGTAGCAGTTGTTTGGGTTTTCATGGTTACATAAGGCAGTACATGCACAGTAAATGTCAGCCCCAGGAATTCCTCAACTACAGACATGGACTGATTATACCAAGGTCAAGCCTGGGTGGTGAGCCTGGCTTTAACCCTCTACAGTGGGCCTGGCTGTAATTCTTTACAGCGGGCTTGGCTTTAACCCTTAGGGGACTGACATGAAATAAAAAATAAATTAGAGGGAATCAACAGCATATCAGATGAAGCAGAGGTTTGAATCAGCAACTTGTACAATAAGGTAGCTGAAAACACCCAATCAGTATCAAGCCAACATTCACATTATATACTCACCAGAAAGAGAAGAGAGGAGTGAGGAATTTAAAACCTATTTGAAAAAATAATAACAAAATACTTTCTTAAACTGGAGAAGAAAAATAGACATACAAGAACAGGAAACCCACAAAGTCCCAAACAGGATGAACCCGAATAGACCCACACCGAGACACATCATAATTAAAATATCAAAAGTTAAAGACAAACTGAAAATCTTAAAAGCAGCAAGAGAAAAGCAGTTAGTTACCTACAAGCAAGCTTCCATAAGACAGGCAGCTGATTTCTCAATGAAAAATTTTCAGGCAAAAGAAATTGGCACAAAATATTTAAAGTAATGAGAAGCAAAAACATACAACCAAGATTACTTGACCCAGCAAAGCTATTCTTATATAAAAAGTTTCCCAGACAAGAAAAAGCTAAAGGAGTTCATCACCACCAGACCACTAATATAAGAAAATATTAAAGGACTTCTTTAAGAAGAAAAAAATGATTAAAATATGAATAATAAAATGGCAATAGCTATATATACAAGGGCTGTCTGGAAAAAAATCCAGCCATAAATGCATCTATTTTGCATATTATATGGTTGGATACTTTCTGAACACCCCTCATATAACAACAATTACTTTCAGTGTAATTTAAGTAAATGCTCCAATTAAAAGACATAGGATAAGCTAAATTAATAAGAAAATAAAACCATAATATATGCTACCTACAAGAGACTCAGTTTATACTGAAAGACATGCACAGACTAAAAGTAAAGGGAAAAAATATATTTTATAAAAATAAAAATGGAAAATAAAAAGCTGGTACAACAATACTTACACCAGACAAAATAGAATTTAAAACAAAGGCTATAACAAGAGACAAAAAGAACCCAATAATTTCATTTGTGGATATTTATATGAAATACTACTTTAAAGGGACTTGTGTATTCATATTTTTATTGCAGTATTATTTACAATAGCCAAGATATGGAGGCAACCTGATGTCTATGAATGGATAGATGAATAAAAAGGAGGTGATACATATATGGAAATTACTCAGCCATAAATAAAGAATGAAATCTTGCCATCTGTAACAACATGAATGGACCTTGATGATATTATGCTGAATGGAGTAAGTCAGACAACAAAAGACAAATACAGTATGATTTTACTTATTTGATATCTAAAAATCAAAAATAAACAAAATAGAAATAAAGTCATAGTTGCAGAGAACATTTAAATGGTTGCTAGATGCGTGAAGCATTGGTTGAATGGGTAAAAATAGTGACAGGATTAAGAAGTACAAATTGGTAGTTATAAAGGTATGTATATGGGGGATGTAAAATATAGCATAAGAAATACAGTTAATTAAATTATAATAACTATGTATGATGTCAGATGGGTACTAGATTCATTGGGGTTTTCATTTTTATAATTTATATAGATATCTAATCATTATGTTGTGCACCTGAAACTAATATAATATTGTATGCCAACTTTAATTGTAAAATAAGAAAATTTTTAAAAATAAATGGTTACCACAACTACATGGAATGTACAGTCTTGATTTAGATCAAACACTTGGCTGAATTTGAATATGCACAGAACATGAGATGATATTATGAAATTTCTATTGTTTGTTAAGTGCAGGCATGTGATGTTGGACCATCTATGAAAAGTGTTTTAACATTTAGGACACATGAGGAAGCACAAAGTATGTTACAATGTCTGTAATTTACATGTTCTTCAGCATTAAAATTTTAAGTTAACACAAAGAATATGATAACAGGTAGCCTATAGGTGAGAAGAAAAAGCAAATCTTTGTGTTTATTTTTTGAGAATTTGGTAATGATAATTTAATTGAGAATAATTTCTTACTTTTCTAAAAGTTGTTTTTTATTTTTTAATAAAGTAAGTGCTTTGGAGTCTTTTGGGAGTGATCATATTGTAAGCTCTCATAGCTGAGATCATTGGAAGGTTCCCATAAATCATATAAATTGCTTCTACCCATTAACCCAAGCAAATATGTCTAGTAGTTAAGATGGCAAATTACCTCAGTTTACTGGGAATATCTTGGAATTGGTGCTAAAAATTCTACATCCTGAGAAACCCTTCCGGTAGCCAATAAATTCCAACAGGCAGAAATTACATGAGATTACATATAAATGCAATCAATGCACATATATCCAGACTTTCTGTTTTATAACTGAAATTTGTTTATAATGGTTTTCCATGATGCATACTTCTTTCATTGTTAATTCTCTCATTTTTCAATTTTTTTCTAATTTCTAATTTTTTATTTTTTATTTTCTATAATAAAGAAACCTGATTTTCCTGATCACTTGTAGAAATTATAGCATAAGTCTTTCCACATATAGCTGCTTTATAATATAAACTGAACATTGCAAATATCCCCCCAAACCAAAAAGTTAAATGAATACTTAAAATGCAAAGTGTATCTCTTGATATTATCTCATATACACTATAATCTTAAAATTTTTAACTTCAGTGGAAACCTATTTTAATTTTGTATACTATTACTTGTATTAAATGAAGATTCATATGCCAATTAACATTATAAAGCCCAAGTTTAGACAGAGTTGACTAATTTTGTGAGGGGAAAATAGTTAAATAAATGTATTTTATACAAACTCTAGTAATAATACACTGATTACAATATTCTTTATTTTTTCATTAAGTTAGTACACCAGTATATCTACTTGGCAGCACAATGTTAGCATTTTGTTAATTCGATATAAATGCTAGCAAGTAATAAAATTAAAATAATGCATATGAAAAACTTTGTAAGTACAAAAGTGTTGTGCACATGTTGGTTACACACACCTCTCCTAAAAATATACACTGTAAATCTTATTTTTTGCTTAATTAAATCTCAATTTCCAAATGTTAGGATTTACTAATTACATTAATTCTATTCATGACTTATCTCAATTATAATTGTTTCATCTTAAAAATTTTATTTGTGACTTATCTCAATTCAATTAATTCTATTCATGACTTACCTCAATTACAATTGTTTCATCTTGAAGTCAGTCTTTTCTCTAGCACTGTATTGAAGTGTACACCAGTATTATCTTCAGTAATAACAAAGTAATCAATTTTGGCTTCAAAGATTATATTTTTTCCAATAATTTTTAGCACTAAAAAGGAATTAAGACTATACATATCTTTTAATAATATTATAACACAAAATAAAAATTTTAAAACTAACTCTTCTTTTTCCAGTCTATATTCTATTGCTCATTAGATGGCAAAACTTGTAATATTTACCATTGCATTCCCAACATAGGAAAATTGTAGGCATTTAAACGCTGGTTACTTCTGATCTTTTCTGTTGTTTAGCATTCACATATCTCTTTGTACATAGGTGAGATAGGAAATTTCATGGCATAGCAATACATTTTACATAAAAAATAATTCCATCAAAACTATTTCTAGAAGCTTAATGGACACAACCATTTTTCACTGACTTTAGAAACTCTTGTCTGGATCTAATAAAGACAAAATACCTGATTATTACACAGTAAAAGACTATGTGCCCAGATTCTCCCAGGCATAAGATGGAGTGGGCATACACGTAATTTATCTTATCATAACATGGTTTATTTAAAATTGTATTTTAACAGATATGGAAGAGATAAGTAAATTACATGACAGGAAATCCAGACTTTCATGCTGTCTACTTCAGTTGGCCTATTATTTCTTCCTCAATTCATGCTTGTTGCTTGATATGTTGTTCTTTCATGGAGGAGAAAAGGATAATATGTAATCAGTGCAATATGTTGGTACTAGCTGAGGAAGATCTTCTACTGAATTACTATCCATATCAAGGATGGCCCTAAGCTCATGATGAAGTAAAACGCATTATTTGATGGGAGAGATGTAAGGTGATCTATACCCTGAAACTTTCATATTGGTGAATAGATGCATAGCTGAGTTAGAGAACAACAGAACACAAGACTGCAAAAATTCAGGAAAAGGTTTTCTAAAGATATGTACCCAGATAAACTTATGAAATTGAGAACAAAAAAATGCAACTTTTATTTTTGCCTTGTTTTAATGGTCAACAGATGAGTTACTCAAAAACTGCTAATAGTAGGGTTAACTCATCCTGAGGTTATCAATCTGACTCTTTATTTGATCATTCCAATACTTGTACAATATACCCATGGAAAGAGTAACCTTTAAGAAAAGAACAAGATGTATGCATGAACCCCCAAACAGAGCCTTCCCTACTTTAAAGTGTGCTCGCTACTGCAACTCCTGAATACCTAACATGTCAGCAACAATAGCCAATGCTAAAATGATAACATGGCATCATTCTTCAGGGATAGCAACTATCCAGAAACTGACCCATCAGTCTCATCAAACTCCATCCATTCTGTCAGACATAAAAACTCAACCATACTAGAACCAATATTTGGACTGGTTATTAATGCCTGTGTGTGGTAACTGAAGAACCAAACTGAGGGCTGATAGGGAGCTATTACCCTTAGGAATATCTAAATGGTATTTAAAGAATGGTATCCTACACAGTATTATTACACCTCTGACTACAGGAAAAGAACTGTGACAATGAGCTTATAACTATGGTTTTTCACTGGGTATACCATGTGCTCCACCATCAAGAATCAATCACCCTGACTAAATAGGACTGCTGCTGAATGAAGTGCTGAAGGCTTAATTAATGCAAAAAGTTGACAATACCTTGTGGAATTGAGCAATGTCTTCTAGGACACAGTTTATGTACTGAATCACTAGTTTATAGAGTTCAGTGTCCCCAGTGGATTATACTTGTACAATCAAGAAGTTCAAGTGGTATCAACATTTCACATAATCACTCATGTTTGTCCACTTGAAAATTCTGTACTTCTCATTCTCAAAACCATAGGGTCTGTGAGGTTTCTACTTCCTGTTGGATAGGGAAGAATGTGAGTGGGTTGGTGGTGGAACCATGCTCTTAACAGGAGATATAGTAAGGTATCCACTGAACTTCAATCTAGAGTTACCACATTGCTATATTGGGCTTTTTATTGGCGGGGGTGCAGGGTGACTAGCAAGCAAAGGAGAGTTATACTACTAATAATTCACTTCACTTATTTCATGAGTGATTGTGGGATTATATTTACCCCAGGGAATCCAACAGTCTTTTTCTTGGTGCTTCAGTCCAAACATTATATAAAAAATCAGTTTTGCCAATTACATCCACAGTACAAAGAACAAAGTAGCCAAGTGTACCTACCACCAGGGGCTCAATATGGACTATCCCTCAAAGTAAGCAACTCAAACCAGCCAAGGTGATGCCCAAAGGTGAGGGAAATCTAAAGTAGAGAGAAAGGAGAGAGATGGATATGAACAATGACACCAGTAGTTTGCTCAGCTTTTTTAGTTAACTCTTTTTGGAATATTTCAACTGGTATTGACCTTGAATGACTAGATATACACTCTCTGACAAATGAAGTCAACTTTCTTTTCTGAATGATCTAACTGTACAAAAATGGCATAGAAAATGGCCTTCACTCAATTAAGTTATGTGGCACCCAACATATGATCAACCTCACCTACTTTCCTAACTTTAAACCATAGATACTTCCTTGCACCAAAATGGTCCTGGAAATGGTTCAAGCCAATATTCTGCAACAATTGCTGCCACCACCACGGTGCAAGGATCTCACATGTGCAAGGAGACTGGTAAGTAGAGACAGCCTCATCTTTGTGCTAGCTAGTCTGCATACACAGAGCCTCTGACATCCCCAAAAACATAAGTGAGGGGGGCCAGGTAACACATACTGGACATATATATTGTTGAAGACCTGACAGGCTTGACCAATAAGGAATGGAGAATGGGAAAAATTCAGCATACTTGTTTTCTCTTCTTATTTTCATGAAATTTCCTGGGATTTCGTAGTTTTGAGTTTTCTGATGTAGGGATCCCTGAACCCAATCCACAACCTCACATGGAATGGCTAAGAAATATGTAATGCCCCCACATCATGATGAATGAATGTGTATGACTATATCCTGATGAAAACACAGGAACTGTAAGTCCTCAGGCTGAACACAGCCGGGAAAGGCTGATAGAGATCTGTGAAAACACAGAAGAATGTATGTGGTTGTGATGTGGGTGCCAGTCAGGCAATCAGTTATTGAGCTCTATCTGCCCAACCCTCTAACACCCTAGCTTGAATGTTAGCCTACATTCCATCACTAGTTAACTCTACATATGTGCTTGTTTGTATACAGCCCCATACTCTCCTTTTACCCTGCGTCAGCTGCCATTAAGCAATATTCCAACTTCTTGTTAAGCCTTCTCAATAAAAATGGCAAGGAAGAGATCCTCAGGAGGTCTCTTCTTTCAAGATGGCCTCTCCTCCTCCCTCTTGACCAAACATTTGTGTCTTGAGTAGTTATTGCATGCATCTTAAGTGAGTCCTAGCTGGCTGGAGACTCATTCTGAAAATGTCCTGACATCAACTGTACTTATGGAGAACTAATGTTCCTTCCTGTATTTGTTCTATTTCTCTGTCCCACTTTCCTGAAACATTCACTTTTGCTTTTCTCTGATTGCAAACTCCTGTTGTGATAGCATAAAGCCTTTTGCTGTGGGCTTTGTTATTTAGGAAACCTGAAATATTTATTTTGTATTTCCACACTTCTCATATTTTCTCTAAACATAAATTTTTCAACTCATTAATTTGAATAACATTTGAAATAGCAAAATAAATTAATGCTCCAGACAGTGGCAAAATTTTGTGTGAAAGAAAAATTAGGACTAATTATGAGCAAAATTGGAATTTGGTAAACATCTTCTCTTGATCTTTCTAAGCTCCTTAACTTGTTGCTCAATTTACCCCCAAACTTCATACCTAAAGTTTTCTAAGAAATAGTGTCCTACATTTCTGTTGCTACTACTACTATCCCATGTAGCATTAACTTGGTTTTATTCTTTAACGTTGATGATGATTTAGTTGTATAAAGTGTATCAAGATTAGTTAGTAGGTGGAAAATAAAGAAGGAGAGGAGAGCATTTCTATTAAATCTTTCATAAGCCAATATGGTGTAGGCAAAAACAAAGACCCAAAATAGTCTCTAGGGAATAAACTTACTGGTGCCATCTTATTGCTAGGGGTGTACACCACATCTGTAGTAGCTTGCTACAAAACAAACACTAAATGCTATTTTTACATTTAAATTGAAAATCCTCTTTGAATTTTTTTTTGTTGTTGATGTTAGCAAAACAGGTAATAATATAGGTATTTTGTTAACATGAAGTTACATAATGCAAACTTTTGAAAAAAAAAGAATACTTCTGTCTGATAATTATGAGTCTTTATATTGCTTCTTTTTGGACAATGTATTGTACATTCTATTAAATACAGAGTACTGCAACCAGCATCCCAGAATGATTCTGAGTATATAGAATTGTGATTGAAATTTTATATGCTGGTATAGAATAATAAGTATTTTCTTTGAAACAAGCATAGAGATACCAATTTTCTTTATTTGATTTCCCTATTTATGCAATGCTCTATTAAAAATGACCAGTTCTGAGGTTTAATCTATGAAGAAATTAAACCACTCATGTAAGATAGGTAAAGTATTTCTTGTTGGCATCAAGATATCTCAAAATATCTCTCATTTCTTCCAAATAATAATCCCCTGGAAGCATCCATTACTAAGGTTCATTTCTTTCACAAGAGTTTATTCAATTAATAAAATTGCTAAGGTAACTCTCCTGAATTATTCTCTGGTTTAAGACTCCATCTCTGCTTTCCTGGTATCAGGCTGTCATCCTATGAGAGTGATTTTTTTTCCCTTTACAAAATAAAATATCATAAAGTGGCAATTATAAGAATAAAAAGGCAGGTGTATTTTATCATGTAAAGGCATTGCCTCCAGTTGACAAATGAATATATATTTCACTTGTTTATTACAATTTGAACAAATGCTTAGTATTCATAAAATTAATATTTCTTTGGTATCATCATAGTTATTCCTCTGAAAACTTGAATATCTTCGTAAAGAAGAATCTATTGATTTTCAACTTGCACAACATTGATAGATTCCACGGGAGTAAATAGGACCAATTTTGTACCAGAGTTTAAAGACCAGTCTTGTGTTATTTAGAAACACAGTAAAAGAGATTAGCTCCATCGGCTAGCTGCAGCCTGCTTTTCACTGTTTGTCATGTTTGATCTTAATCCTTGGAAGCTGGAATAGCAACTTTATTAACTAGGTGACAGTCTGGTGATGCAGAAAAACAAGAACAAGAACAAGAACAACAACAAAAACATAACTACAATAAAAGACTTCAAGGATATTGCTCATCATAGTCATTTCCTAATTTCTCAGTTAATCCCAAAATTTGGTTCACAGACATTCTATCTATCCCAGCTTCTGCCATTATTTTGAAAGACTTTGTTATCCAAATGGCCATTCTCCTGATCTTATAAACACTATTTATTTCAACATAATTTATTCTACACACAACTATGGTTTCATACCAAGATTTATCCTCCTCAAGAATACCCATATTACCCCAGAACACATATACTACCTCAAATATCTTCAAGATTATGATTTAATTTTTATTCACTATCAAAATACACAGGTTGGCTGCATAGATAATAAAACAAGACCCTTACACATGCTACATAGAAGAACCTCACTTCAGATTGAACAATACACACAGACTTAATAAAGAGATGAAAAAATTATTTCATGAAAATGGAAATAAAAATGGAGGTAGCAATATTTATACCTGGAAAAATACACTTTAAAACAAAGGCTATGACAAGATACAAAGAAGGGCTCAGTAATAGCACTTAGATATTTATCTGAAGAAACCCAGAACACTAATTCAAATGGACATATGCATCCATATGTCCATTGCAGTATTAATTACAATAGCCAAGATATGAAGGCAATGTGGGTGTCCACAAATAGATAAATGAATAAAGATGAAGTGGGACATAATATACAATGGAATATTACTCAACCATGAAAAAGAATAAAATCTCGCTTTTGTAACGACATGGATGGACCTAGAGGGTCTTGGGCTGAATGAATCAAATCAGACAAATATATGATTTTATTTATATGTGGAGTCTAAAGAACTAAAGAAAAACAAAACAGAAAGAAACTTATAGATACAGAGAACATCTTGATGGTTGTCAGTTGGGAGGTTAGATAGAACGAATGAAAATGGAAAAGGGATTAGAAAGTACAAATTGGTAGTTACAAAATAGTCAAGAGGATGTATATAATAGTATAGAGAACATACATAATAATATTGTAATAAATATGTATGGTGTCAGATGGGTACAAGGTTTATTGTGCTGCTCACTTCATAAGTTATATAAATGTCTAATTATTATGTTATATACCTGACACTAATATAATATTGCATGTCATCCATAATTCAAAATAAATTGTTGCTAAGTCATAGAATAGATGAAATACTGCTATTTGTGACAACATAAGTGGATCTTGAGATTATCAAAATAAGCGAACAAAATAAGACAAAGAAAGTCAAGACCATATGATTTCACTCAAGTGGAATTATAAACCTGAAAGAAACAAATGAACAAGACAAACAAAAACTCAGAGACACAGGCAATAGTTTAGGGGCTACTAGAGGGTAAGGGAGGGTGGTAGAAGGAAAACTGGGTGGTGAATATAGAAAGAAATATATAGATGATGTGTTATAGAAATGTACACTTGAAACCTATATAATTTTATTAAGCGATGTCACCCCAATAAATTTAATAAAATGTTAAATTAAGTTGAATTAAAAAATTAACAAACAGGCCATTCTCTGTCTTTAGGTAAGAATTAATGAAATAGACTTCTTTCTTACATAAATTCTTCTATGCCATGTCACATGGCCTGAATGCATGCTATCTGAGAATAACTTCTTCAGTTTATAAACTATTGAAACACATGGTTCTAATCTTTCTTTGGGCATCAAGAAATTTGTGTCAGACTATTATCTTTTTTTATCATTCATGGAAAACAACAAGCTTGCGCTTGCAGTTAGGATGTGATCATTAATGGCAAATTTGATAGCAAAGACTTTATATGAAGGACTGTATATTCTTCTGTTTTCAGGTACAATCAACTCAAGAGAATAAAACTCAGCTGTAAATATGAATTTCAGACCAAAAAAAAAAAAATCTTGTTTCTTCTAAGGTGCTGGGCACTGGTGAAAAAAAAAAAAGAATCTTTCCAACATTTGGGGCAGCAAATAAAAGCCAGGTTCATTAAAATTTAATGATATAGGATACAGATAATAAGAAATGGAAGTGGACTTTATAAGGACATATTATCCTTCTGATGCATGATAAAATGTAATGCATAATCAACATTATTAGACAGTTTCAGGGTCTATTTTTATCCCTGTGCCTTTAAAACTCAAAACCTGTTAAAGATTCATGACCCCCAAGCCATGTGTTCTCTACAGTTAAATACTATGTCATGTAGGCAAACTGCTTGCTAATAGAAACACTTGCTTTTTTGCCTTGTAATAAAGGCAGCACTGTTTTTGCTTAACATCATTCACGTTTCCATTTATAAGCTCTTAATAAAGAACAGTGACTTGGTATGTACTCGGATTAACAAGAAAATAACAGGCCCAACTTTAAGAGACATGTAGCTACTGTTAAAAAAAGAAAAAGAAAGAAAAAAAGCAAGTAAAAAAGATTCCGTGGCATTCATTCCAAATGGGAGAATATTCAAGGGTGAGAGAAATGCAGCAATCCGTTAACCCAGTCTCCCAGTTTGACTGAAGAGGAAGTAATGCCTTAGAGGAGAAAGGGGTTGTTCATTGTTTCATAGTTAGTAAGCCTCAGAGTCCAGTCCATGTTCTATGCTGGTTTGTGCTCTTTCTACAACATCACATTCTGTTTGCCATCCAAGAGCAGAGAGCATGATGTGAAGTTTGATGGCTGAAAGATGAATTGAATAATGATCTTATCCTGCCTGTGTCGAGGAGCAAACTTCTCTGGCCATACTATATCTGAATTCTTAATGTGCTATGGTGCACTACCTATTTTTCCTGCTCCCACAGTGTTACACACCAAAGGCAACATGAAGCTAGCAAGGCAGAGTAGTAGATGAGAATGAATATTAAGCTGAATGTCAGAAGACCAGAATTTTAGTTCTATATCTGAAAGTAATGCCTTTGAGGCTTAACTCTTCATCTCCAGAAATGGATAGACAGGCCTAGGTAATCTTGATGTACATCACCACACAAAAATTCAAGGGACAAATATGTATGCTTTGCCTTATCCTAATTAATTTGAGACTTGTCAATGAAAGAATATTTCAACATGAAGTCTTATAGTAAAATCAAATAAGAAATGGCATGAAGTTTATTTGCAGTTAAAAAAACAAACTAGAATCTATTCTTCCTGTGTCACATAATCATCATAAAATGACATGGAAGTAACTTAAGTCAGCTTGTGATACATAAATTGAGTACCATATTTGTAATCTGTTGGCTAGGCTTAATGACTTGCAGTTTTAAGTCTACATATAAAGTTAGAACACACTTATTAATTACAAAATTATTTAATTCTCTAAGATGCATAGTTAACCCATTTACCTGGCTATTAATATACAATTTTCATCACTTTATCTTAAACCTCCACAAAACTTCAAAGTAGTCTGACCAGGCATATCATTTTAAACAAGACAGAAAACAACAGTACTGAACCTTTTCAAACTGTCCTTATGGTCAGCCTACTGACACCTTGAATTTAGCCCAGTGAGACTAGGCTGACCATACGTACTATTTGAAATAAGACAGTACCGTTGGTTTCTGTACCATTTCAAAGGATACCTCTGATCAAACTACTTCAAAGAGATAAAAAGAATAATATAACTTTAGTGCTGTCACTTTACAAAATGATTAAATGCCCCCAAATTTGCAAGAGTTGGAGGATTTCAGGTACCACATAGAAGCAAGGGAAAACAAACTTCAATAAATTTTTGTCTCCCTAATCCTGATCACTTTCCTTACAAAAATACAGTCCTAAAATCCTCCTTCACAGAAAACTGCACTTATTTCAGCTACACATATTCAGCAAGATGATGTTGATTTTTTAATTCCAATGCTGAAAAATATTTATTTTTATTTATTCGCAGAGCCAGATTTTCTATTTTACTTCTTAATTTGTTAATCATCTAAGCTACTAAAATGTGAAGTTTGTGAGGGTAGAAAAATCTACTTTGCTTATCTCTCTATCTTCCTTGAGAATGGTTTCTGGCATAAACTAAGTTCTCTGCATGTATTAAATAATGAATGAGTGAATGAGTGAATGAATAAATAAATACCATTTGACCTAAGCCTTATAATAAACAGTCATAGTCAGTGGCATCAAATCAGGAAGCTGGCATATGATCTTTCTTTATAAGACTAAACAACTTTCTAACAGTGTTTTTATGAATTTATTTATTATTCAACAGATATTCATTCACCATCTTTTATGTGCAAGTCAAAAAAGATTAAGAATTATGGTGAATCATCTATCTCTTTAAATGCACCATAAAAAGATTAAGCTAGGTTATATATAAAGTATCTTCCCCAAATAACATTGTGTCATTATCTTTTCCCCAGTTTATATAAACATTTGTGACAATAAATCTGAAAACTATGGGAATGAATATATTATTTTCTAAGTAACTGATCCAACATTCAATCCTGGTAACTACAAATGAGAACTCTGTTATGAAATGTCTGCCTTCTCCTTAGTTTGAGAATTAGATTCAAGATAATATCTAACATCCATATTACATTCCTGATTCATGAGCATATCACAAGAGATTACATACAAGTCAGACACGTGATTTTAAGAAATTAAGATAACATGACATGGGCAAAGCAAGAGGTCCTGAATCCTATGTAATTTACCTTTATGAAGTGACATATATAGCGCCAATCTGTTATACTCATCTGATTTGGGTACTCGATTAAACACAAATTTCACAGTAGTTTTTTTTGAAAAATATCATATAAGAAACCTAACTTTGGTCATGGATTTTTGCAAGTGAAAAGAAAGTGTGAATGAAGTCGTCAAAACTGGACAGAGTTGAACAGGTAAGTCAGATTTTATTCAAGACTATTATTATAGAAGTTAAAAATATTGCCATGGGAAAAAAGATTAAACTCAACTCCACTGAAACAAAAAAATGAAGTTTTTTAGAGCACTGGGATGAACTCATAAAAAAGTATTGGGGGACATTGGGGTCAAGAGAAAATGGTCAGTGTATTTGCCAATTGTTGTTTATTGAATGAAGTTAAGCTCTTACTATCCCCCCAAAACTGAGAGATAGGGACTCTATTTTTCTTGATGAGCACAGTTCAAATGGATGGCTCTCAGGTCCTTGAAAAAGTCATTTCCGGGTTGTAAAACTGGCGAGAGGATGGAAGAAGATTTACATCTCAATTGGGTAGAAGAAGAATCTATGAATATAAAGTTTCTAGAGTAAATGCTCTAAGGAAATGGAAGTCAAGGAGAGGCCTATGGTCAGGAATATCCCTGACCAAACTTTATTCAAGTGGAGGACATTGTTATGGCCATAGGAAAATGCAATGGAGATCTTGGTAAAAGGAAATAAAAATATAAATTGTACACAAACTGATTTCTTAGATAACGAATGCTTAGAAGGACACTTTCTCATATTTATACATTAGTGATAGAATAGGAGTTAAAATGGAGTTATCTTTGCCTCCTCATGTCTAACCTGGGACACTTGGTTGCTGTTACTCTCTTTCACTACCAGTCAGTCAGTCATTCTTAAGTTTTCTGTGGCCGAGTACATGACACATGGTAATGTATAAAATTTTAGGGTTCCAGAAAATTGCACTTCTTTTCCTTGAGGGTGTTCAAAAACCAACTGGTGAATAGATACAGAAGTCAGTGGGAAGGAGGACCTACAATTACTTTTATTACTGCTAAATGGTCTATCACCATTGTACTACTATCAACAAAGCAAGGCTTTTGCTCTAAGCCCAGTTACTGCTTCCTTGAGTATCCTCCCAGGACCAATGATTATCAATGTAACCTCTATCCAGCAAGCTTCTGAAACTGGCTGAGAAAGTTTATGAAACTCAACTCACTTCTAGTTTATTCTGTTCTCAAGAATAAAAGTGTACTTCCTACGTCCTCCCCCAACCTTAATTATATCAAGTCATGCTATCAAAGAAGTTTAAATAATAATTTGCTAATCAATTAAAAGGCAATGTTGCCTAACAACCAATGTAACATATAGAAGGCTCAATTTTTAAAGTAACCCTTATCTTTTATCATATGCTTTAAATTTTTTAAATTAAATTTTCCAGGGTTAGTAAAATTATGTAAGTTTCAAGTGTACAGTCAGATAATACATAATCTATCTATTGCATTATGAGTTCACCACCCAGAGTCAGTTCTTTGATCACTGTATGTTTGTTCTCTTTACCTCCTCTACCACCCCCTTCCCCTTATTATCATATTCTTATGGAAGAGTTAAAAGTCAGAGCATTACATTATATTGCAAATTAAAATTCAAAGAGTTAAAATTCAAGTAAATTAAAATTAAGCCTTTTCCATTATTTTTCTTCTCTGCTTCAGCCAGAGCTGTCTCATTCCAATCTCTGTATAGATGCGGTGTTTTTTCAATGGCTTTGGCTTGGGCATTGTGCCAATAATATGCATGCTTCTTATAGGTCTTCACATGCTGACTAATCTTTTATAGGTTTCCTGTTAGAGTCTAAAGATATCAAAGAGCACTAGAGATCATACAAGTAGCCCATACTAATACTCAGCCCATACTATAACTGCATCGAGAAAAATGTTCTTCGCTTGAACATACATAGTTGTTGATTCATTAGAGATTCACAAAACTAAAGGCACTAAATCAGTGATGCTAAAGGTTTTCTTTATTTCAACCACTGACAAATGCTGGTCAATAGATGATACTATGCATTTATGTAATAGTAGGTGCAGTAAGTGATACATATAAAATTTTTGGTGGATAACATAATAGTACGTTCTATGATGCTCATGTGAAGTGGTCTGGGATGAGAATGGGGAGGCACCACTTTAAGCAGTGCTATAGGGACACCTTATACATTTCATGGCTAGATTTCTAGATTATTCATACCATCTAGCCTGAGGGAGAAGAGAGAAAACTGAAGGTCAGCAGGGAAGTTTTGATGGACCAGGCTGTGACCGTGGCATACATGATTTTTTTCCATATGCCATTGGTCAGTCATAATCAAGAGGCTAACTTATGATAAGGAAGTTTGAAAAAGTACAAAGTCATTTGTGTTCCAGGAAAAAGAAAAAAAATAATTGTCTCTACAGGGAGTCAGTTTATACCAAAATGACCTATGAACTTAAATTCCAGTAGGTTATACGAGAGTATCTTTCATCTAGAAATTAAGTATGACAATATGATTTACCCTATTTGTGGCGGTCAGAGGAATAGGATTCAACTAAGTACATTGTCTCCTACTTCAGAGAGTAACATTTCAGTATTTCTCTCTGTAAATTTTAGAAATTTGCTAGGATAGCAACTTACCTCACCAGGTCTTGTTCTAGTGTCATTCTTTCTAAATTCTTGTATTTAATTTCTTCTGTGAACCCACAAATTCTTGTATTTGGTGCTCTGATGCTGCCTTGAATGTGAGCTTTACCTAACAACAAAACTCTCACCTTTTTCTTTGAGCAGATATTTTCCTGTGCCACAGTGGTTGTCACCACTAATCTTAAAATGGAATTTCTTATGCCTATACAATCACCTTCTTAGAGGAGAAGCCCACTCATTCCTATATCTGTTTCTATTAGGGTTTAATCTTCCACAAATATAGGAACTGGAGTTCCTATTGATGCTTCAGAAATATATGTTCTTAGTGGGCATTTCAAGTTCATGCTTTGTTCTCTTGGGAACATTGTTTTTTCTGAAATATCAAGTGTTCCTAAATTTAAATATGCATTTATGCGACATTTATTTTTTTTTACTGATTTAGCACAATACTTCAATAACATATTCTTTTCCCGTGATGTTCCACTGTTCCTTTCAGAAAATTATTTGACATCCTACCACTTTAATCTACTTAAATTAGCTCCATTTCCTTCTACCACAATTGTGGCTTATACTATTTCCCAGAATTGAGCCATTATTTCCTTTTGTATCCTTTGCTTTCTGAATAAGACAGTATTTTTGTTCTCTAGCATACTCCTTTAGATTTGTTCCTAGGGTTTCTCAGAGAATAAGAGTTATAAAAGTGAAAATTCTTAGGTCTACCAAAACCAAGTAGTGATTCAAAACAACTCCATCTGCTTTTCCCTTCTTCAGTTGAATAACACCATTAGGAAATTATGCTATCAGACAAATAGGTACACCAGGTTTGGCCTCAGTCTAATATAGCTTCACCTCATCTTGACTCAGGTAATGATTTCTTGTTTTTATTATTTCAAGACACACAAAAAATCTGAAGTTTATCTTATAAAAGTATATTTAAATTTTAGCCAGTACTCCTTTGAACATTTTCTATAAATAGTCCAGGTAGTCCTTTTAAATGTGTCCTGATTATCTAAACACTTCTAGGTATTTATAGTAAAATTAGAGTCAAAATACCAAATCATCTTGCAAATTAAAGTTCAGGGGATTATCCTACCTCTTCTTACTATAGAATCCTAGATGTATCATTTAAGATCCATGTGAACTTTTATTATGTTGATCAAGCACATGGTAAACAGTAAGATCTACCTTGTGGAGCTATTGATTAAAGGAGTCTGAGGTAAATTTGCAATATATCTGATTATTTGGAATCAAAGTCATATATAGTAGACTCTCAATTAACCACCACCCTTGGAGATTGATAGATGCCAGATAAATGTACCCAGCACTCTCAAGCAACTGGCAAAATGCTCAGGCAATCTGCACAAATTTTGGGGGGGTTGGTCGTTTAAGAGTACCAGTTGTTTGAGTTGCTGTTAACGGAAAATCTACTGCACTTAATTATTATTTGGTACATCTATAGTTTTCTTGGTAAATGCAATGTGTGCCCATTGGAATCATTGATGAAGTCCTTCATTCGCCCTCCAAGAAATATTAAGCATTCTCATCTTTGTTGCCTTCCTGAACCCTAAACATGCATCGATCAGAGAATTTATAAGTTATTAAATTTGCTTTTGTTCATTCTTATTTTCTGGTGTCTTTGCTGCAAATGTTAAAAATATCTGGGGGGTTAATATTTTATAGTATTAGATAATATTTTACTAACTTACTTTTACTAAAAGCAAAATACTCAAATATATGTTGAGCCAATGATTATTATATGATTTTATTTTGTAATATATTGATATGCAATATTTTTATCACATTGTTTTATACTTATTTTTATTATTTTATAATCTCTATTTATACATTACATGTAATATAATATAGTTTTTACATGTTATATTTTATATACTAGGGCTTTCCAAAAAGTATCCAGCCATATAACATGAAAAATAGAAGCATTTATGGCTGGATTTTTTGTATATATGACATGTGCTTTTATTCAGTTTTAGACAAAATAAACAAACAAACAAAACATGAACATGTGTCATGTTCTTGATTTAGGTAGAAACTGTTTAATTGTATCCTAGTGTCAATACTGACTTTCTCCAGGCCTTTACAGTGAATACTTGAAAGAAATGGATGGACTGGTAACTTTCATTTATTTTATGTCATTTTCCTGGTGGCAGGTGACAGAGGTTCCTTGCAAGGAAGTTAAAACTCAGATAAAAACCTAAATTCTTATGCATTGAATAACACATAAAGGGGTGTGAGGATAGCACAGCAGCTACAATTGCTTACGCTGTCCAACTGCAGACTCAATGCCAGAAGTTTTTCTGGCCAAAGCTGGGAGAAAATCAACAGCCTCCAGTACAACAACTAATGCGGCTGGGAGAAGTGTTCTTGGCAATGACAAATGAATCAGGAGCTCCAAGAATGAGATCGCCCGGGACTTGTCAAGGAGAAAACATGTTTTTTTCATTGTTCTGTTTCCTGGACTTAGTTTTTTGGTTAACAGACGGGCAGTCCAGAGAGACAGTAATTCAGTCTAAAAAACTGGCTTGCTTCAATAATTTTCTACTGTTATTATGTCTCCTATGCTAGATTAAACAGATTTTGTTTTTATGCTGGTTTAATGCAGGTCTCTTGAACTGTGTGGATGAAACCCAGGTTCTGTATCTGAATTAATTCCCAAAGCAACCTGATTAACTGCTCTTGAGCCTTTTCCTTTTTACTGGTTAGGGTTGCTGGTAACTAGTATGCACTGGACCTGTCTAGCCACGGTGACACCTTTTCATTTAGAGAGAAACCAGGGACTTAACAATCTTTCTCTCAATAATGATGACCAAAAATTAAGCTTAGTTTTGTTCTCCTTTGATAACGTTTATTTTCCCACCTTGTACATCAGATAATTTCTGATCACTGCTTTTCATAGTTATTGGTAATGTTGCTAGTTTGTTTAATTAGACCATGATTTGAAGAATTGGCACATGTAATCTTTAGGTTATTATGCACTTTCTTCATTGGTCTGGGCCAAGTTTGTCCAACTCACAGCCCATAGGCCCCGTGCAGCCCAGAATTGTTTTGAATTTGGCCCAACACAAATTCATAAACTTTCTTAAAACATTATAAGATACTTTAGTGATTGTTTTTTTTTTTTTAACTCATCAGCTATCTTTAATGTAAGTGTGTTTTATATGTGGCCCAAGACAATTCATCTTCTTCCAATGTGTCCCAGGGAAGACATATGATTGGACACCACTTGTCTAGGCTTAAGTTTTTAACAAAGTATTAGCATCTGCAAATCCATAAACAAAAAAGCTGAAACTTTGATAGCAATTTACATTTGACATAATGTCCTGTATTTATCCATCTTGCTATCCCACACCCAAAATCTATTCTTGTAATAAAGTTTTATATGTATTACATATATAAATATATAGATAGATTTTTAGGAAGTATAATCTATTTAAGGGTATTTTTTAAAAAGTATGTATATACATGAACCTATAGGGTGGCCCTAACATGGGTATATAGTACAGTTTATTTGCATTTATTACTTTGTGTATGTTATGAATACTATAATGTTATGAATTTCATTGATTCAACTATATACTTACATTTGGGCCACTCTGTGTATGTATATGTCTGTAAAAAGTATAATATATTTTAATATAAAATGTTCTTAAATTTGAGGTATTATGCTTTATGTATATTTTGGATTAATATCAATTAATATTCTATGGCTAAGATTTAGGAATGTTATGTAGGTCTCTGTAGTTCATTTATTTTGAGTGTTGTACAATATTCCATTGTGTCAATCTGCTGAAGTTAACACCCTTACCCTCCCTTTGGTGAGGATTTGGGTTGTATGGTAGACAGCATTGAAGATGGCCCCCAATGATCCCTGTACCATTGTATTCACATGACTGTGAATGTAACTGTGGACTTGTTTCTCACAAATAATGGCAAAAGTGGTAGAGTATTATTTCCAAGAATAGGTTATAAAAAAGATTGTGACTTAAGTCTTGCTTCCTTTTTAGAGCCCTCACTCTGGGAGATATCAGCAACCACATTGTGAGATGCCTTGTGGAAAGATTTATATGTTAAAGAAATTAATGCTTCCAGACAACAACTAGTGAGGAACTACTAACTGTCAATAGCCACATGAGAGAGACTGGATGCCAGCTGCACCCTATTTGAGCCTTAAAATGACTGCAGCTCTGGCTATCACCTTGATTGCCGTGGTTTGAGAGGCCCTGAACCAGAGGCATTCTGACTCAAACTCTGAGATAATATGTATGTTTTGTTTTTCAGTATTACAAGAAATGTTAGGGGGATTTCTTTAAAGAGAAAAAAATTAAAATGTGAATAATAAAGTGGCAATAACTACATATCTATCAATAATAATTTAAATGCAATGCATTTAAGTGGATTAAACGCTCCAATCATAAGACATAGGGTGGCTGAATGGATAAGAAAACCAGGTGCTTACATACGCTGCCTACAAGAGACTCATTTTAGATCAAAAGACACACACATACTGAAAGTAAAGGGATGGAAATAGATATTTCATGAAAATGGAAACAAACAAATAAAAAAAGCTGGGGTAGCAATACTTACACCAGATAAAATAGACTTTAAAACAAAGGCTACATGAAGAAATGAAGTAGGACCCAATAAACTAACTTCTGGGTAGTCACCTGAAGAACCCCCGAACACTTCTTAGAAGGGAGTGTGCATCCATATGTTCATTGCAGCATTATTTACAATAGCCAAGATATGGAGGCAACCTGGGTATCCATGAATGAATGAATAAAGAAGAGGTAGTACATATATACAATGGAATATTACCTAACCATAAAAGGAGATTGAAATCTGCAATCTGCAAAAAGATGCATAGATCTAGAGGATACTGGGCTGAATTAAATAAGTCAGATAGATAAAAATACAGGGGAGTTCCCAGATGGTCTAATGGCTAGGCTTCGGCGCTCTCACCACCATGGCCTGTGTTTGCTTCCTGATCATGGAACCAACCAAAAAGAAAAAGAAAAATGCCATATGATTTCACTTGTATGTGGAACCAAAAGAACAAAATAAACCAACAAACAAAACAGAAACAAACCCATAGACACAGAACATTTTGAGGGTCATCAGATGGGTGTGTGTTTGTGAGAAATGGGTGAAAAGGAGATGGGATTAAGAAGTAAAAATTAGTAGTTACAAAATAGTCATGGCCCTATAAAGTATAGCATAAGAATATAATTAATACTATTGTAATAGCTGTGTCTGGTGCCAGATGGGTACCAGATTTATCAGGATGCTTAAGTTATAAATTATATAAATGTCTAATCATTATGCTATATACTTGAAACTAATATAATATTGTGTGTGAACTATAATTGAATAACAAAAATATTAAAAATAAATAAATATGGTTTATTGTAAGTTATATTTTGGGATAATTTTTGACACAATAGATAATTTGGGTTGAACAGCAATAATGCATATTGAGTAATAATGAATATTGGATAATAATGAATATTTTTGTACCTGTCTCCTCTTCTCCTTTTGTATATTTATAAAAAATTATTTAGGGAAATATAGCAAGAAGGGAAATTGTTGGGTAACAAGGTATATAGAAAACTCAACCATAGGAGACAATACTGTGTACTTTCTAAAATACATAAATTTATACTCTCACTAAAAATATATACCTTGTACAATATGGCCACATCACTTAAGTTTTCTCCTTATAATAAATATCATATTGTATCTCTTTATTGTATCTCTGAATTGTATCCCCTAGTTATTTATGGTGTTTAATATTTTCCTTTACATTTATATTTGTTTCCTCTTCCATTAAATGATTATTTATGTCTTTTACCCATTTTTCTATTTGTTATATGAGCTTTTGTTATTGATTTGTAAGACATGAATAACTTCTTGATAATCACCCTTTTATTAATTATGGGTATCAGAAATATCTTTTCTGATGTTTGTAATTACATTTTCACTTTTGGTAATGTACCCTTAGATGAATAAGAAAGGCTAATTTCTGTTTGTTTTTTTTACAGCTAGTATCTTTGTGTCATGTTTAAGAAATCATTACATATTTCATATTGTAAAATCCATTAAACAAGACCTTTTAATCGAACTATCAAGTTTATTTTTGAAAATGAATTTGTCAATTTTCTGGGATCTAATTTCATTTTATTTAAATATAAATAAATTTTTGTAACTCTTCTTATTGTAACTCTTTTTATTTTGTAACTCTATTTTATCGAAAAGAGCTTTATTTCCTCATTGATTTTTACATGTCAAAATTCTACCCCTGTATGGGCTTGGTTTGGGTCATTTATCTTATTGCACTTATTGATAGACACACCAATACCATACTTAATGTGTCTAAACAACCAGTGCTCCATAATATATCTAATAGATAACATCTGGCTTTTCTTCTTCAGATCACTCAATAATTTGGACTCTTCCTTGGCATGTATATATTAGAATCATCTAATCAAGTTTCATGAAAAAGCTACTGAGAATATTATTGGAATTGTATTGAACCTCTTTATCAATATAAAATTAAACAACTTTATAAACTTGTCTTATTAGTTATGTTGCATAAATCTTCAATTATGTTATTAATTTTATGTACTAAATTTCTATAATTTTTATAAATAGGTATATTGAATGTCTTTGGTTACAGCCATAGGAAATTTATATTCACTGCTACCACTAGAAAATACATGTAATAACACTATGTTTTCAACATGCTTGCTTTCCATCATCAAATTTTTTGTATTTTGTTTTAAATGTCTATCATTTTTTACACTTTTCTTGTTACCCCCCTCTGCCAAATGCTTAATTTTTTTGAATAAATAAATATATATATTATTCAGAAGCTGCATCGCAAGGCAGTTTGGGATTTTTAAAAATTGACTGGATTATGTAGAACATTACAAAGGCTTTCTTTGGCCTTGAAGATAACAATATTGGATGCAGGCTAACTGGAATAATGACTTAATTTGTTTCTATATGTGATGGCCTTAAATGTACTTTGTTGTACCCAAGACACAAAAGTACATTTTGAACATGCTTATTTCTCCCTTCCTTTTTTTGTGTGTGTGTGCTTTTAAAAAATGTCTTTATTATTAAATTTATTTGGGAGACATTGGTTAATAAAATTATATAGGTTTCAAGTATACAATTCTATAATACGTCATCTATCTATATATTGCTTGTGTGCTCACCACCGAGAGATCTCCTTCAGTCCTCCTTCCTTCCTTTTGTTTTTAGTTGTAAACTTTTATTTGCTTATATAATTGTTGAGAAAGAGCAGAGGTGCCAGAACGTTTCCAGAAAACACTGCAGAGCCTGAGAGAATCCCAGTCTGCCTTTAATACTGCTGCCTCTCCTGCTTCTGTTCTTCCTCCTCCACCCTGTTTTATCCTCTCTCTCCACCTCTTTTCTCTGTTCCCTGAAATAATAATATGAATAAAAAGGAGAAAAAAAAGTCATGCAAATCTACAATATTTATGTTGAATGTTTTAAAAAATTAAAATTTTAATACAAAAATTAAGCTGAAATATAACTGTTCAAGTTATACAATAATTACAAAAATTTCGTATATCGAATAAAATACAGTGTTAGTAACATTCTCTTTAATGGCCAGTTTTAAATATATATCATGAGTGTTTTTCAGAAACTTTGCATTTCTTGTGACTACATAGTAATGATTGTGGGAACTATAGCTAGAGGTCTTAACGTGAATGTGACTCAGTAAATGGCTATTCTCTCCTTTTCTCACCAACCTTGTGATAGGCATTGTGTCTGGTCCTTCTTGGACTGGTTAATACAGCTAGTGTCCAAACATCATACGTGGCGATAATGTCCTCACACTGGAAGAGGGTATTTTCACTTGTCACTTAGGTATAGTTGGTTAGAAAAGATAATAGGCGTTGTTAAAATTGAAATGTGACCCCCATCAATACTGGCAATCTCATGTGCCTAAACCAGAAGTGTCAGTCATAGCCTTCATGATGTTTTACTAATGCAGTGATCAGAGAGCTGACCACATGGGCCTGCACAGAAATGAAGGCAGGTGTACTGAGCATGGATAGAGTTATTTAACTGTTGGGTTAGCAAAACTGATCTCTTCGAGTGATGATCAACGTTATAAATCATGAAGTGAGATAAACTTGGTTCAAATACTAGCCTAGCCATTTACTAGCAGTGTAGCCTAGGATATATATTTTTAAACTTTAAGTTTTGATTCCCTCATCTGTTAAATATGGACAAGCACTAATCTTTTGGTGAAGACTAAAACAATTCCATGTATGTTTAGTAACCTAGAAAAACAAATGTCAACCACTACTATTATTTACTACTATTAATATTGTTGTTGCTATTTTCATTACTATATTAGTGCTATGTGGTAAGACAAAAGGAGACTCTAACTGGTTTATGCTTCCTGATTCAGACATATTAAATCTGAAGGGTTTACATAAAGTGGACTTGTAAGGGGACATGAAGTCCAGGGCAAATCATAGTCTTCTAATGCAAATCATAATATGGCAGTTTTTTTTTAAGTTGGTACATAAAGCAGTTTGAGAGATGAATAATTTAATTATCAATTATTTTTTAAACATTGATATGAACTTTGTAGTTTTTTTTACAACAACTCTTGGAGTGAAGAATTATTATGCTCTTTTTGCAAATAAGCACACTGATGCTAAATGGAAGATTTTTAATATGCCAAAATGATTAACAAATAACGGGTGGAAGAATCACTATTAAAACCACTAGGCCTAGAAATAAAACTAGTGCTTTTGCCAAGCCTGTAATGTTGGAAATGGCAGGGACATCTGTTTACTTTACTTTGGTTACAGAATAGTGTGAGTCCTAGGTCTATATTGTTATTAGTAGGCCTCAGTTGCTGCCCAGATTTCTAGGCATGGGTTTTGTTCATATTTACAACCTTAAAAGAATAATGAAAAATCCTATCATGTTAACACGCTATGTAGTATACATTTTAACTACAGAGCAGCGTTACACTTGTATTTAATTTTAACAATGTCTACATATTCATTAGCAGAAAATTAAGGTATGTTCTATGGTATAGAAATTTTTCCTAAACATTTACAGTTTCAAAATTGATTTTCTTGGTGTTCCCTGGTGGTGTAGTGGCTAGGCTTTGGTGATGTCAATGCCATGGCCTGGGTTCGATTCCCAGTCAGGGAAATAACCCCCAAAAAACAAAAAACAAACAAACAAAAAAACCAAAATTGATTTTCTTTAAATTGATTAAGTTAATCCAGTTATACTTCAATTGCAGTGTAGAAAATTGAAATAATCATTGTTATATAAAGTTTTGCTATGGCTGATTTAAACCTGGCAACCTAACAGCTCAATATTTGAAAATTAAATATACAACTCCAAAACAATTTAAAGTTAAAGTAGAAGTGTTGTTGAATCAGAAATTTGAATATGTTGAAGTTACTCTTAATATATGCTCTATATATTATTAAGACAAATTGTTTTTCAGGCACAGGTTATTCAACCAAATTAATTAAACCCCATTTTATTTGGTAGAAGTTATTATACCTTTTATCTCAATAGCTGTCAATTGAACTTTAGAGATTTGATGAAAATACTATTCAAAGGATACAATAAACATATTTCAATTAAACTAGTAGCAATACAAAGTTAAATATTTATACAAATTCTGTTTTTTCCTTGAAAATCTTTAGTATTTCCAAAATTATAACTCTGCAGCTTTTTGGTGTATATCTGATGAGTAGGAAGGAGGATGAAAACCTAGTGACTCTTACAATGTTTATAAGAACAAAAAACACTGGTTTCCTAATTCTTCCTCTCTGTTCTTCCCTAAACAATAAATATTGGAATTAATCTTTTTAGATAGAATTTATTAGATTGATTTAAAAACAATTAAAATCTCTATTAGGTGATTTGCATATAGTGAATAATGACATGAATTTGTACTTTATGGGTCATATCTTCATGTCACGGCATTTGTAGTTACCAAAAACAAGTAACAGTGATGGAAAGAGAACTCACAGTAGGTGGTGAACTTATTATACAACAAGCTGACAATGCACTGTAGGACTGTATGCCTGAAACCTATGTAATCTTTGCTAACAGATGTCACCCCATTAAGTCTAACAATAAAAATGAATTTAAAAAATTTAACAATAAAAAAATTATAAAAAAAAACAAGTAACAATTATTATTAAAGGACTCAACAGCTTAATGTTGTTCAGTAAAAATTCATTCTTTGTTTTCTTTTTCCTTTACTATTAATATCAATAAAAACGCAATCTCATTATAATATTCATATTTAAACAATTTAAAAGAAACATAATTTCTCTCTACCTAAGAAGATGTATATAGCTACAAAATGAAAAAAAGATACAACTAAATTAAAAAACTATTTTTCTGAAATTTGCTCCTATCATCCTCCAAGGCTCAGATGATGTGGGAGTGATAGGAGTAAAGCATTTCTATTTAGCTCCATGCAGTGCAACGTTAGGGACAAAGTTAATACACTTCTCTGTTTCTACTAACCTATCATTTTCTCAGTGTATTATTCTATAAATTGGGTTGACTTCAAGTCATTTTCAAGAATAAATATAGAGGATTTATATAGGACTTAGAAAAGAGCTGAATGTGTGTTTTTCTTTTATTAGGTAGAGATAAAGTAGGTATAAATAAACATGTTTTATGTTTTTGATTTCAACATTTTGATTGCATAGTGAGAACTGAAACCATCTCTATTCACTCTGTTGACTGTCTACATTAACACTGTTTTTCTCTTCAGCTCTTTTCACTAATATGATTATACCATCTTCATTAATATGGCTTCAATACTCCAGGAGATTATAAAGATAAATGTTGTAAATAATATTACTATTTGTTTCAGGGACTTCCTGAACAACCCAATTAAATATATAATACATCAGATTGTTCGACTTTTTAGTAGATAACATCAAACAACTTTTTACTCTCAAACCTTGTGAAATTTGTGTCTTGCTATATCCACTAATTCTGAAATACTATGTTCCTTTATCTGAATCAAATTTCTGCATTCAAACACCTTAAACAAGACCCCAGAGTTCATAAACATCCCCCCGATCTGTTAAGGTCTTCTCCCTTAACTGCAGTAATGCAGCGAATTCAGCTTTGACTTGGCAACATATTGCGTTGGTGGTATTTCCAAGAAACAAACATTTAACAAAAGTGTGCTCATGTACATTTAAAGATGAACAAAGCTAATTTAGTTTGTATAATTCTGAAACAGTGGCTATTAACATGACTTCAGTGTGATATTCCTTCTAAGGCTCCCATGTGCAAATTATTAACATTGTTTTATATTAGATTTATATGTGTGACTTCAATCAGAAGTCATAATGGGTAAAGAATATTTTATCCTTACATTATCTTCATATTACAACTAAAAAGGTTGATCTTAGGCAATAGATACTTTTTCTGATGTCATGAAGCAAGTAAACAAACAAACAAATAAACAAATACAAAGACTTAAAACCAGGTGTTTTGTAGTCTATCTTGAACAGGTGGTAGGCGTTGTTTTCCATCTGCAAAATTAGTCATCCAGGAAATTACTTTTGTCTTTTTATAACATTTAATTACTGAAAAGTTAGACTTACATTACACAGAAAAAATGTAAGAACTTTATTTTTAGATTAAAAAGTCTGTCAAGTTATGTTACTTCTGACATGGTTTGCAATCAAGGATCTAAAACTTCATCAATTGACTTCATCCTTACATTAAATATTTAAAAACAAGAGGAATAAATCCATATGTTTGGTCAATGTAATTTTCTATTTGAAGAAATTCTGTTATTTGTTGTTAGATTCCTCTTAATTGAAAATGCATTGCAAAGTAATGTTAAGCTCAATCAAGCTTGACTATATCATTTATCTATAATAGGTCATGTTTAATATTTGCTAAAATCAATAATTTAGAAAACCACTTCAGGTAAAAAGAAAAAAAATGTCAACAGTATCATTAGACAACAGCATAAAGCAGTTATTTTAAATTATGAATTGAAGTAGTCCTGCCCCATTACATTTCATATAATTTTTACAGCAATTAATTCTCAGCAACTTTTAAATGAAGGGGAAAGAAAACTGGCTGTAGCCCTTCCTAATACTAAAGCTATTTTATTAATTATTAGAAACAAGAACAATGATTTAGTCTTCACAAGGTAAGCTGAAATAATAACTGGACATACAAGTATAACTATACATGAAAAGGGAAAAAATTAAAAATAGGTAAATTCTATGATGTTATTTTTTTTATTCACATAATGTCTGTCAAGAGCATTTCTAGTTGTATTTTAATTTCTGAAATGTGCAGTGTTACAAAGGAACTATCTGGGGCTTGGTTGTAGCTTAAAATGTAGCTACTCAGACTAAAAAAATAAAAATGTTTAACCTAAGATCTCTCTGGCAAGTAAGTACACTCTTAAAGTTGAATTAATTAAAAGTGATTTGTATTGTTGAATGATGGTCTTAGGAAGTAATTTCTATTACCCATTAGTGGGATAGATAGAAAGAAACAAGATGAATTACAAACCATAAAAAGATAAATTTAGTGCTTATGGTCAGCAAGGCAAAAAATTCCTTTGAAAATATCCAAACATTTAAAAATATGTTTCTGTTATTGAGCTAGAGGACAAGTACCACAAAGAATTGTACTATTTAGATGGCTTCCACCTAAACTCTGAACATTTCTTCAGAATGTGCTGATTGTAAAGATGAAACATTTCTAAAAACAAAACACATTCTTTTTCCTTCAGAGTTTTCTTATTGTGATAATCACAACATGCAAGGTAGCATTTAGGTGGAGATATATCTGAGTTTTAAAATCAGCTTATGTACCAATTTTCTCCCCTAAAAAATATTTTCCTCTTTCTCCCATGAAGGAGAGACAGCTTTTGCATAGCTAATATAATAGACCTACTAATGAGCAACAACACAGCTGGTGCAGCGATGGGGAATGCCACCACAAGACAGAGCTTGACCATAGGTGATGATCCAGTGCTAAGGACCTAGGAAACTCACCAGGGGCATTTTAGGGGCTATGCCAACTTAGAAACTAGTGCTGAAGTGTGTTTGTCCGAGTTATTGGTTGCAAGCTTTAAAAACTGTTCTGGTTATCTTAAAATAATAAACAAGATGCACAGCCTATCAGAGACTCGTGGAATGGACAGTAGCCTGTAGGACCAGAGTTGGAAAATAGGTGGGAGACAAGATAACTGCAGAAGTCCAGAAACAAAAAGCACTGTAACTGTTTTGTATGTGAAATACAACAGCTATGTAATCCTATACAGACCTACACATACATGGACATGTGAATGCATATGTACACACACACACACACACACACACACACACACACACTGAGCATATTTGACATTGATTATTTTATGTAAAGGAGATTGTATTGTATATTCTTTACTTTATTTTTCTCACTCATGATACCTTATGGCAATTCTTTCCCACCATGTCTTCTGATAGAGCTCCAATGCTTCCCCCACCCCAATGGCTACATAGTATTCCATGTACCATAATTTATGTATTCACTTTATTTAGATGGGTATTCATATTTTAGGACTCTACTAAATGGCTTTAATAAACATCTTTGTACACATGTCTTTATGAATTGATTATTTTTGTGTATGGAATAGTTTTCCAATAGTAGAATCATTGGAATAAACATTATATACCTTTTTAATTTCACATAGATTCACTATATTAGTTTCTAAAACTTGTAACACTTTATATGACTCTTATTGATTTACAAAAATATGAAAATGTAATTTTCCCAATTTCCCCCACCACCCTCCACTCTTTCTGGGGCATTTCCATTGTCTCTGTGTTCAAAATAAATAAATACTGACTTCCTTTTTCTTTCTAGTCAGTTGGAGTTGCCGTGTCCATGTCTTCACTGTACCAAGTAGATGCCATGTTTGTGCTTGTGGAATCAGAAGAGAAAGAATTTTTCCATTTCAGCTTTCTTAGTGTAAATGTTTAAGTCCACAGATAGTGTCTAACTAGGAGTTATCTATGTAGAAGTTTCAAATTTTCAAGAATTTGGAATGCTACGTACCTACCTATCTATACCTACCCACCTCAGTCCAAAGGGTCCTGCTTTCCCTAGTGTAGAGAATGTCAGTCATTGAATTTTGTACTGTGCAAATTTAAAAGATTTGAGGTAATGAGATGTTTAAGTACTTGAGATGGCACAATCTCAAATTGCTAGTAAAAGCTTAAACCATTGAGATAGTTTTGCTATTAAAAATAGCAAGATTTCATTTAATCCATTGTCTCAATCTCAACATTATAGACATTTTGGTCAGATAATTGTTTTCCTGAGTGACAGTCATATGAATTGTAGAACAGTTAGCAATACCCCTGGACTGTACACTCTAGATGGCAGTAGGAGTCCCCACACTATTGTGCAAACTAAAATGTCTACAGACCTTGTAACCTGCCTCCTGGGGGGCAATATTTCTCCTGGCTGTGAACCACTGGTTTACTTTATGTAAAAAGAGAAAATCAAAGTTTGAAAATTTGCCCTGTTAGGCCTATTTAACAGACAATACACAGTAGTTCAAGGTTATGTATTTTTTTATTTTTTAGTAGTGGGTTGTTTAATGAAAATTGTACAGCAACATGCCTATCTTGAAACAGATAAGTGAAACAAATAGATAATAATACTGCCTTGATTTTGCAAAGATTTTTATTCTAAATCATTTTCCTATTTCTTTCTCTCTGAGATATTTGTAGAAAAGATTCAGTTTTACGGCAACACTGTGAGCATGAATAATTGAAGCAGCTTTGACTTGAAAGATGGCCAAGTCCGAAGAATTTACAGTTAAAAGTCAAAAGACTAGTAACTCTAAAGTCTATCATCATTATAATTTTATTAAAACTTGCCAATACATCTTGCCAAACACCTGAATATCTCTATTCTATTGTAAGGTGGAGACGCTATAGGCAGAGACTTACACAATAAAAAGTTGATGAGGAAGGCTGGATCTAAATGAGAATGGTTTATCCTATAGTTATTTTATACACTATTACAGTTAAAAGGCATGCACCTTATTCCTTTTCACCATTTTTACCCCACCTGCTCTGGCAACCATTAGTTTGTTCTCTGTAGCTGTGGGTATATACAGTGTCTGGTAGAAGTAATACCTGGACTTGAATTATGACTTTATTATAAAGTCATAGCCATACATGCTTATGATTTTGTAATAAAAGATTTGGTATGGAGGGTTCCCTGGTGGAGTAGTGGCTAGGCTTCGGCACTCTCAACACTGTGGCCTGGGTTCGATTCCCAGCCAGGGAACTACCCTCCCCCCAAAAAAAAGATTTGGTATAGATTAACAGCTCATTAGAAGGCATGTTATTTGTGGAAACATAATCATGGATTGTCATGATTTTGTAATAGAATCATAACTCAAATCTGATGGATGCCAAAACTAATAAAATGTATGTCAATGGTAATTAAAAATAAATTTTTAAAAATTAAAAAAAATTAAAAAACAAAACAAAACAAAATGAAATAAAAAACTCAAATCTGAGCATTACTTCTGCCAGACCCTATATATACATACATATATATATACACACACACACACACACACACACATACACACACACATATATATAATATATTAGATTATATATATCATATGTGCATAGATATATTAACTTATAGATGAGGGCTGTCCAGAAACTACCCAGCCATGTAATATGAAAAATAGAGGCATTTATGGTTGGATTTTTTCCAGACAGCTCTCATATATCATATATACATATATATATTAGACTATATATATTATTTTTGAAAAGTACAGTGAATTTTAAGATTATCTTTGAATAAGCCTTATGTATACAATTAATCAACTAACATTTATTTATTGAAGAGTTAAGAAGTACAGATCATTATAATAGCTATTGTTACAGGGAGGTGGGTAAGGAGAGTAAAGATCTATTACATTAGATAATAGAATCCACTTTTAAATTATAAATAAAGTTGAGATGATGGCAAATGTGTCTGCAGATACTGTTTACTCATCTTTACCATTAATTGTCAAATGAATGTCATCCAAAATTTTCAAAGGTGACTGATAGGGACTCCTTTTAGATTTCTTATAAAAAATAGATACTTTTTACTTTTAAAAAGTAAATGTGGCCATTACATATAATCTGTAGTTATTTTTATGTATCAGAAATTTCAGTTTTGTTATCCCAAAATAATTTGACTTACCAAGTTTAATCATTTCTTTATAATTATATTCTCCAACATTATAAATGAAGGCAGTTGGTTGATTGGTAAACTTATATATATGTATATGTTTATATATGTGTATGTAAGAGTGTGTGTGTGTTTGTGTGTGTGAATTCAGTTAAAAAAGTTTGCTCACATGCAAACAGTATCTTTTGAATGTGGGTGTCTCTCTTTTGTTTTATTATCAAATTTTTAAAATTAATATATGAGTTGAAATCTGTTTAACAAGGTGCTTATTAGGAAGATTAATTCAGCTCTCTCTTACATTGTTCCAAAAGTTTATACATAATACCTTTTTCATGCAAACACATTGAACAATTTACTTAAGAATGACAAGAGGATAAAAAGGCAATAATTACTAATAAGATTATAAATAAAAATTTGACATATTTTTAAATAGCATTAGTGTTTTGGCCAAGAGTCCCCAAAATATTCTTTCTTAAGTTTTTGTCAGATTTTATGTAGAGACAACATCAAAGATGAAAACTCATATTGACAGCAGACACAAACACTATTTATAAACCTATTATCAAAGTTCTACAGGGTATCATGGTTAGTGTATTTGTATTAAACACTGAGGAAAATGATCATCATAAACTGGAAAGTAGTCTAGTTTACTCTCCGTCTAACTACCACCTAAATCATAATAAGCACAAAGTCTTAACATCCCTGTAGCCCTGAAATCTATTCCTGGATCACATGGCCTTTGGCCACCAAACTACCATCCGCCTGCCCATCTCACACATGTATCTTCCAAGGAGTCAGATCAATATCTAAAAACATGTAGGAAAGAATAAATATAGGTCCATTTAAGACTGCAGATGCATTACAGTTTGGCTACTATAATTTTTATAAATGCCACAAGCCAGAAAGAAAGTATAATGAGAACTTCGATAGAGAATTATGGTGAAATTAATTATTGATTTATTTATATGTTTAGAGTTAAGCAGTAGGAGAAGTCTGTGTTGCAGACCAACAGAATCACATTAGATGAAAGACTACTGGCATGAAGTCATTAAGTATCTATCTTTCATAACTCTAAATCCAATAAAGAGATTTGATCACTATTGCTAATCAGAAAATTGTGCCAAAGGGGACACTCAAACCCTGTTCATTAGATAAAATTAATGGAGAGGGTTTCTCCTACTGAATAATCAGAAAAGATATACAGAAAACTAAAAGTATGAGGCTTATTTAAATGTCCATATAAATTGGAAAAAAGGTACATCATTCTATACAAAATACAAGCATACAACTAAAAATAATTTACTATAAACACTAAAAGAAACTTTAAAACTTTTGATATAAATAGTAAAATACATGAAGGCATGGCCTCTGTAGAAAAGTCACATGTTAAAAACAAGATGAGAGAAAAAGTCCAATAGATAAAAATGAAAAAGAAATAAGTAAGTTAAGAAAAAATGGCAAGTAAATTACAAACACCAAAATCAAATTTTAAAAATTTACTTTCAATACAGAGTAGAAGTAGAATTAACATTTAATAATTGAATGTGGATTTAGAGAGAAAAAAATTCCAGTAATTTTCTCCAGAAAAATCTTCAAATATTTAGAATTAAAAGATGAAGACAATACGCTTGATATGGTAAAGTAGAAATGAACCAAACTAAAGTCACCAGCATCAATCATTATTGTCAGTAATATTGCTAAACAACTTTTCTAAAATTCCTGATTATATCAACTAAAAAAGTGTTATATCCCAGGAAAAACCATAAGAGAATTATATTTGACATACCTCTGACTGTGTGTTTAAAAGTCATTATTTCAAAGACAAATGCCTTTAGATATCTAGGCATTTATAAAAGAAATCAAGTGGACTACAAAAAAAAAAAACCAATCAGCTGACATCAGACTTCTGATTAGCACTTTGTGTCAGGAAGTACAAAAGTATTTGCAATAGATTTATAAGAAATAGTTACTGAGCCAATAATTTTTCATCTATCAATTTGTCTTTCAAGTATGAAATCAACAGAAGTGAATTATCAGACAGGAAAAAAATGTGTCCTTCGTGAAATAAATACTTGAAGAAGTGATTTAACAAGAGAGACTTGACAGTAAAACAATTCTGAAGAAATTAAAAGAAGTAATAAAAAGTATTGCAGAAATTCTTTGATTAACATTGAACTGTTAATTCAAGCATAGATCTGGTTATGTGCTATAAATTGGATACTCTAATGCCTGTGCAAGAGAATAGCCTTTCAGGGTTCTTCATGTCTATCTTTACCTAGAACAAGGAAAAATACATGATGATTTTTAATTTCTTGGTAATTCTTTGTAATAATAGTTCTATTTATTCCAAGTGGTAAATCAGTCAACAGAACAAACAAAAGAACAAACAAAAATCTTAGAAGAGCTTATTCTAGGACATGCAATTACCTTTATATCGATTACACTTAAATTTCAAAGCATTCATTTTTTCAGGTATGCAAATACATGCTTGTTGAAAAAGGTGGTGGGATTAGATATAACTTGTATTTCATTATATTAATGTTTCCATACATACACACACACACACACACACACACACACAAACACACATATAATGGACAAAAATTAATACTCCTATTAAGAACAAGTACTGTTTTAAAAATTCAGCATAAAATATAATTACATTTGAAATTACAGCAATAACACTGCAAGGAAAAGTGTATCAAAAGTTGGTAGTAGTATTTTAATGGCATTATGAATTATTTTTTCTGTATTTGGCTGTTTTGAAATTTTTACAATGCAATAATATCTATAACTTTAAAAAGTTGAGTATTATTATTGCTATTATTTAAAGTGGTGAAGGAGTAGTTTATAGAAGTAAACAGTATACTGCAAAGAAATAGGAGTGGGCCGGAGCAGGAGAGTGTCTCAAGGGCCTTGAATGGCAAGGGAAAGGGGTAGGAGTGGGCTCAAGCAGGAAAAATGCTCAAGAGCTTAAAAAGTTCCACCCCAATAAGTCTAACAATAAAAATGAATTAAAAAAAAAGTTGAGTATTATTAAATGTATGCATTTTAATATCTATAAAGTAAAGCTATATAGGGGAGATTGCAGAGTTGCCTTGACATCAAATAATATTTTTAAAGATATTGTCTTTTTAATTTTTAAAAAATTAAGACATAATATAAAAGCAATACACTACACAAATCTAAATGTAAATGAATACTTTTTACATATTTACTTATTTAAGTACAGGTGTTTTCATGTATATATACAGAAAGAACAACATACAGGGACTTCCATCATCCCAGATGTACTGCTCTTTCACCTCCCATTCAATAATCTCTCACCAAATGTTACCAGTACATATTTCTATCAACATAAATTAGTTTTGTTTTTTCTTGAACTTTATATCAGTGAAGTTATTCAACATGTACTCTTCTGTATTTATACATTCTTTTTTTGTTCTTATTTCTTTAATGAAAACAACAGTTTTTATTTTAAACACTCTTCATCAAGTTCACACTTTTATTTTGAGCAGGTGATGCTGAATTACATTAAGAAAATTGCTCCCCAAGATCACCTCTTGCTGTCCTCCATATCTGAACCACACAAACAGGGCCACAAGAGAAACAAAGAGCAGGCCCCATCTAGCATGCCCAGGAGAAGGACAATTCGCTAAGGACAGGAGAGGCTGAACCAGGATGAGGAGAGAACGCAGGTACATGGTCCAGCCCACCTGGAACCTACCAGTCTGCTCCCAGGCTCTCCTTGCAACTGTTCAAAGTCTCCTTATTGCCCAGGATCCCTCACATGTATGTGTATAGACATACACGTATACAATTTTAACTGGTTTTTCATTTTAAAACTGACAAGTGCTAACTGTAAACAATTCCATGATACAAAAGTATAAAATGTAGAAATTACAAATCATATACAGTCCTCTTTTTGTTTAATGTATGTCTGGGTTTCATGAAACATTTTTTTGAAAAATGCTGTGTGTTTTTCATTATATAATGACTTCATCTTAATATCTTCTACTTTTGATGGGCATGAATTGTTTAAGCTGTGGGATATTAGGAATACAGTTATAAAATCCTTATACATATAATTTAAATTATGAGTCAATAACAAATTGTGATACTGTTGGATCAGGTGGAGGTTAGATTTAGCTTTAGTAAAAACTGATGAATAATTATACAAAGCACTTTCAAATAGTAAACAGGGTTGGCTTTTTGTCCAGTAGATACAAATTCAGAATGAACAATCCCTCTGATATCAAAAAAGTTTAGTAACATCATTTTGACTCTTGATTTGGACTGAGGCACTGAGGGAACTCTTTGACTCATGGAAAATGGGATGACTTCTGTTGTGCACTTTGACATTTTGTTTCAGGATCATATTGGTATACCCATGTTTCATCACCAATGAAAACACAGCCCAAAATGTCATTTTGTCTCTTTAATAGGTCTTGGCAAACTTCGAATCTCCTTTGCTTTTTTGTTCATGGGTGAGCTCCTTCTGGACCATTTTTGCAAGATTTTCTGTTAAGATTTTCCTAACTGTTTCTCTATCGATGTTTACTTGATCTGCTATGCATCTCACAGTTAGCTGACAATTTTGACATGCAATTCCACAAATTTTTGCAATGTTTTTGTCAGTTCTGCTCGTTACTGGCCACCCTGACCTCTCCTCATCAGTGATGCTTTCTCTTCCCTTAGAAAAACGTTTACTCCATTTGTACACTGCCATTTTTTTCATGGCATTATCCTCATCAACTTGAACTAACATGTCTTTGTTTTCACTACTACTCTTGCCAAATTTAACAGGTAATTTAAAGTTTGTTCATTGCTCTAATTCAAGCTCTGAATTCTTGCAATAGCCCACAAAAACACGCAACAGCAATAATGAACATTACTCAGTATGACACCACCACATGTGGGCATGTACACAACTGTGAGACACAGATATGACAAGGTTATTACATCTTACTAAGTTGTTTGTACAGTGCTGCCAACATAAGCACATGGTGGAATGTTTGTGAATTTAATTCTTAGTCCTCACATTACAGTTTAGAAAGAACAAATGCAAATGATTACCCTTTTCTATTATGTGTGTTATTTCCACAAAAGTTCTTATACTTTCCCTCAACCCCTCTTAACTTCCTGATGAGGATCAATAGGAAATCTATTAAAAGTCACATAACTATCTTTCAAGGTTGATATAATGTTCAAATATTACTAAAAGAGGAAGCTCATTCACTTAATTACACATGAGGTTGGAAATGACTACTATATATTCTTTGAGATAGGCTACAGGGAAGAGAAATAAACATGAGGACTGGCAAGTAAGTAGGAGTAAGAGACAGCAAGGGTTGCTAGGTGATAAATGAAAAGGTGAGTCAGAGAAAGAGGTGTCTTTCACTGGTAATTTGGTAACTACCAATTTCATTGGTTAAATCAGAAAATTCAAGATTAGAAAAAGGAAAGAATACAGGTTATTTTTAAACTAACAGATGCTAATTTTTTTTAAAGTACACATGTGGGGATAAGAAAAGAGAAAAACTGAACCTAAACCATCAACATTCTCATTTTAAAGTATAAGAAAATGTTCAAATATTTGTGTTTGTTTTCAGTAATATACTACTCTTTTTCCAAATAAGTTCTACACTTGACACTGTAGGTCTTATCTCTAGTTACCAAAAAAAATGCAGAATTAGCGTATGGTCATTTATACCTCCTTAGGTGAGTCACTGTCGCTAATGCTTGTCCTTTACAATAAAGTCATGTAATTACTGTTGCCATTTAATGAAGTCACATAATATATGTCATTCAGTTAACATGCTTTCTGTTAAAAATCACCAGGAGTTCAAAATAAGGTATTCTGTCTCATTTATCTGAGAGAGCACATGGCTGTTAAGTGGACAATTGTGGAGGTATGTAGTAACTCAATGACTTTCTGTGTGGTCAATTAATTATTTATTACAGTGGAAAAGATTAGATTAAATGGATATTAAATCCAATGGAAGAGATTCAGGTTTGCAAAATACTTCAGAGATGAAATAAGACACTGACACTAGCAATTGGAAGATAAGGTAAGAGATGTCTCCATTAACTCAAGAGGGTACTACAGTAATTTCTGGAAAAAAATTTTTTTAAAATATTTTTTCTCATCTATTTGTAGTTACTCTTATCTAAATTCAGTTTCCTATACTTACCATATATACCATACATTCTACAAATAATTAATACAGGATCTCTTCCTTATTCCTTTATTTTTTTGTACTTGATAGAACATTATCACTCATTATAATGTGGGTCACCCATTCTGTTCATAATAAAGTCTTTCTCATGAATATAATTATAATTTCCTTTCATGTAGATTTCTTTTGCTTGTCTTAATGCATGACACGTTGGAAGAGAGAAATTAATGGTTGATGAATAATTTAATCTATATTTTTTGCCATTTTCATGCTGATTATCTGAAGCATCATTTCTTTCTTTTGTCTGCTCTTTGTATTCACCAATTAAGGCTCTGCTTAATATTAATACATGAAGATTTTTTCAGTCTTTCAAGTCTTGTAGGAGGCAGTGTAATTGAAAGAAAGCCCATTGTTTTGAAAAAAAACTAGATTAAAATATTTGAATCTATATCTACTTAATTCAGGAAACATGGCTTCCTTAGTTTTTCTATATATGTATTTATCTATCTATATTCCATTAATCTATATCTATCTATCTATCATCTATCTATCTATCTATCTATCTATCTACCTATCTATATCTATCTATCTATCTATCTAATCATCATTTTTGTCATTTATATCACTAGAATAGGCCAATGGCCATTCAATATTTTATTTCCCCTTAGAAACCCAACTCTCTGTGTAGAAATTAGCCTGAAAAAGGTGCTCTTCCCTCAAGAATGGTAATTTTCCAGGTTTCCCATAATTTCAGAAGTTACTCATCTTCAAGAAGAATAATGGAAAAACAAGGACCTTTCAGATGGTAAACCCAGGGGCATTAGATAACAAATAATTGAGAAATCTTTTTAAAGACCAGAAATTTAGACTAATCAAGAAAATTGTTTATTATTAAATTTTGGAGGTAGCATTGGTTAATAAAATTACATAGTTTTCAAGTGTACAATTCCATAATACATTATCTATAAATTGCATTGTGTGCTCATTACCCAAAGTCAGTTCTCCTTCCATCACCATGTGTTTGAACCCCCTTTCTCCTTTACTACCTCTTACCTCCTAGGTAGGGCAGACTCCATAAATGGTCCATTGAAATTTGAGAATTATTGAGAAGTTACTAATTTATGTCTTTTATTTCTCCCTTTTGTATGGGAGTGTTTATTGAAGTCACCTGTGCCTATATTACCATCACATAGTACGTATTTAGAAAGAAGACTGATTATTATTTCAGAATAGGTCTCCAGATCAAAAGAAGTTACATTTAAAGTTCATATAAAGACTATACTATTTCTAGTAAATGGAAATTTATTTGTTTTCAGAAAAAGGTAAGTGTACTTGCTAAAATAAAGAATAGGGTTGGGTGATTTTTAAACTTTCCTGACAGAGTTAATGTGCAGGAATGCAATCTGCTTAGGTTGGTAAAATAAAAACAAATGTACTATGTGTTGCTTCCTTGAAAATGCTTGAAATGTTGGTGTGCTATTTGTCTCACTCACTTTGTTCTTGTATTTCTGTCATTTTCACTTTCTCTGGTAATTAGGAAACCATAGTCAAGAGGAAACCTTACAAGGCTAAATTTTTGATGTATTAAAATGAACAGAGCAAGATGGCCAACTGTTGATCAACTTGTACTTTCAGTGAGAAATAAGTTCTGTAGTATTATGGTGCTGATATTTGGGGGTTATCTGCAGAATAAATTTGGCTTATTCAGACTATCATACATAATTTCCTAACCTGGTCATACCTATTCCCCATCCTGTTTTTTTTTTCCTTTAGAACTTCAAAACTTTGTAACACATGAAGTATTTTTCTATTAAAGTTTGCTTATTTTTTCCCCATTATCTCTCCAACAGCAAGAAGAAAATTAAACCAAAGGGCTGAATGAGCTATAAGAAAATATTGGCATGTAGGAAAATATATAAAATATATCAAGAAATTTATATAACTATTGACTGTACAATAAATTTATATTTTAATTTTTATGTTTTACTCTAAATAAGGGAAAATTATAGTTCAAGGCCAGTGCTATCTAATGCAGAAGTAGCTAGACACATGTGGCTATTTCAATTTAATATAATTAAATTAAAAATTAAGTTTTCAGCCACACTACTTGCATCTCAAGTGGTCAGTGGCTACATGTAGTTTAATCAGTGACTACTGTATTAACCAGTGAAAATATAGAATATTTCCATCATTATAGGATGTTCTATTGAACAGTACTATTCTTGACAAAAACAAAGAGGAGAGAATGCTCAGTCAGAACTGGAAACAATTTTATTACATTGGGGTGGGGGAGTGTTATAAGTACTAAATACATTAGATTTCTAAGAGAAAATATACAGTTACTGTGAAAATTGAGTGCTGACTACAAAAATAATAGAAATAACTTTCTAAATGCCAGATTTTTTAAAAAAATTAGTAGCATTAGAGACAGAGATCATACTGCATGATTTAGGACAAGATGGCCCAACCTGTGGCCAGTGGGCCACACACGGCCCAGGATGGCTTTGAATGTAGTCCAAAACATTGTGAGAATTTTTTGCAACCCCTTTTTTTTTCTTTAGTTCATCTGCTATCATTATTGTTAGTGTATTTTATGTGTGGCCCAAGATGATTCTTTTTCCAATATGGCCCAGAGAAACCAAAAGATTGGATACACCTGGCTTAAGATATGGAGTTTATAGCCATACTGTTTAGCTACTAGCTCAAAGAAGTTTAAAAATCACCTCTTGTCTTGGTTTCATCATTTGTGTAACAGAGATACTAATTGTACCTACATCATAGGTTCATGTGAGAGTTAAATTAATCTCACTTAAAAGTGAGAACATCTTGGTGTCTGAAGAAGGAGGCATGTTGTAGACAACATTGAAACTGTATCAATGGACTTTTTATAGCAGTAAAGCAGGCATTAACTTTGCCCTGGCTTTATTCAAGTAACCTTCATATGGAGTAATTTAATTCATAGATTATTCTTATAATAGGACTCACCCTAAAAATAGAGACTGCTATTAAAACTAAACTTTTTTATTTGAAAGAAATTAAATGTTTTCATATAGAAATATTGATTTTTGTCTGTTGTACATAGGAGAAAAAGGAAAATGAGTATCTAATAATAAGATAAAATAACAAAAAAAATATGCTGAATAGAGGCTAAATTTTCTCTTGAGAAAAAGTAGATGACATGAGAAAATATTTTATTTATTATCTCTTTCTAGTGAATAGAAGAAAACAAAGGCACACATACTTTATGATTATTATGACTGTTGTCCACATATTTGGTTTCCAAAGCACAATCATGAATAGCAAATATATTCAACAATATATGTTTATGTTATACCCTTCTTTCAAACATCTATTATAAATTGTCCATAGTATGTAGAAGTAAAAAATTTTAAATTGTGCATTCTAGCCTGGGCTAATACTAAAATTTCGTACTTTCAGACACTGTCAAATGAATGGGGTTTGGAATAGAATTACTGAATTTTATCACTCAGAAGCTACTGAGGAAAGATTACAGGTACTGCAGAGAAAACGTAAAATGTTTGCATTCTGGATATTCAAAACTATATTATTATTTTATTTTTTATTTTTATTTTATTTTATTTTATTTTTTCTTTAGTTCTCTTTCCATCACCTTATATTTAAAACTATATTAGTTATACCTATGGTTGTGCGTGTAGTACAAAAAAAGGCTAAATATTTATCAAGAATAATTCACACACTCATATAAGTACACACACACACACACACACACACACACTTCAAAAACAATAACAAAACCAAAAACTCTTCTAGTTTCTGTAGATAAAAAATTTGTTGGTTTTGATTATTCACATTACTTTTCTAGTGCTCACTTTTGCAAAACAGATACTTTTCTACACCATACACTGTTGCTAATAGTAGCCTATCTCTACACATTGCACCAACATAGACTGAAATAAACAATTTTGCCATAAAATGTGTAAATATGTTTAATGGCTTAAAATGATTGACTGATACTTCATATTCATGTTGTAATGGCTTTTAGAAAATCAGAGAGAGGTATAAGTATGAGAATATTGGCATTATTAAATGATCTCAAAGGTCTAACAAACATTCTGTTAATTGCCTTTATAGTGGTAATTCTTGATAGAAATTATATTTAATTTGATATTAAAACAGAAGCTCACATGTTAGCTATTTTTGAGGAACAAGAATTGTTAATTTGTAATTTTTTCTGTGTGGAAATATTATCACAGACCTGGTCACATCAGACATAACAATTTTGATGATTATGAACATAGATAAAGATGGTGATATACCAAATCATAAAGCAAATGTTCAAAATTCAAGATAATCTCTATGTACAATTGTACATATTCAGATGATTCTGTATGCTTATATTTTTGTATTTGTATAATCAAACCATTCTGCTAATGATCTAGTTTTCTATATCTACCAGACATTTTTATGTTATATATGACTCTCTCTCAAAAAAGAAAAATACAGAGAAAATATATGTCCTTCTGCTAGAAAGAGGAGAATAAAATACAAAAGGCCAATGATTATATTTTGGAAGACAATGTATTAAGGTAAAGTTGTACTAATAATATGAGATAATATGTTTGTGTAATTTATTTTCTGAATAGCTGTAATAATGAAGTAGCAGCATATAGAAAACTAAGATATTAAGTAAAACAAGGCATTGACTTACAAAAAGTTGTATAAGAAAATGTAAGCTTAGTAATTATAAGTAGATTCAAGTAAATAATACATACATAGTTACACTTATAAAAATTGATTATTAAATTATTCAGAAGTTATTATCTTCATAAAAAATGTAAGAAACAATATTTGTATTTGAGAGAAGAAGAACCAGTTACAAGATAAGCATGAAATCACAATACATTGTAAATACTGACAACATTGTAATACTGAAGTACATAACATAAACAATAAAAAATATGAAAAATTGGATGATTGGATAAAGAAGATGTAGTACATATACACAGAAGAATATTCTCAGCCATAATAAAAGATGAAATACTGCCATTTGTGAAAACATGGATCATGCCATTATCATGCTAAGCAAAATAAGTCAGACAAAAACAGTTGAGATCCATATGACTTCACTCACATATGGGACATAAAATGGAAAGCAACAAATGAACAAGACAAACCAGCAAAAACTAGTAGACACAGACAACAGTTTAGTGGTTACCAGAGGGTGAGGGAGGAGTGGGGAAGGAAGAAGAGGATAAAGGATGTCAAATAGATATTGAAGGAAGGAGAACGGACTCTGGGTGGTGAACACACAATACAATATATAGATAATGTTTTATAGAATTGTACGCTTGAAACCTATATAAATTTATTAACCAACATCACTCCAATAAATTTTAAAAAAATCATTGAGAGTTGGATGTGAGTTAACCACCAAAATTGTTGCCTCCACTTTTTCTATCCTCAATTTCCTTTCTCCCATCATTGCAACTTAAGAACATAAACACATTCCCACCATTGATTGTGGATCTATTTTGCATATGTGTTTCTTACTCTCAATTTTCAAATAATAAGCAAATATTTTATGAAACACTCTAAAAGATATACACAAAAAACCAATTACCTTCTTAAAAAATAAAATTTTTGAATGTGGTAAACAATGTAAAAACTTCATGAAAAAAAACAATGATTGAAGAGTCTTGTATTTAATAAAAGTGAGTTTTACTAAAATTTTATAAAAAATGAGTTTTATGTGTGATTTTGGAATTAAAAATCAATGAAAATAATAGGGAGATGAAATAAGCCAAATTGCAGTTGAGAAGTGAATAGAATTGATTGATGTCAATTATCAATCTGTTTATTAACTAGTGAAAGATAAGGAAGAGGGAATTACATGATGTATTACAGCAAAGTCTGTGAGGAGATGGGAATGGACAGCATAGTTGTAGTGACTGATTGGTCAATAACAAGACGAGTGGATGCTCTGCTCACTTTGCAAAATGAAAGAAACAGATATACCAGTAAGGTTGTAGGTGGAACAGCTGGTTGTTGTGTACAAACCAGGCTGATATCTTCTATTATTTCTGGGCTGTATCATTGAAGCTGTCTTCTGAAAGTAACAAGATCACGTGATGATGAGGGCCAGGAGGAAACAGAAGATAAACAGCCCCTGGAGACCAGCCAACACTGTGGCCAGTCTACTTCCTGTTGTGTCTATAGAGTGTTGTATAATGAATGACTCACATATGGGAGCTCAATATATGATTGTTGAATGAATATAGTAAAAAAGTCAAAGTATCCCTAAAGGAAAAGAAAAAAACTAAATCTGACCTGCAAACTTGAACAGATTTTTTTGACAACCTTGAGGTTTTGACTTTTTCTTTATGTCCTGCATGAAATTTTTTCCAACTTTCAAATCTCATAAAAAAAGCACAGGGAGGGCCATTCTCATGGACATGTGACTTGTGTAGTTAGTTCTCCAGTATCCTATGTGGTCAGAAAGGCTAGCACTTAACTTCATACTCTGCCATTACGATCTTGAAATTTTTAGAAAAATTTAAACAAGGGGTCCTACATTTTCATTTTGCACTGGGTACCACAAATTAGGTAGCCAGTCATCACTAAGGGGTCAAGAATAGAAAAGTTTCTTGCCATTAAAAGCTTCACTTCCTGTTCTATACAGTTTTTTATTTAACCAAGAATTTTTCTCTGTATACTATAATGTTTCACATCTTTCAATTTTCCTACAAGTGTATAATAAACACTATTATTATTTAGTGAATTTCATTATAATAGTATTATGTAATTATAGGTTAATATCCTTGACTTGAACAAAAAGCATAGATACACTTGACCAGTGTTTAAAGATTTCTCATTTTCTCCTCACATTCTCACACCACTCTCTACAACCCCAGTTGTATGAACCTGCATTTCTGGACTCTAATTTTAACATTTTGTGCTGTGAGCCTTTTGAAAAGAGGATTTAAGTTATAGAGTCTTTCCATAAATGCATATATACATATATATTACTAATATATATAGTTAAATATAGCAGTTGTTGGATTCTAAAATGTAATCACATTTACAAAATTTCTAATTAGAAGCGTTCATTATTTCTTCTGATCATATGTTCTGTTCTGCTCTATGCCTTACACATTTTAATTCAGCATTAAACTAAACACAACTAATAAAACTGTGCCTAATACAGAATGCAATTAGAGGAAAACAATTCAAATTATAGAATGGTGTTCTAAATTTTGAATTCCCAAATGCTAACTCAAAGTAAAATTTGACCAGCACCTAATATCTCCACCTTTCACACATTCCCTAATCTGTGTGCTAACTTTTCACCCCTTGTAAACACACTGCTGAGTATAAATACAGTTTTCCTCAAGAAACCTAAGATTTGGAACTGCTGCTGTCTTGCAAAATATATTTCTATAAAGGGAATGGATTTGGGAGGGAAACTAAATCCTTCCCGAGGAACTGCATTTTGTCATATGCAATGATTTATTCTGTCAGGAAAATAGATTCTATGAAGTACTGTAAGCCCCATTGGCAAGAAAATTCATTTAGTCAAAAACTTTAATCTACCCTGGTGACAAAATTCATCTTTGGTTTATTGCTTAAAAATTGAGTTTTATAACTTCCATGCCCTTTTGTAAAAAAAAGTCTGTTGTTTTACAATGATTTTATGATAATGATCCCAGGTCACATAAAAATAAATTGATCACTATGTAGAATTTGAGATTTTTATTTTAAAAGCAGATGGTTAATGTGTGTGTGTGTGTGTGTGTGTGTGTGTGTGTGTGTGTGTGTGTGCTGTCCAGAAAGACTTCAGCCATGTAATATGAAAAATAGAGGCATTTATGGCTGGATTTTTTCTGGACAGTCCTTCTATATCTTCCTCTGTAATGTGTGAGCATCTCAATTTATTCCTCATAAAGTTTTTTATTTTCAAGTCTGCAGATCTCATAACAATCATAATATCTTTCAATGACACAATGGTCATTAAGTTTGTGTTTCTTATGCTATAACTCAGTATTCTAATTCCCTTTAAAATAAAGAACTAAAGATGTTATTTGTCAAAATCATCTTGTCTACTAAGTCACAGTAAGTTTTCCCACAGGATAAATTTCATATGTCTTGGTATGGCATTCTGCATCAGGCAAAATGTGTGAAAACTTTGGGAACTCTTTCTAAATTATTTTTATTACATTTATTGGGGTGTAGTTGGTTAGAAAAATTATATAGGTTTCAAGTGTATAATTCTGTAATATATCATCTATATATTGCATTGTGTGCTCACCAACCAGAGGTAGTTCTCCTTTAATCACTATATATTTGACCCCCTTTAACTTCTTCTAATATCCCTTCCCCTTTACCCTCTCGTAACCACTAAACTGTTGTCTGTGTCTATGAGATTGTGGTTGGTTGGTTGTTCCTTTCGATTTTATATCCCACATATGAGTGAAGTCACATGGTTCTCGACTTTTTCTGTCTCATCTGTTTTGCTTAGCACGATAATCTCAAGATCCATCCATGTTGTCACAGTAGAATTCTCATTTCTCTATCCAACACAAGACAATTCAACAAGTTTCTTGTTGTTAACTTTAAGATTAAAATATATTTCATATAATTGGTTTTCTTTACCAATCCTATGTATTCTATTTGAAGCATTTAAAAATGTTATTCTGATAAGGGTTCACAGGTTTCACCATGCTGCGAGACGGTCTATAAAACAAAGTATTGTTAAGAACCCTACTGGGAAATCTTTCCTTAGAAATAAGGTTATGTTTTAGATATTCTACTTTGCCTTTTAATGTAAATTATGTTGTGTACTTTTCTATTGATACAAAAAATACTGAAATTTTATAGCAATTGCATTCAACATGTAAACTGATTGGGTATAGTTGGCATCTTTATTGTGTTGGGTCTTCCAATTTATTAATATCTTTTTTATTTGTCTCATCAGCATTTTATAAATGTCAGCATACAAGTGCTGCTGTTTAGTTAGACTTACCCGTAAATGATACTCTGTTTAAGAATTTGTAAGTGCTATTATTATGCATTTAATTTGTTTTTTGCATATTCACTGCTAACATATAGAAATAAAATTCACTTTTGTGCATTGATTTTGTGTTTTCTGATGTTACTGAAATTATTCATTAACTCCAGGAGTTTACTCTTTTTTTTTTTCCTTTTTCTTTTGTAGATTCTTCGGGCTTTCTACAGACTACTGTATTATCTGCAAATAAGAATTGGTTTATCTTTTCCTTTGTAGTTTATATGCCTTTATTTCTTCTTTGCTGCCTGCAGAAATTAGAACTTCCAGTTCTGTGTTAAATATCAGTGATTAGAGCAAACATCTTTACCTTGTTAATTTAATGATTTTAGCAAAATGAATTAGTTGTTCACAATTCATTATGCTGTTACCTTTAGATTTTTATAAATGTTACATTTGAAGTTGAGGAAGTTCCTCTCTTCATATTTTCCTTGGGATTTTTATCATGAATGGATGTTGAATTTTGTCATCAATTAATATGATTATATGATTTTACAGTATTAACCTTATTGATATGGTGGATTACATTAATTAAATTTCAAATATTGAATGATGCTTGTATCCTGGAATAAATCTCACTTGGCCATGACACATAATTATTTCTATATATATGTATATATTTCTGAATTCTGTTTGACAATAGTGTGTGTACGTGTGCATGTGTGTGTGTGTGTGTGTGTGTGTGTACTGCCTTTGTCTGGGTTGGTTGTGAGGTAAATGAGATTGACACTGGTCCTTCTGTTTTCTGGAAGAAATTGTGTTAACTCATTAACTGTTCATTAAATATATGGTAGAATTTTTCAGTGATACCATTTAGGCCTTGGTATTTCTTGTTTTTTTTTTTGGATACTTTTCATTAATCCAAAGTCTTCTTTACCTGATATTAATATACTCCCTCTTGCTTTTTTTTTGATTGATTTCATGGTATAACTTTTTTCATCACTTTACTTATAACATATATAATATATTTAAATTTAGGTATTGCAAACAACATATATTTGGGCAATTACGGTTTTGCTTATTTTGTATTGACTCTAACAAATTTTGTTTTTTAATTGGTGTATTTAGAATAGTTACCTATAATGTAATTATCAGCATGGCAGGAAATGAGTCTGCCATGTAATTTTATTTTTATTTTCTATATGTTCTCTCCCATATTTTTTTCTCTATTGTTTCTTACCTTGTTATTGATTACTTGAACATCTTTTATAATTTCATATTGGTTTACTTATAATATTTTTGAGTCTTATCTATGTGTAGCATTTCTTAGTTGTTGCTATACAATTTAAAGCATTCTATTGATATTAAGATTCTATCAGTCTGAGAAAAGAAACCTTACCTTCTTTTATGTTCCTTTATCTCATTTTTATGATATACTTTTCATAAATATTTTATCTATGTATGGATAACTATATTAGATAAATTTATATATTTTTTTGCTTCAACCATCAAGCATAATTTAGAAAACTCAAGAGAAAGCCTATTTACATATTTGTAATTTTGTTTTTTCCCTTTTTTTTTTTCTTCCTAATGTCTAAGATGCTTTATTTTGTCATTTGCTCTTCTTTTATTAGAGAATGTGCTTTAGATTTTCTTTCAGGTAGGTCTGCTAACAACAAATGATCTCCATTTTTCTTTCATCTGATATTGTCTTTATTTTTTTCTTCATTATTTAGCATAATTTTTGCTAGAGTTCTGGGTTGGCAGTTCTTCCAACATTTGAAACATGTGCCATTTTATCCCAGTCTCTGTAGTATCTGTTGAAATATCTGTCATTTGAATTGTTCTCCTGTATTATGATGTCAATTCTTTCTGGCTGCTTTCAAGGATTTTTTTCTTTGTCTCTAACTTTCACAAGTTTAAGTATGATGTGTCTTGGCATAGATTTTTTTGAGTTCATTCCATTTTGGGTTTACTCATCTTATATATACAGCTTTATGTCTTTGCCAAATTTGGGAAATTTTAACTATCATTTCTTTCGGTATTTTTTTATTATACTTTTTTCTGAGATGCAATAACATGAATGTTAAGTCCTGTAACAGTATAATTCAACTTATTCCTAAAACTCTCAACTTTTCTGAGTCTTTTGATCCCTATTGTTAAAATGTGTTAATTTTTTTTGTTGTTGTTCTGTCTTCAATTTAAATGATACTTCCTTCTATCCTGTCCATTCCACTGTTATGGCATTCATTGACTTTCTTTTTCCATTGTATTTCTTAATTTTAAACTGTGTCTTTTTTATATGCTCCTATTTATTTGCTGAGACCTTTAAAATATTTTTCTATGTTTTAAATATGCCTATAATTGTTCATTGAAGCATTTTTATAATTGTGCTTTAAATCTTTGTCAGATAACTCTAACACCTGTTGTCTTCTTGGTGTTGTCTACTGTTTATTGCCTTTTCTCATTCAAGTTGAGATCTTTATTGGTCTTTGTATGATGAATTCTTTTTTATTAATAACTCTAACACCTGTGTCCTCTTGGTGTAGTCTACTGCTTGTTGTCTTTTCTCATTTAAGTTGAGATCTCAATTGTTCTTTGTATGATGAATGCCTTTTGATTAAAATCTGAACATTGGAGTTCCCCAGTGGTGTAGTGGCTAGGGCTGGGTTCGATTCCCAGCCAGGGAACTATCCACATATAAAAAACAAAACTCTAAATATTTTGAATATAATGTTATGAAATTGCACATTATTGTAATGGCAGAACCAGCTTAAATTGGTCCTATTCCATTTCCTACAAGACCCAGAACTAAAGTTTAAACCTTGGATATACGACTACTGAGAAACACTTATGAAACATCACTCACGAATAACATATGTGAATCCTTAACTACTACTTCTTAATACCTCCTGATCTCTGGATCAGGGAGACAGACCTGACCCTTGCCTCCTTGTCTCTTTGCCTGTCTACTTGCAAATAAGAACCTTTTTTCTTTTTCTCTCAAAATCTGATGCCATACTACGTTGGCAGGTTGATAAATTTTGCCTCTACTGCAATATTTTTTGTTCCATTAGACATATCTGGCTATAACTGGTTCTGTGTAGTCACATGGTATCTCCCCTCCATCATTCTTGACCTTGCACACACAGATGCTTACATTTTTCACCCAGTACACAGTGAAATGAAAGTGTTCAGACATTTGGTTCAAACAGCATGCTGTTATTAAATTCTTAACAGCAGAAAAAGTTCCTTTATTTTTTTTTTTGAAATTTATAAAAAGAACATGAGGACCTCCTAAAGAATATTGTTACAGGTGATGAAACTTGGGTCCATCATTATGACTCCAAGAACAAAAGTTAGTACATGGAATACTGCCATAAGGGATCACCTTCACAGCTGAAACCTGAATTTTCCATTTTTTCTGTCACCACAAATCTGATTTAGCAAAAGGAAATAATTTGGCTGATCAGGCCACAAAACAAGTAGGTAGCAAAAACCAAAGATCCAAATTCTACCACCTTAGCACTCATTTCAAGTATGGATTAATCTCTGTTTTAGCTATAATACTCAACAATGGATCTTGAGAGAGCAAGTCAATGAAGATTTCATGCTAACTCTCAAGATGTAGATAATCAGTACCAAACAACTGAAGAAGGCTGAATTTATAATGAACAAGGACTAGTACTAATATCCAAATAGTTAATGAAAGAGGTTATTACTCATTTACATTAAGAGACCTATTATGGGAGAGATACAACTTATCATTGGCTAACAAGGACTTTACTAAAATAAATTGTTCATCATTTCAGGTTACCACTTTCAATTCAAAGCAACAACTGAGGAAACTCTATTGCAAAGATAACACAAGAGGTGTCTGGGCCTGAAGAATATAATGGAAATCACATATCTGTGGAAGTCTTCCTTTAGTAGAAAGCAACTAGAGTGGTTGTCTATCACCCATATTCTCCAAGACTGAGGAATGAGCAACAAAAAGGGTGATTTATAACCACAAAACTATCTCAAACTGGTCCAATCCTGTTTCTAACATGACCAAAAACCAAATTTAAACCTTGACTATATCACTTATGAGTAACATTTGTGAATTCTTAAGTGCTACTCCTTAAAACCTCACCCTAACCCTAGATCAGGGAAACAGATCTGAGCCTTGTCTCCTGTCTTCTTGGCAGTAGACTCACAAATAAAAAGGCTTTATTCTTTCAAAAGCCAGTGTCATAGTATTGGCTTCTATTTGCATTGGGCAGTGAACACTTGTTCAGTAACATTATTTAAATTTTATGTTTTAGCTATACTTTCAGAAACTACTCTCATAGAGAAGGAGGTGCTGACCAGTTTACTGCTGTGTAGGAGAGGAATTCCAAGTTATCCTCTTGACTTCTGTTGATACCTGGGAGAAGGAGGGAATCCTTATTACTGCTGGACCTGTGAGTGGGAGTTCAATCTCTCTGCAAAATCTCTGCTAATACTTGCCTGACTGGGAGGGGAAAGGTCATCTTGTTATGGCTCCACTAAGCTTCTGCTGACACTGCAAGGAGAGAGTGCTCTGATTACCACCAAGCAGTTGTGGAAGTCCTGACAGTTCACTAGGCCTTGAAATGAACCCACTCCAGTGGGGGTCAGGGGAGAGGTTCACTGAATGAGAGCGGAATTCCAAACTTCCCTCATAGTCTCCACTGGTACTGCAAGGCAAGGGACATGTTACTGCTAAGTGGAAAGGAAAGTCCCATTTTCCCACTGAACCTTCTCTGATACTACCTCTTTCCTGGGGGTCTTGGGGTACCTCTGTATGGCTTGGTGAGCATAGAAGTCTATGGTCTCCACTCAACATTTTTTAGGCAACTTTTTGACTTATTGGCTTGTCCAGTAGCCTGACTGGGGAACGAAAGGCAAAAACAAAAGTCAGGGGATTCACTACCATGTCATTCTTCAGGCCCAAGTTTCCTAGCAAGTTTTTCATCTTTTCTCCATTTTAAAGAATATTTTTCTATTTGTTTTGTACTTAATATCCAGGAGTTTTAATTATATTTTGTGAGATTAATAGGTAAAATTAATAGGTAAAGTTATGCCTATGTTATTTATTGATAAGTAGGATTTGGAAGAATAATTTTCTGTGTAAACTCTTTTGCTCTTGAGAACTAGTGACTTTTACTGAGAATGTTAATATTTTTACCACAATAATGTGAATTATATACACTTATTAATAGACACAGTGAACTGATAGATATGAGAGATAAAGAGAAAACAGGAGAGCCCTGAATAACAGAGAGTAGAAACAGTAAAAAGACTTATTATAATATTTAAGGAAATATTGAGTGTCAATTTGGGGAGTGAATATCTGATTGGTTCAATAGACAAAGAGAACATCACAATTAGGAGTCAATTCAAAACTTTAGGAACACAGCAAAAAATTAATACAATGAGACTTAGTTAAAAGAAAATAAAGAAATTGTCCTTTGTAATTTTTGGTTACTATACTTGTACTATGGATGTCAATAATTTATCTGACCAATCCTACCCATTTTCCCCCTAGACACAATTTTTTTGGATATTTCGCCTGCATTTATCTTTTTCCAATAGCCTATACCTATGTAGAAAGCAAAATGAAAGATTCCATTTTTCAGTCACGGTTCTATAGAAAGGGAGGTAAGATATAATGGAAACTGGGCCAACAGGGTTGTCTTTCTTAAAGCTTTGGGCTGCAATTAAAAAAACATAGAATAAAAGCACAATCTGCTGAGCTTATGATCTGAGAGACTGCATAAATCAGAGATAACTGAAGCAAACCATTCCTAACATCCAAATAATAAATCAACCTCTCTGAAAAAAATTTCAAGATCCTTGTGGCCTTGGAAAAACTGGGAGAATAATATAGCTCCTGATTTACTAGTTTCTAGAGCAAAGTTTTAGAAGTCACATTTTAATTATTTCCTATGGATTCTATAACATCTCTCTTTGTTTATAGGAATTGGATTTTTTAAATGTTAATGACACTCTCATTTAGGTAAATGTTATTCTCTAAGTCTTTATAATTTAATATGGCCAATGGTATTTTTCATGTTTCCCCTTGACTTTTATTCTAAAATTTTAATTTTAATTGTCAACCTTTCTTTGAAAGTTTATAAATTAAAAAAGAAGCATAGAGCATGAAGTAATAATAAGTCTAGGCTTGCTTTGCAATTTATCAGCATATAAGTTGACTCATTTAATATATATAGTATATGTGCATATGAGTATAAAATATGTGTGTGTGTGTGTGTGATTGTGTGTGAGTGTGTGTGTGTGTGTGTGTATGAGAGCTGTCTGAAAAGTATCTAGCCATGTAATATGTAGAAATAGAGGCGTTTATGGCTGGATTATTTTTGGACCACATATATATGTATATATATATATGTACCTTTCAGGTGAGTGATTACACAACAGTGAAGACAAATTTTCAAGGGTAAATATCTAATCACTTTAGGGAAAAGTAAAGCAAAACAATGGCAGGATAAATAATTTGTATATAAATCACTTTTAATTCAATATTGTGTATTAAATTAATTAAGAATGATTACCAAATATAATGATATAATAAATCTTCCAGGAGAAAAGGGTTGAGAGAATTAAATTGGGCCCAGAACATTTTATGGATGTCTAGGTCATGCCTAGGGAGAAATGGAAAAAAACTTTACACTGAGTTTGAAATGGGAGCATTAACATGAATAGTATTGAGTTTTAAATACCAAAAGGATAAGGGTACAAACTATAGGAGCTACACAATTATAAAATCTGGAAAGGAAACCTATCACCAGGGGGTATAAAAAAGAGGACTCATATTACTCATCTTAATGTAATAAAGAATCTATTTTAAAGAAAACTAAGTACATAAATCCACTAATTATGTAGTAAGGCATACTAGTAGGAAAAAAGTATGATTAGGTCATCAGAGGACCCCAGACAGTGACAAAGTAGAGTCATGTGACCTACAATCATAAAAATATGGTACCAACCAAGAATGCATGCTCGGAACTAAATCAGAGTTAACATAACTGATGCAGTAAGTGTGAGCTCGCCAGGATCACTGCACTTCCACTCACTGATCTGACATGACCCCCACATGACCCCCACTCTCTTGGAAACACAAAAATTTTTTGCTTGGAGAAGTAAAGTAGCTAGCTCTTATGAAAATTCTCAAGCATTCCGCAATTTTGATTATCTTCACCATTACTAGTGAAAAAAGATAGTGCACCCCATTCTGCAAAGATTTTTGTCGTGATGTTTTGACCTGTGATAACACCATTAAATACTTACAATATGAAGAAACATTCATCACAATGGAAAAACAATAGGGCCTACTTTTTCCATTAATTTATCAATTTGTGCCAGTCCAAATGTGGTCATTTTTTTTCTAATCACAACTTTTTCTTAAAAATAAGAAGTTGTGTCTAAAAAATGTTAAATGAAATTTTGTGTTTATCATTCTGCAAAATGGTTTTCAGTCAATAAGATCTTGTGTCTATATTTTGTATGCATCAGGCCAGAATTCTAAAACCTGTGAAAATATTTCAATGTAAGGAAATAAATGACTCAATATCAACTTTTATATTAACTGCTCCTACTTCCATATTTATGTGTGATATATTTCTATTAAAAAAAAGAGTTAGAGTGAAAATTAATCCACTTGAGGTTGACATTTTAGAACTCATCTCTAGAATTAGAATTCTTAAGCCAGGATGTTCGATAACAGCAGAATTACATCATGTTAATTTATATATCTTCTAAGGTATGATTGTAAAACTACAAAAATATGTTTTAAAATTCTGAATTATAATATATGAAATTATAGGATCCTACCTTTAAAAGAATTCCATTTCCCAAAAATCTCTTTGGAAAGAGATTTTTACTTCAGTCTTACGCCCTATAACCTCATTAGTTATCCTTATGCTGGGCAATATCTTGTTGAAATAATACCATTCTTTATGTAGCATATTTTATGAAGGTTATCAAAGTCAAAATTATTATAAATAATCTGTGATTAGTTATACACACCATTTCATAAAACTCAAATCAAGCTCTTTTCACAGAAAATACAGAAACTCAAGTTGAGTACTAGCTCAAATGAACTCAGAATGTTCATTAAAGAGGTTCCTATCAGTTTGTTACTACAGCAGTATTAGAAAAATAAAAGAAAATCCTGCCTACTTAGTCCCAGATATACACACAAAAACGTTGACCTTTGTAACATTTCAACTCTCACTTGATATATGCTAGCAAGGAAAATATATCTGGAAAATTGAGGAGTGAAAGAGAAAGTGTTCATCAACATCAAATTTTTATTAAGGGTGACAAAAGATAAGTCTTTGCTAGGGAGTTTTAATAATGAAACAATTTTATAACAAAGACCCAAATTCTTTAACATGGCTGACAATGTAGAAGTTACTTTAGATTTTCCTCATCTCTGATCCTCTCATGTATCATGCTCTTGTTCCATGTAACTGTTCATCCATTTCAATGAAACCACTTTCTAATTTCTGATTCATTATGTCTCACTTGAGCTCTAGCAGGAGCCCTCAAATATTTCTCTTGCTCTCAGTTTCATCTTAGCTCCTGCAGCCTACTCACTTCATTTCTACCTTCAATCATAGTGTACAACCTCAGAGTATTTTTCCAAAGTATGCCTTCTACAACCTACAATTAATTACCTCCATCAACTTTAAAATACCTTCAATGACCTACAAAAGCCTGTACATGTAAATGCTGGAATGAAAAACCTCAGGTGACAAAATAATACTGCGGATAAAGGATAAGGTATAGAAATGAATGCAACAGGATCTCAGAAGAAACTGGTAGAATTTAGGCAAAAGTAATCTTACAAGGAGTAAAAATACTCAGAGGTAGATATACCTGAATATATTTTGCATACATTATTCAGTATCTTACTTAAGCACATGGAATATAGAGATTAATAAGAGTCCCTTTCCCGCCCCTGCCCACCACCCCCCCCCCCTCGGAATTGTTTAACATTTAGCAGGGAGACAACATTTATTCATCTTGATAGGTGTTATATAATTAGGAGAATATAAGATCAAAAGAAATAGAGGAATGATGGCTTAACTCAACCTAGGACAGTCAATAAAACAATTGCCTTCACTAAGCATGAGCTTATGAAGTAATATTTTGGCTTCAACTTCAAGGATGAAAATGAATGTCTGGGTGGTACAGAAAAAGACCACATTTAGCTATTATTTAGAATCACACTCCAGCTATTTATTTCAAGATTCTTGACATTTAAAAATTGATCATGATTTTCAGTTTATTTGCATTTTCTTTTAAAATATGTATGCATAAATAATATATAGTTTATATGATGCATAATTACATAACTCAATACAGTGTAAATATAATTTCTGAATGATTAGAAGGTATTTCACATTTTCATTTCTCTAACCCACCTATTTATATACTAACTCCCCACTTCTCTATTAAGCCAGTAATAGTGCTCCATTAATGAATTAAGATAGCAAGAAGCTATTGAGCAGGATCTCCTGGTAGGCAAGGTAATAAAGAAAAGAGCATGATTTTTTGGATCTTTGGAAACAGAGATATCTATAATTGAACCTAACTCTGATGCTTACTAATTACTATTAATACTTTACTTCAAGTTTTTATAATTTTAATTCTGTGCCTTCAATCATTTTTGAAATAGAAGGCTAATTTTTACAAAAGGGTACATTTGATTTAAATGAGTTGTCACAAATAAAAGCTTTTCAGAGTTGCAACCCTGATGTATTAATCCACTCATCCTTGACCATCCCTAAATAAATTGTTAAACAGACTTGAAGAAACTTTTAATATTAACAATTTGAACCATTCTGGAGATTAACACTGATATTATAGCTTGAATTTTCCTCAAATGTAAAATGTCAGTGTATATCACATATTCAGGTATGATCTTTTCTCCATTGAACACTTAGCACTGTTCTCATTACATAGCATTTTTTCTCAAATGTGTTTGTGATGCTATCCTTGGGACTCAGGGAGTACAGTGGTTAACTAACGACTCTTAATGAACAGCCTATGTTGGAGTTCTGGCTTTGTGTCCTATTATTTAAATGGCATTTTTAAAAAGTAACTTTAAATCTGTGTTCTTAGGTATCTCAAGTGTAAAAAGGATGTGGTATCACAGCCTACTTCTTCAAGTTACTGCAAAGGTTAAACATGATAATGTACGTACAAGGTTTAACACAAAGCCTGGCATATGTACGGACTTAGTATCTATTAACTACATGACACAGAACTGGATCAGTAGAACGGATCTAGAGAATTAATGTTTTACACAAATAACAGGGCAAAGTACCTACGTAGAATGGAAAATTGACACCTGACTCTGGCTCTGTTATGCCTGAGTGGCAAAGAGGAGGAAGGTTACTTAAAACACTATGTCACCACCCGTCAGCAGTCTTTTCATACACTAGACCTGGATCATGTCTTTCTTGATTGAATTAACAGAAGCCACAGATGAAACAAGAGAGTGAATTAATTAACTTTATGTATTAGTTTTTTCTGTATTTTGTAATAATTTATCACAAATTCAATGGCTTAAGTAATATAAAGTCATTTAGCATACAATTATGCAAATAAAAGTCTAAAATGATGGGTACAATCAAGGTGTCAGCAGCTGCGTACCTATCAAGAGGTCCTAAGGGAGAAGCCATTTCTTTATGTTTTCCAGTTTGTGAGTTCCTTAGACTAAAGCTTTTTTCCTGTGCCTTCAAAGCCAGAACCAGTGAGTTGGGTTCTTCTCATTCAGATCACCCTGACTCTTTTCCACCTCCTTCTTGTACTTTTAGAAAACCTTGTGATTACAGGTCAGTTGATTAGCAGGCTTAATTCTATCTACAACTTTATTATTATTATTATTATTATTATTATTATTATTATTATTATTTTGTCAAAGAGCTTCACCTATTCACAGTTTCTGGGGACTAGAAAAGGGACACCTTTGGGATGCAATAGTTCTGCCCACTGTATTCACTATACCAGGGAGATATAGGAAGATGAGCAGCACATTATAACTATACCTTAATGTTACAAGTATAGATTTTCTTTGAATTTCCTTCTAAGCAAGTATTTTTTATGAAAGTAAAAATGTCAGTATGATGATCCAATTTCAAGACAACATAAGGAAAGGGAAGTAAGATTTTTTTTTATATACATACTGATGAGCAAGATGATTGTATTGTATGTGGTAGTCATTAAAAAAATAATCAGGGAATTAGGCAAACCACTGACCTACTTCATAGTTTTAAGCAAGTCAATTAACACTTCGGAGCCAGTTTTCACATCTGTGGAAGGAAGATATAACCAGTTCTGCCTTACATAATAACTCCCCCCAGTATTCATAGTGACGAGTCTCAAAATACGAAAATATGAATGCAAATAGTTAATAATGGCACCCTGTACCCTTGAAGATGAGGAAGTGGGAAGGTGGTTCTTTAACTCTCTTTCAGTCACGTTGTTAGAAAATGTCAGCACAGGCGTGCTTTTATTTCAAATTCATCCCAGTTTACCTTCCCAGAATTGTATTCAGTGTCACGCATTTAGCAGATTGAGGTAATGTTATGGGCTGAATTGTGCCCCCCGCCCTTCAAATTTTATATGTTAAATTCTTAACCACTAGTGCCTCAGAAAGTGACCATGCTTGGAGATTGGAGCTTTGAAGAGGCAATTAAGTTAAAATGAGGTTTTAGAGTTGGCCCTAATTCAGTATGACTGGTGTCCTTATAAGAAGAGGAAATTTGGATACAGACACAAGTATGATGTGAAGACACAGGAAGAAGACAGCTATCTATAAGCCAAGGAGAGAGGCCTAGAACAGATCCTTCACTCATGTCCTTCAGAAGGAACCAACCCTGCCAACACTTTGCTCTCAGACATCAAAAACTATGTGTGTGTGTGTGTGTGTGTGTGTGTGTGTGTGTGTATACATACACATATACATATATATGTATGTATATGAGTATGTGCACATACACACACACACACACACACACCCACACCCAGGGTGCTAAAATGGATACTCATTTTAAGAAAGGAAAAGACTATATTAAAATTATAATAATATATATTGATAACAAAAGATGAACACAAGTTATGTTTGACTTCTGCAATTACAAGGGGTGCTCAAGGTGGTTACAATTAGCACTCTGACACTTCTGATTATGGCAAACTCTGCTTGAGCAATGTTGACATCTTTTAAAATGTTTATACCTTTTTTGGTACCCCTGGTACACACACACACACATGCACACTTGTGTATGTATGTATACACACACACAGACACACACACACACACACACACACACACACACATATACACACACTCACATATACATATATTTATATATTTGTTTGTTTAAGCTATCTGGTGTGCTATACATTGCAACAGTAGTCCTAGCAAACTAATGCAAGTATCAATAAAGAGACCATGATAGATTTGTTCCCACATAGGACAGTTAACCTTGCAAATGATGCTTTCCTTCAGGCACTGTGAAAGGTAGTGCTGCTCAAATTGAGGTTTATTTCATGTAAGATTCCATAGTAGATATCATGAGGATGTAGCTCATATTTACAACCAGCTTCTACTTTGAAGTTCCTAATAATCCAGTATATAGAATAAATGTATTTTTTCTCTCTTGCCTTTATGACAAAATAAAATATGAGAGCTTACTACCACATACTCTATCATGTAGTCATGTGCATTGAAATGTTACCCACATCAACATGAATGGCATTCAGAATGGTCAGGACAGAGTGATTTGCATCATTTTCTGCTGCTTAGTTGCCTCTGAATAGGGTAATTAACATTAGATATTTTAATTACAAGTTTTTTAATTGCTCCATATCAACAAGGATCCTGTGGCTTTTTTGCAAGCATTATTTGTAAAAAGTAATTTATTAAAAAGTAATTCATTATCCAAATGGAGCTATTTCTTCCATTTTGGCATATATTAAGTATATATTAATATATTAAGATATGTAGTTTAAATAGACTAGAATATATGTGTATGTAATATAATCTGTATTAAAGAGATGTACTTATTATCTAAGAAGTACTTTATTATTTTAATCCAGAGACAAGAGGATTTTTTTAAGCATTTGGGGGACAGGAGTTGGTGGATACTTGTACACTCAGTCAGAATACAAGTGCCAAGGAGAGGCAAAGTAAGTTTCAAAGGTTCAGATAAAAGAAGCAATTTAACAATTACAGTTGAGATGAATGGGCAGTTTTTAAAAAGGAATGTGGGGTTTCAGCTACATAATGCAACCTGAACAACAACAACAACAAAACAATAAAAATGAAGTGAATTATGTAGCCTGAACAGAGAATGTTTAGGGGTTTGGTGGAAAAATAAATGATCTAGTTAATCAAAATAGTGCATGTTAGAATAAAATTCAGAACTATTTCTTCATTGTTCTGTCTCTTTTTCTACCTCTAAAACAACTTCCAAGGTATCCACACCCAGCTACATGTTTATAGAAGCAGCATTCTTAATAGTCAAAAAATGAAAGTAGAAAGGAGGACAAGATGGCCACTGGAGAGGAGGTCCCTAAAGCCTCTCCCAGAAAACACAATTGAACGGCCACCCAGGAGTGAAGAAAGAGGACCTTAGGTGACAAAAAACAGCGGCTGAGACATCCACGCATTGCAAGTAAACACCTAAGGTTTGGAGAGAAAGGGGCGAGCGGGAGAGAGGGGAGGGAGCAAAGACAGATTGCCACAGGAACCGAACACAGCTGACTGCAGTGCATGGGAGGGGAGAAGCTAGGAGGCGACAAGAGAAGAAAAGCGGCAGAACAGTGGGAGTCCGTTCGGGAGCTGTGCTGGGGAGATGGAATTTGGAACGGCGAGTTGGGGACAGACCTTGGGAACCAGCCTCTGGAACTCTGGAGTGGTAGCAGGGCTGAGCGAGGACTCTGAACTGCAGAGACGACATCTTGGCTCTAGGTTCCCTTGGGACCCACAGCGCAGGCGCGCGCAGGTCCTGCACAGGGCTGCAGTTCCTGGTTCCGGCCTGCTGTGCTGTGGAGGCGGGCCGGCTGCCATGTGGGCAGTGCACAGCCCCTACCCAGGGCTGGATTCCCGTTCTGGCCCACTAGGGAGGTGGGCCAGTTGCTGGCGCAGTGTGCGCAGCTCCTGCGCAGTGCTGCGGCTCCCATGCCAGGCCCGCTGCGGAGGCGGGCCGGCTGCCTTCCTACCGCGGAGTCAGACCCACAGCTTCGGACTTGTGTGCATGCCTGCTCGCGTGCCCCTGGGTCCTAAAAGCAGTGCGAGCCCACAGACTCTGCCCCCCAACATTTGGCCACAGAAGCAGGCCCGGGAAGAAAGGCGGATTTGATAGCATTTGCCCCAGCCAGCAGGAGCAGCCTTGGCCCACATCACCCGGCTTCTCCAGCATAGGGCAGAAGGTGGAGTTGCCCCAGTGTGCCTTTGTTGGCGTCTACCCCTTCCTACAACCTTCCCAACCAACTAACTAATTACAGGAAGCGGAGGCACCATGATAGATGCGCACCACCTCCAAACGTAGCAGGAGACCAGAAATAAGAAATAAACAACCCCTCTCTCTCCCAAAACTTGCCCCCCCCCCCGAGTATCACCTCGTGTATGCCCTACAGCAAGACACCACAAAAGTACCAATCTGGGATCCTGGGCACTACTGAACATAATGCCCTCACGTCAAAGAGGAAGAACCCAGCAGACAGGATGAATTCCTTAAAAACTAAAACTCCTCAGAAAGAACAGGACATTTATCAAGACAGCTCCTTAGACCTAGAAGTTTCTGAATTAAGTGCCAGAGAATTTAAAGTAGCCATTTAAAGGCTGTGAGAGAAATGAAAACATACTGGCAGAGCACCATGGCTGACATAAACAACATAAAGAAGGACATGAATGACATAAAAAAGGAACTTCATGAATAAAAGGAACAATTTAACAAAGAAATTCAAAACATAAGGAAGATTGAGATGGAAATGCGAGAGATAAATGATACAATAAAAGAAGTGAGAAAAGAAATAACTGCCATAGAAAACAAGGCCAACCAGATAGAGGAAAGCATTAGTGATATCAAAGATCAGAACATGGAAACAGCTAAGAAAGAGGAAGAGAGGGAATCCAAAAGGATTGAAAGAACTCTGCAAGAAATATCCGACTCCATGAGACAAAACAACATCAGGATAATAGAAATAGAAGAAGGGGTAGAGCACTCTACAGAGAACATACTCAAACAAATAGTAGATGAGAACTTTCCAAACCTATGGAAAGATCTGGAACCCCAAGTTCAATAAGAAAACAGGTCCCCTAGATACTTGGACCCTAAAGATCTTCTCCAAGACACATGGTACTAAAGATGTCCAAAACTAAAGACAAAGAGACAGTTCTCAAGGCAGCCAGGGAAAAAAGAACTATAAACTTTAGAGGAAAACCCATTAGACTGGCATCAGATTTCTCAGCAGAAACTCTGCAAGCCAGGAGGGAGTGGAATCCACTATTCAAAAATTTAAAAGAAAAGCACTTACAACCAAGAATAAATTATACAGCAAAATTATCTTTCAGATATGAAGGTGGAATAAAGACCTTCTCAGACACACAGAAGCTGAGGGAATTTGCCAGCACAAGGCCAGCACTCCAAGAAATACTGAAGGAGGCTCTTTGACCTGAAACAAAACATCAGGAAAAATGGAATAAAGTTGAGGCAACAAGAAAGAAACAAAAATAAAACAAAAACAAAGAAAGAAATAAGTAATGACCACAGGAAATCCTCACATATCGATCATCACTCTAAGAGTTAATGGACTGAACTCACCAATAAAAAGACACAGAGTAGCAGACTGGATTAAAAAACAGAACCCATCCATGTGCTGTCTCCAAGAAACACACCTCAGCCATAAGGACAAACACAGACTCAGAGTGAAAGGATGGGAAACAATACTTCAAGCAAATGGTAACCAGAGAAAAGGAGTTGCCATACTGATATCTAATGAAATAAACTTCAGGTTAAAAAAGATACTAAAAGACAAGGATGGACGTTACATAATGATAAAAGGCACAGTACAACAAGAAGACTTGATACTAATTAATATATATGCTCCCAACCAGGATGCACCAAAATATACAAAGAAACTACTAACAGATTTGAAAGGAGAAACTGATGAACACACAATCATTGTGGGAGACTTAAACACCCCACTAACAGCCATGGACCGATCATCCAAACAGAAAATAAATAAGGAAACAACAGCTCTAAACGACACATTACAGCAATTGGACATAATTGACATTTACAGGACACTTCATCCAGCAAAAAGAGACTATTCCTTCTTTTCTAGTGCACATGGAATATTCTCAAGGATAGACCATATGCTGGGACACAAAAGTAGTCTCAGCAAATTCAAGAAGATCGAAATCATTCCAAGTGTATTCTCAGACCACAAAGCTTTGAAATTGCAGATCAACTGTAAAAGGAAAGCAGAAAGAAACACATATACATGGAGATTAAACAACAGCTTATTTAAAAAGGACTGGATAAAAGAACAAATAAAAGATGAGATTAAAAAATATATAGAAACCAATGACAATGAAAATACAACGTATCAGAATTATTGGGACACAGCGAAAGCGGTAGTAAGAGGGAAATTTATATCACTACAGGACTATCTTAAGAAACAGGAAAAATCACAAGTAAACATCTTAACATCCCATCTTAAAGAACTAGAAAAAGAAGAGCAGACAAAACCCAAAGTCAGCAGAAGGAAAGAAATAATAAAAATTAAAGCAGAGCTAAACCAATTAGAGAACAGAAGGACAATAGAAAAAATTAATATTACGAAGAGCTGGTTCTTTGAGAAAGTCAACAAAATTGACAAAC
>PVJL010002615.1:0-188390 GCA_004026885.1 Lyroderma lyra
GGGAGGGGAGTGGAGGGGAGAAAATAGATGCAAAGTGCTTTGCCTGTAGGAATTCCATAACCCGTGCCTTTACTTTTGTAACTAGCACTGTACTCCATTCCACACGCACTTGCAGCACACAAGCCTGTGAGGTGCACACATTTATACGGACCCTATTTTTCCAGCCCCATATCTGTTGCTCGGCCTTGACATCTTTGGGCGTGACACAAGGATAGCAGTCACAGTGTTGGTAACACGCGCATAATGCTTGCATTGGGCCAGGCACTGTTCTGTCTTTTCCTTGTACCGACTCACTACATCATCACAACCACAGCCCTAAGCTGTAGGCTTCAGATCCCTGCTGGCGTCTGCCTGGGGGTCCCTCTGCATGGTCCCCTGAGCACAAGCACGTGCACACTCAGACCCCACCCCCTGCAAGGGCACCACTCTGGGGTGGGCTCTCAGGGAGGGGCTCCCTTGGGAGTGGTGTCACTCAGCCCATAGCTTCCTGAACAGTTATCTCCAGAGTCCCAGGGTAGATTTTTCTCCCAGGTTGTCAGCAACATCTGTCCCCATCAGGGATCCCCATCAGGTCCCTGCAGGCCTCACAGTGTGAAACGGAAAACTCAGGGTCAAATCACTCAGATGGAAATCCAGGCCTTGAGAGAAGAACAGGTCAAAGCCTTTAAGGAGCTTAATTTCCACGTGGGGAGGGAAGACCAAGCACAGCCGAGGAGTATTGTGCTGCTGCACAGAAATTAGGTTGGTCTGGTCTCACCCTCTCGTGTTATAGGCGAAGACACCAAGAGGCCAAGTAGCCCTGCCCAAAGTCACAGGGGGCATCTGGGACAGAGCCAGGACCAAACCCCAGGTCTCCTCCCCTCGGGGCTTGGCGCCACATCTAAAAAGCCTAGCTTTTGTCACAAGGGAATTATCACACTCTGTCTGGGGAGTCAGGGACTTTTAGTTGGTGTATTTGGCATCTAGTAGAGCTGGAGTGCGTCAAACAAGGTGCAATGCACAAGAAGCCCCCACCCCACCCCACCCCTGCAACAAAGAACTGTCAGGCCAAACCGTCCGTTTGTAGGTAACAACCTAGGTTAATCACCCGAGCTTCCGGGAAGTGTGGAATTGCAAGAGGGAAAGATTTTCGTAGAAACAGATTGCAGTTTAACAATTCCATTGTTTGGTGAGAAAACAGGTAGTGTCTTTATTTATTTTTTTCTGACACAAAAACTGTGTCTTTTCCACACGACCAACCAGCCATCCGATATGAACTCGGTGTCCAGCACGTCAGCTGTGACCCCCCGGAATTAGCACAGGCCCCGCAGGTGAAGTCAGGGCTCAGTCCCACAAAACCGCCCCCACTGCTGACGCCCGCTGTAAGTCCCAGGGGTCACCTGCAACTTCGCACCACATGGCCGTAAATTTGGGGATTCCCATCACCGCCTCTTGAGGGTCAGTAACTCACTAGAACAATTCGCAGAACTCAGGAAAAGCAGTTACTTACATTAATGTCGATTAGAAAGGAAACAGCTCAGGAACCGCCCAACGGAATGGAAGAGACGCCGGGCAAGCTCGGAGCAGCGAGGCTGGGTGTGCAGAGAGCCCATGCCTTAGTTCCCTGGGTGCCCCACCCCACGTCGCCGGACCCACACACCAGCCTGGACACTCTCCAGGCCCCATCATTTAGGGTTTCAATGCAGATCTATCGCAGAGCCATGGGTGATTGGCCATTGGTCATTAGTAAGCGTGAACTCAATCTCCAGCTCGTTTCCTCCCCCGGGGTCGGGAGTGAGGGGCTGGGGCCGAAAGTTCTAACCTTCTGATCAGTGGTTAACGTTTCTGGTAACTTTGACCCTATCCTGAAGCTATCTAACACCACCACCCATCCCCCTGCCCCCCAATATACGCACAATGAATCATTTAATGAGCATACAAGACAGTACATTCCAAAGGTTCTAAGGAACTCTGTGTCAAGACCTGGGGACAAAGACCACATGTTTCTTTCTTGTATTATATCACAGATGGTTAATGCCAAGCCCTGAATGTCTTGGGCTGAAGGGGAAGGAGTTTTTTCGAGTCAGGAGACAAGAGTGTGACAGTACAAGGCTTGCTCTGTGTTCACAATCTCCGGTGTGGTTAGGTGGGCCTGAGACTTCACAGGATATTGGCGTGGGCCCCCCGCACTATTAACTCATTATCCTGTAGTCAGGCTACCAGATCGCTCAGGTGCCAGGCTTTTTGTAACAGTTGACGGCAGGGCACACAGAGCAAGCTTTAGTTTTCACCCTTTCTCCTCTTGCAACTGGGCAATTGCAGATGAAAAGAACAGAGTTTGCCTTCTGTCTGCAAACCACCATGCTGACACTGAGTGGGGACAAAAGGAGGGATGAGCACCTGCCTTCTCTCAATCATGTTGGCTGCCACATGCTCCAGAACCCAGCAGAGGACGCATGCAGTGAGCCTACCACGTGGTCTCCCCAGCTGTGCATGAAAGACAAGGGAACTGCGGACACAGGTTGGTATGTTTCCTGCTGTTGATCATGGCAAGATTTCACGGGAGCCTTTTCCTGTCTTGACTCAAAACCAAGGGAAGTGGTGAAACTGTGGGCCAGTCTACAATTTCACAATCTGATATGCGGGAACCTGCAGGCTTGAAGAGTCAGGGTTTCTCAGGAAGGGCTTATACGCAAGTGCTACCCGGACAAGGAGCTGACTCATTAGGAAGTGTGGTGGACCTTCACGTAAAGCCTCAAAGCACAAATGTTTCACCGCCAAAATCTATAGACTCCGTTAGGTATTTTTGTTAACACTGTATGAAAAAATGGAATGAGTGGTTTCTTTCCCCTCCCCACAGTGACTACATGCATCTTTTATAATATGCCCATCCCATGGGCTCAGCTTGCAAAGAAGAATATTAATGAGTCTGCTTACGGGTTTGTAAATGGAAGGCCTCATAGGAATGCAGAGTCGCTGTTGCTTTTGTATATGGAAGTAAGTGAGCCCCGGACCTGAGCAGTCACGGGTCTGGCCTGATGAGACTGCAACAGAGAGGGGTGTGTTTCCTGGCGGCCGTCTGTGCATCACGATGGTCAACAGCCCGGTCTCCGAAGCTGCCTGCTCTGCTCCTTACTAGCTGTGCAACTCGCGTGAGTTCCTTCACCCCTTGAGCCTCCGCTGTTGCCTCTGCCAAAAAGGAGTAATCGCAGCGTTATTCACGACGGCCGGAAGGAGGACGCAACCCGGGTGTCCACCAGCGATGCACGGATAAACAGAACGGGGCCTGTCCGCACGGCGAACGTTATTTACCCTTAAAGGGAAGGAGGTTCTGACACATGCTGTGACCTGGACGAGCCTTGAGGACTCATGCCTGTACATGAGGTACCTGGACTTCACAGCGGCGGACGGTGGAATGGTGGCTGCCAGCGGACGGGAATTAGTGTTTAATGGGCACAGAATTTCAGTTCTGCAAGAGGAGCCAAGTTCTGCAGGTGGGTGGTGGTGACGGCTGCTCAGTGTGAATGCACTGAGTGCCGCCGAATGATACACCTGAACATGGTTAAGAAGGTACATGTGTATTCTGTGTACTTCACCAGTTATTTTAAAACCAAGTAAGTGAGGAGGAGTAATGGCACAGGGTCTTCTGGGCTCTGACGCATGCGTGTAAGTCGGTCAGGGGTTCTCTGCCGCGGAGCGCCCCACCACCGGCCGGGGCAGCGGTGCCCAGGCTGGGACGCCCTGGGGTGCAGCGCCGGACACAGAGGAGCTCTGCGTAAGGGCAGCTGCGTTTTTATTTCGTTTACAGGAGGCACTTCTCGTGCCCCAGAGCCCCCTCTGCCTCTCCAAAGCCGACAGCACTACCCTGCAGGGCCACCCACAAAACAAGGGGCTGCAGGGTGAGGCCCGAGTGTCAGTGGTCGTCAGACAAGCCCAGAGGATCTTCTCCACAAACTCCCAGCTTAACAATTTAATATTACTGTATTTTCTTTAAATCGAATGAATTTGGACCAGAAACCCACATCCCCGGGCAGGTGGAAGTGCAGCCTGTCCTTATTAGCGCCTCCTCCTGCACATCGCCCCAAAGCGAGCCCCTGTGGGGACTTGCACAGGGCCAGGCATCCCGCAGTCTGCCCAGAGCGCTCCCTGGGGCCCCTGGAAGGCTGCCCAGCTGTCTGGGCATCGTGGCTGTGGACAGGGGTCCTGGGGCTGGGGTTCCAGCCTTCCCCGACTTTCCTACACATCCCACCTCTACTGTGAGGAGCCTGCGACCCCCACCCCCTTCTCAGGGGTGGGGGACTCCCCCGTCTCTCCTGGCACAACTCCATCACGAGCTGGGTGAACCCCCTTCAACACAGGCCACTCAGCGCCGAGCTGCGGGGCAGGCGGCGGGTCTGTCATCTCGCAGCTCCGAGACCTCCGTCCTCTCCGCACGGCGCGCTGTCCTTTGTCAGCGGGCTCCTCCCGGGTCTGCTGAGAGGGGCTAGCGGGAGGGTGGGAGAGCGCAGGGACAGGGGACGGCTCCTCCCTTTCAGCGCGGCTTCACCAAAAGCCCCTGCTGCTCAGTCCTGTTGTTTCCCACTCTCCCGGGGGTGGGGGGTCCCCGAGGATCCAGACAGGGCCACCTCCTCAGAGTTGCTCAGAAGAAACCTCCTCCAACCGGCGGGGTTCTTGCTTCGGCGCCCCCCACGCCCACCGGGAGCTGTTTCCTGTGATGACAGCCCTGTCCCCAAGGGGTCGCTGTCCTCTCTGTTTTCCCGACCTGCGCGGCCGCGGTTCTCCGCTAGGCGGCGCGGGCTCCGCCTGCCGCCCCGAGGCCGTGCGCAGCTCAGCCGCGGCCCGGGCTCCTCCGCGGAGACGGGGCTCCCGTGGTGTCCTCGGAAACCTGCCCAGCACAGGAGAGAACGCCGGACGCCCGGCTTCCTTCACTGCGGCACATTCAGCTCGTCACTGTCCCCGTCCCCATCTGTCCAAGGCGGAAGCAGGACGGTCGGCCGTGGGCCCCCATAGGCGGCCTCTGGCTTTCTCCTGCGGGGCCAGGCCGAGCGGCTGCGGACGCGCGCACGGAATGTTCCTCGCGGGTCTGGTGAGAAGCTCGGGCCCAAGGGAGGCCTCTGTGGAACAAGGCAACGCAAGCACTTGCACGACACGTCTCGGCAAGCCCCGGGTGTTTTCAAGAGCAATGCTGACAGTGAGGTTTGGGACTGCAGGGCCCTCATTTAACCCGAGGAAAGACCTCAAATGGGGTACAGGCGCACACGTGCAGCAGTCAGGCCGGAAGCGTGCGCGGGGAGGGTGGGAGACACGGTGGCCAGGCCCCTGATGAAATGGGCCCCAGCGCCTGGGCCCTCGGCCCTGGTTTTGTTTCTCTCACCTCTTCCCCGACGCGTGTGTCAGGGTACCCACACGATGGCTTCCGTGCGCGCTGAGCTCCTGCTGCCACCTCGTGGTGGCTTATGCGACGGACACCTGAAAGGCACAGCCCCTGTTACCCACGCCCGCACTTCCCATTTGCAGAGAATGGGGAGCTGTCTCGCTTCCTTCATGAACAGAAGGAAAGGCCACTCCTCAGCCCACTGCTGCCATCTGCGAGGGCCGCCCATCCTCACGTGCAGTGCAGTCCACGCAGCAGGGTGTGGCTCTGTGTGTGTCACCGTTGACGGGGTGGGGACCTGCAGGATGGGCACTGACACTAGCACTGGACTTCAGGGCCTGCCAGGAAGAAGCTGCTTCCTTCTGAGTTGGAGATTTGGGTGCCTCTTAGAGCAAGAACCAATGAGCACCAAAGCTAGTGAAGAGCTCCATGACATCACAGGATCGTCTTGTCTTCTTAGCCACATCCCACATGGATGCGGCATACTGAAATCCTGGCACCATCCCCACAAGTCCGTAGGCGTGTGGTTCCCAGTCCTGAGCTCTGCCAGGCCAAGGACCCTTCCTGTCCATCACAGCACTGGGCACAGAGAAGGGGCTGCATGCTCCTCAGTGAAAGCACTCTGTGCTCCCTGATCATGCGTGTTCTGTCCATGTTTCTTCCAGAAGTCACTCTCCTATCCAGAGCCCTGCTCTTTATTCCCAGCGTCAGTGTAATGGATGCTGAGTGCTACCCAGCTGTCCCTTCACGATGAGACGTCCCCTCCCCTTAATCTCAAAGCTAAGTCCCTCCCCAGGAACTGCCCTCCTTCCAAAGGAAGCTACTTACCCAAGGTTAAGTTTCCTGAGGGCAGCCCTTGTCCAATGACTGACCGGTGCTGGCAGGGATGGCTCTGGCTCAAACCGAGGTGTCTCGGGAGGAACACTGAAGCTCCAGCGCCCCACAGGACGGGCTGAAGCCTTCACTGTGATGGCATTGCAGCTCCCCTTCTCCTGCTTCCCTAGCGTGCCTCCTTTACCCCTGATGGGTTGAGAGCTCTCAGTGCACTGGAGAAAGACAGCCCCAGGCTGAAGACCTTTACTCGCCTACTTAAGGCCAAGTGTCGAAGTCAGAGAAGCCTCCTTGGGAGCGTATAAAGGGATTCTCATCTTTATTCAGAAGGCACAAGCAGTCGAAGCTTGGACCAGGACATGATGGGAAGGGAACAGGGCTCCACAGAAGGCTGATCTCTCAACTGAAGGGAACAGAGATCCGGAGACAATAGAATTCTCAATTTAGGCATGCCCAGGTGAGGGCTCTGGCTGGGAAGGAGTTGAGACGAGATGGGGAGCGTGGCAGCTCTAGAGTTCCCTGTGAGATGGGCTGACACCTTTGTTCTTAACTGCACTGCACTTCCACTTGGTGCTCATGAGAGCCTTGAAGCCCGAGACCCCCTGAACACCGGCCTGCAGATGTGACCCCTCCTCACTGCTCAAAGACGACTCACAGGCTGTTCACCCCCTTCATAACCTGCTCCCACCTTCCTCCTGGCTGCCCGGCCACTAATCCAGTCAAGTCACAACACCGCCGGGCCAGGGAGGTGCGCGGTCTGCTAAGGGAGCATGTCGGAGGTCCCTCAAGGCCCTGACGATGTACACTGGCAGAAGGAGAACATATCGGGGACTGGGGCTGAAGGGCACTGGAGCAAGAGAAATAGAGTATAAAGCTGGATAAGAGAATTACCTCTGCAGCCAGTCCAGGAAGTGGTGTAAGCAGCCTTGTGACTTGGTCCCTACCACCTGGTAGGTCCCATGGTATTCAAAGAATCTACGGTGGGAAAAGGATCTGTAGAGGGCCAACGTAACCCTACCTGCAGAATCGCAATGCGGATTCTAGAGCGAGGCCATAGCTTTTCCAGAGAATTGCCTTTCAAAACCAGCTCCTGGTTTGCTCTGGGCCTTGGTAGAGAGCGTATGACCACGTGACTTGTTAGACACGGAGCCCTAGGTCTGAGGAGGCCAAGCAGCCATCCATTCTAAGATGGAAGTGACACACAGGCCACTGAACGTGAGCAGGGACGGAGGGCGTTAAGTAAGCCACACGAGGACATGGCCCGGATTCCCTCCCATGTCACTCATGGCAGGTGCCTTACCCTCAGCTCACACCTGTGGCCAAGGGAGTGGGGATGTGTCCTTTATGACCAACTTACAGAAGAGGAAAAAAGTCCAGTTTGGTTCACAGATAGGTCGGTCTGATGTGTAGATGCAAGTCCAAAACGGACTGCCGCCGCAGTCCAGCCCCACGCAGGTGGCCCTTCAAGACGGCCGAGAGGGAGATCATTATGAGGTGAAAACTAGGCCACCTGGTCATCCACGCCGTGGGAATGTCATAGGCCCCTAGGGCAGACACAGACATGAACTCGTGGGCGTTGCAAGTGGCTTGGCTGGTTGGTCAGGGGCCTAGAAAGAAAATGAGAAGCAGCTCAGGGTCAAGGGTAAAGACACATGGATAGATACCTGATTCTGGACGTCCTGGTTCTGGACGTGGAGTGTGAAGATGTCTGAGTGCATGTTAATGGCCGCCAGAGAGCATCCACCGTGCAACAGGCGCTCAACAACCAAGGAGTCCAAATGGTTCGGCCAGTACCAAGGAGTCCAAATGGTTCGGCCAGTACCAAGGAGTCCAAATGGTTCGGCCAGTTTACGTCAGCCGCCTTCTGGCTCCTGTGCTGGCAAATGGGTGCATGAAAGGCGTAGCCATCGTGGCAGCAATGGGAGCTGTACGACGAGATGCCATTCACCAAGGCCGATCCACCTACAGATGCTGCCAAACGTTCAACCTGGGTGCTAGAGACCCCCGCGGAGCCCTGGATAGAACACGCATCTCTCAGGGACAGCCACCATCCGCATGATGGCAAGTCGTCTGTGCTGGACCCCTTCCTCTCCAGATGGGGCAGCTACTTATCTTGACCAAAACTGACACATGTCCTAGATGTGGATCTTGCCTTTCTTGCTTGCAGTGCTTCAGCACCATGATCGTATGAAGACTTCTGACACAAGGTCCCATGGAGCACTCAGTCAGCAAAGCAGGCAGAATAGTGCGCACATGGCTATAGGGCCCACTGGTCTGGTCATGTACTGTAAAAGCCACTGGCCTGATGGAACAATTGAGTGGCCTTTTGAAGGTGTGGCTGAGGCACCAGCTTGGAAATGTTATCCTGTGAGGATGGGGCGCCTTCCTTCAGGATGCAGATACATCCTAAATCAATGACCATTCTGGTGGTTCTGTGGCTCCAACAGGTGAAATACATGAGACTGGGAACCACAGGTAGAAATGGGAGTGGCTCCCCTTAACATCTTTACCAATGACCCACTTGGGGAATGTGTGCTTCCTACACCCACAACTTTAGGTTTTGTGGGTCTAAACAACCTCATTTCAGGCTCTTGAGCCACTCTCCTTGCTCGAGCCCGCTCCTACCTCTTTGGAGTGTACTTTCTCTTCAATAAACTATCTTTTTGTTTCACCTCTTAAAAAAAAAACAAAACAAAAGAAAAAAGAACCTCATTTCAAAGGGAGAAAACTTCCACCAGCAGATGCAGAGACTCATTCAAAATGAAGCTATGGGAATCACCCAGTCACTTTGGGTTCTTTGTACTAAGAGACCAGCAAGCAAGGATGGAAGTCACCATCATGCTGGGAAAAACTGACTCAGATCATCAGGAGGAGGCAGGGCTGCTGTCACACAATGGGGGCAAGAGAGAACAGGCCTGACATTCAGATACACTGTGGTGTCACTTTAAATGGAAAATGACCAGTCAAGTATAGAAGTCATTGCTCGAGAAGGATGTGGTGTCCAGGGGCTCAGAGCTTTCAAGGATGAGGTATGAGCAGATAAGCTATTCAAGGAGAAACCTAGGAAGGGTAGCAGAGGAGGGACATACGTGTACGTTGTGATGGTCTGCTCAGATGCCACTTTAGGTTGGAGGCAAGTATTACCCCCACTGCCAGGAGTGCTGCCTCCCCCAGGCAGTGTTCTCCGCATGGTGGTTTAATGGAGGACACCTCAGAAGGGCCACCCCAGCTCTGGATCACCCCACGGATTGCAATGAAGCCTTTGCTATAACCACCACCGTTCATTTCTTCCTCTGCTCAGTCCAGCTTCTTGGGGCCCCTTACATATAGTGTCCCTAAAAGCCCTCTCCAATAAATTTCCTGTGCAAAAGTATCAGGCTCAGAGTCTGCTCAAAGAGAAGCTAACCCACGCCAGCACGCATCAGGCCAGGCCAACATTGCCTCAGTAGGCTCCGTGAGCTCCTCAGGGCTTCCCCTGCAATTCAAATGACCTGTGCCCTATCGAGAGGAATATTCCCCAATCACGACTGTCAGGCCACTTACTATGTGGATTAGCTCAAGCAAATTACTGAGCATCAGGCAGGAAAAACTTAAACATCAGTGGAAAACTATGTATCACCTACAGCTTGTCTGTCTTACCAGATTATGATTCCACAGGAGCTATTTCATAACTTTGCAAGTCGTAGGTAACTGATACGACATGCAAATTCCGTGTCCCCTCAAGGAGAGGTTCAATTGACTCCTCTCAAAGACAAAAATTATTTTCTCCACTTACAATTCATTTCAACATTCCTTTACTCCATATAAACGTGTGCTATTTTAAAATTTTTTAATTTGAACTCATTAACATGTGGTTAATTCTCCAGATTAATGCATCACATAGTCTAGAACATGTGCACATTTTTATATTGAGTCATGATTTTACTTTTTCCTGCAAATTACCTTTTAGCCCTCAATTTCCACATACGTAAGACAATGATAAAAACCTTTGGCAGGTTTGTTCTGGCACACAGTAGGGACTGATATGCCTTCTGCAATCAACCCTTTTCAAAGAAAATCAGTATGGCTGTCCAAAGCCCTTTCCCTGAAACTCATAATGCAAATGTATTTTTCAGAATCTTTAATCTGGCAAGCCCTGTGCCACAGACATGCATGTCAGCAACTGTAGTTTCTTTTCACTGAGATCCACTGTGTCTATCAGTCTATAATTGTAATTTATTATCTTTAATCCTTGAATATGGAATATTTCCAAGATCAATTTACTTTGCAACAATCCTTTTCAGGCTAAACAGAACCCGAATTTTAAACTTACTTTTTAAAAAGATTTTACTTTTAATCTCTTTAAGCATTTGTTTCCTCTTAGCTCAAAAGTTACAAGTGAGAAATTATTTGATATAGTCCCTCTTCTCCCCCAGATGATGGTGTATCTGGAGAAAGTAATTAAATTCTTCTTAGTTAGAAATGTAATAAAATAGGAGGTCTAGTAAATTTATGTCCTCTGAACTGTAAGATAAAGGGACTTTCCCAGGCTTAAACTAGTAACATTCACACCCGTGGTGAAAACCAATTCTCTCCAGTCCAAGCAGGACATGGACAAGGTTTTGCAGTAATGCAATGACAGTGTCCAGGCAGAAGTGGCAGCTGAACGGGAAGGAAGCTGGAGCCTCACAGAGTGCAACGTATCAGCAGCAGAAATGTGACAACAGAAGCCATGTGGTCCACCAAATTTGACAGAGTTAACCACAGAGTGAAAAAAAACTAAAATTCACAGACGTAAATATTCTATCACTAGGGAAGTGAAAAAAATGGTCATGGTTTCCCCAAGCCAGGCAAAAAGAGAACTGTTTAAAATTATACACTTCCTGTGCTCTAAATCTGTAATTTCTGATGACCAATGTGGCCTATCAGTTACCTTTTGATATGAGGCTGGAGGTAGCCTATTTTCTAGAACTGTAAATTAATAAACTGGCACTTTGATAAACATAGTGATCTTCTACTACTTTCATGATTTTTAGTTGGTTCTGAAGTTAATTCAGGTTCTTAAAAAAAAAATCAAGTTTCTAAAAAGCTAAGGTTCTGACAAAATCAAGTGTAAGTACCACCTTGTAACAAACCCTAAAGGCAACCATATTAGGACAGCCAATCTGCCTCTTTCTAGAACCTCTCCATTCTCCACATTAATACTAGCTTGTATGCCATCTTACTCATTTACCTAAAACAAACTTTGTGCAACGTTGGCTACAAAATAATACCAATAAAATTTTCACTGTGAAAAAATGCACCCTAAATGTACCTTCCATGCTACCTAGAAAAGCAGGGGCTGAGAGGACTTGCCCTTTTGGGGCCTAATGTCCAATCTCCAGTCGGCTTGCTGTGTCGGCCACGGGCGGTGCTGGCCCGGTGGTTACGCCGTCCCCCCAACACAGCCTTCTCTAGGCTTCAGTGCTTGGCACTTCTTTCGCCCTCTCACCCATGACCCAGGCCACTTGTAGGTTGTCTTTCTGACTTGCTGTCCATGACTAATATAGGTTGAGAAACAGAGATGTTAACTAGAGACAAGTTGGAACTTGTGGAATTGGATGCTTTTCTGGTTTCCAGAAAGGAAGAGACATTACCAAAATGAAACTACTTTTTGCCTCCTGTCCTCTGGCCCCATATTTTCAAAGAAAAAGTCTAAGTTCACATAAAATGAATCATAAGTTTCTGGACTGGTTTTTAGTCATTATACCACTTTAGTTCACACACTCATCATCGCACTCAGCTCAGAAAAGGATGAAGTTCACTTCGCTTTTACCTGAAACATATTTCAGCGCTTAAGCTATCCATACAGTTTTGCTCCATTTAGAATGAACTGAAAGGTTAAACTAAGGGCTGGAAAAGAGCTCCACATTGGCCATCTCCTGTCTCTGCGATTACTGCTGCTGTATCGCCCTGTGTACCACAACTGATACAGGAGGGTCAGTAAGGACGTTAGGCCAGAAAAATAGCTGCCTAGAAAAGAGAACTTAGGAAAACCCACAGTTGTGACTAAAGAGGACATACTGATTTCTAAATCATAAGTAATGTGACTCTGTAATTTAATCAGAGTCCACAAGCATGCCAAATGTTACTGAGACCTTTGTATCTGTCACTGGTCTATTTGTTTTCTCCGAGCTGTCTGGCCCACCTCTATGATACATTTTGGAATGGATGGGACACAAACTTTAGAATCGTTGCCACACCCACCCATACCTATTTGAGACCATGGATCCTGATTTCTCTTGACTCCTGCTATCTCAGAGGACTTGCTACCCCACGAGACCCTGTGCATTCCTCTCTGACCATCTTCAAACCTCTCCATCATGGGTGGGCACAACCTGTAGGTTAGCTAGCAATGTAAGACCAGGTTGAACTTGAATGAAATGAAATAAAACCATATGTAAAGGCAAGGTGAAGGTAAGTCAAAGCTTAAGTAACAAGAGGTGAGGATGCCAGTTGATAGTAAGAAAAGAATTAACATCTGACATGGGAGTCCCTCCCCAATAATGACAAATTAGTTTGTCCAAGACCCACCCCTCAACCAAAAACCACAAGAAAAGCTGTACAAAATATGAAAATATATTTGAAGGCACTGGAGCGCTACTACAGTAATTCCAACTTTAGGGGCCAGGACCCCAGAGAGAAGGGAAGCCCAGAGAGGTCAGACGGATTTGGTGTCACACGTCTGCCATTTGAAAGCAGTGGCTGAGCGGCTGAGCAGAGCTTCTGGACTCACAAAGGTGGGATGTCAATAGTTACAATTTAGGGCCCCCAAAGATGAAACCCAGACTTTCTGTTTAGATACCTGACAGGCAAAGCCCTAAGAATCAAGGTGAGCTAGAAACAGACTGGCCCTCAGGAGGCCCAAGTCAACCTTCCAAACTGCTCACTCCCTAACTTTCTAACTTGTCTGCCAAAACAGAAGTCAGTCCACTCGAGGAAGACGGTAACACCTGGAGCCTCAATTATCTACACATGTTCATATACTATTTTATTTCCTATCAGAAATCAGCATGTGAAAAGACAAAAACTGAGAAATAAGAGGAAAAACAAAGGAAAAAGATGTTCAGCTTCAGCTTTGATAGCTAATTTAATAAATTATATTACAAAAGAGTGTGTAAACAGTTAATTGAAAACTACATTGAAGCACCAACTGGAGGCCCTGCCTGTGCCCGCCCGGAGCCATCAGTTCTCAGGCACCAGCATCCAACAAGGCACGGCGCACTGATGGAGCAGACGTGGGCGGAGGGATGATGGCCAGGCTCTGACCAGGGTTGCTGCCTCTGGCTCTGCTACCCACGCAGATTTATTCAAATCAAACTGCTCTAACACCGTCAAGTAACCCCTCCCACAATGCCCCCACTACCCCAAGTTCAGTGAACGCCACCACCAAGGAAAGTAGCGGTTCTCTGCAGTCAGCAGCCGGTCCCTTGGTGACCTCATTCTCCCTTCTACATCTCTACTGTAGAGAGTCAGGCCAAGAATTGTTGGTACTTCCCCATCTTCTACACCAAATCCAAAAGCCATCTGGACATCCAGTGACAAGGAAAAAAACAACAGGTCTTCATTGAACCTAATTCCACACCTTACTTTATTGACACAGAAATGTTGAGGATCTCAGATTTGACTGGTTTGAAGAGCACGTGCAGAATTTGACTGGCTCGTGAATGCCAATATAAAACCTGCTGGAGCTTCACGTATAAGATAAAGAGTTACATCCAAAATTAGTTGAGATGATTTCCTTAAATGTGGCCTAAAGAAGTATGGACACATAAAACTCTTACCTTGGAAGTGAATAGATCTTATCTAGAGATAAAAGATGAGATTTGGAATAATTATTTCATTTGGTTCATTAACAGGTAATACAAAGTTTCCACGTTTCCATTCATATGTATATCAGAAGGAACTTCCAGGTGTTCTGCAAATCCACAATGTATTGCTTCACAGTGCTAATTTAATGCAGATGTATCTCTAGATCAAGTTTTACCTGGTTAAGCCATCACTGTATTCTTGGGAAATGAACTCCCCTTTGAGGCTTGGGATTTGACCATGCATTTGACTTTTTCTATAGTAATTGACAAGTGCTAGGGTAATGATGGCTTGAAATCTACCCCAAATCCAAGCATACTGAATGAATTGTGCATATATACTTACTACTTATCCCTATCCAAGAGCACCAGATTCATTTAGCTAAACTAAGAGTATAAGTACACTGACCTCAACTAATTTCATAAGGCTTTTTATTTCTACATTGAATACTTTTTACAATTTAAAACCTGTTTTGAAGGTAAAAGGGACAAATCTTAGCATTGAAAAGGCAAACGTGTGAAGGAGCCAAAACTGTAAATCAGGTATCTGGGAAGTGAAGACTGGAAGCTTACTTACATTAAATTCAGAAAAACTTTTATGCTTTCTGTACATACTAAAAAAAACAACCTACCTTTCAGTTACAACAGCCACATTTGGAACACTTTGTTACGGTCGGTATTTTCAGACAGCACCGACCCTAAGCCTAGTGTGGGCTTGGTTCTGGAAAGCCAATCCCCCCGGCTGCCGCACCGCACCGAAGTCTCAGTACTCAGTAAGGCCCCAAGTAGTCTCGATAACCAGTCATTTCCCATCTTTAGAAACATACACAGGAACGTCATATCCAACAGCTCTCCAGCTACTGAGTGAACATTCTCTTTTGCTTTATACCTGAATGCTGTACACCTATTTTGGATTGTATGTATACTATGTGATCTGTGCTTTGATTCATAGTAACTTCTCGTGTTATGGAACTGATTTGCATTGAACACAAACTGTAAATAAAATGAATCGAAATGGAAACTCTGGAATTGAAAAGTACAAAAACTAAAACCAAGAAGTCAACAGATCAGTTTAATTAATAGATTAGATATAGCTAAAGGAAGAAATAAACTGGAAGATAAGTAGGAGAAAATATACAGATTGAACCATGGCAAAACTAAAGACAGAAAATTCAGAAAAGAATATGAGGAGGTAAGAAACATGGTAAAAAGGTTCAGCATATTTGTAATTGCAGTGTAAGAAGAGGAAAGACAATATGGCAGGAAAAAATATCTGAGAGGTAATAATTACCAAGATTCAAGAGATAATAAAATTTTTGGCAAGATAAATAAAATATGAAAAACTACTAAAAACCAAAGACAAAAATGAATCTTAAAACTAACCAGAAAAATAAAGGCATTGACTTTTAAAAGAGCAATAAAACTAAAAGAAACCAGGAAAGCCAGAAAAAAATGAAATTACACTTTTAAGTGCAAAAAGAAAACTGCCAATTCAGTACACTATTACATCTCACCTAAAAAAGCTTAAAAGCGGGGGGAAGGTGGGGGTTCCCTGGTGGTGTAGCGCCTAAGGCTTCAGTGCTCTCAACGCTGCAGCCTGGGTTCAATTCCCAGCCAGGGAACCACCAAAACAACAAACAAACAAACTAACTAACTAAAAAAAGACATTTTCACACCAAGAAAAGTAAAAACTCAGGGAATTTGTTACTAGCAGACCAACAAATAGTAAAGGGAGTTTTTCGGGCAGAAGCAAAAGTATCCCAACTGAAACCATAAAATGGCAAAGACACAGAAAGGAATAAAGAACAGTGGAAAGGATAAGTATGTATCTCAAATAAGTATGTGCCTAAGTCTAAGTTAGTATACTAAATGCAAATGACTTTTAAGTTTAAAATACATACACAGTTAAAAATGCATGACAATAATTGTACAAAAGATGGGAAAGTAGTGATGGAGCTAGTCCAGGAGGTAGTAAGGTACTGAGGAGAGAAGTTGTAATTTCAATAACCACTAGAATAACAAAAAAATGTACAAGTAGCCATTTGTTGACAACATGGAGCATCTTGTGAGTACCATGCTAAGTGAACTAAGTCAGACAGAAAAGGACAAGAACTGTATGATTTCACTCATATGTGGGATATAAAACAAAAAGCAACAAACACAAACTCAGACACAGGCAACAGTGTGGTGGCTACCAGAGGAAGGAGGCAGGGGGAGGGTGAAGAGGGGAAAGGGGTCAAACATATGGTGATGGAAGGAGACTAGACTTTGGGTAGCGAGCACATAACGGGGAGTGGACTGCAGGTTTAGGGCTAGGCTCTGACTGTTTAATGCAAGCCTGGTGATTGTTTCTCTTGTCAGTAACTAGTTTAGGAAACCAGAACATAGAAACAAGTTAAGCATCCTGCATATAGCAAATCTTACTAAGATGCAAGGAGAAATATGCTGAGGCTTCTGGGAAATTTTCCCACTTAAGAGAGGTTGTAACTTAATAGTTAAAAATGAATCACTAAAGGCTTAATAAATGATTTAATCAAGAGAATACCTATTCTTATTGTAAGTCGCCTTGCATGCAATCAGTGGGTTAATACACACCTCCAGTTAGCCTGATTTTGATGACCATAATCCAACTTTTTTTTCCTTTCTCTGTACTGTAATTTAGTGTAATATAGTGAACATATATATTTTTTATTATCCTACATATCCCATCTAATATTTTACCATTAATATAACACATTCAGATAAATTCAGATGTTAATAACAACCTTTCCACTGAGTGTGGAAAGATATCATTTTAACATCAAATATGTACATTCCTGTTATAAGACAAGTAACATGTTTATAGGCCAAGCTTGTTTCAAATGATTTCAGAACCAAGTACATGTTTTTAAAATATGCTATGCACAGTTTAATATTGTATATTTTCATTTTTTTTAATTTGACAAAAATGGACAGAAGGCAAAATGAAAAAAAAATTTTATTTCCTCAGTGTTTTATCCACTGTCAATACTGTACTTTTGATGCAATGTATTTGCAAAGAAAAAAAACAATCTCAGCTTTTATTTTCCATTTTAAACAACTACAGTATTTACAAGCTGTTTAGAATAACGAACACCCAGACACACACACTCACAGACACACTCAAGTACAGATATCCTTATCTCTGGTTTATACCGAATGCTGGTAGAGGCAATGAATCCTCTCAGAGCCGTGATCAGGAAAGAGAGACCCATTTTCCCTCCTCACACCTACCTTCCCAGAATCAGTATCAGTACTGTTCCATTTCCTCACGCAGAGCTCATTGCCAGACTTGTACAGGGCAATGGTAATCAGTTTTTACATAAACTGTAAGCTTTTAAAAAAGCATAAGCAGACATGATTTTGCCCCCATGTCTATTAATTTGGCTGTAGAATCAAGCTTCGTCATACACAAAATATTTTAATTGCAATTACACTAAACCCAAGAGTCACCTGGAGCAGCCATGTCATTTTCTACTATCACTCTGGAATTCCAGGTTATAATCCGATCTGTGCAAGGAACACCCAAGAATTCATCCTTATCATAATCTTAGATGATCTGTGTTTCTTTAAGCTTGGCTCCATTGAATCATAAATTGTCAGGTACAGAGCTGAGGCATAAGAAAAAGGTATAACCCTGTATGATAGGAATAAGTCTTAGAACACTGTTGTCATGTATGACCTTGCAATGATAATCAGCTTTGGTTCCCCCAAGGAGTGTTACACTGCTTCCATAAAATGGCAGATAATGAAGTTCAGCTCACAAATAGAATGTACTTACTCTAATTCAGAAAGAATACGTGGCTGAGAAGAAATAAAAAGAAATTCTTATCATACATAATTCTTGACATGTGACTCTGATGAGGTGACTCAAAGCAGAAAATATACTTGTGTTTCAAGCAAATTTAATACTCACTCATATACCTACCAGATTTATTTGTATAATAATGAATTCCTTTCCAATCAGTCCTTATACCTAAACATTGAACAAGTTAAAAATGAGAAGGCCTAGATGTATATCAGTCAGATTTTTTAAAAAAGGGAAACAAAGAAAAGAGAGAATAGTTTTCTAACACTGCATTAAAACAAACAAAAACCCCCACTATACATATCTGACATAATATTAAAATTTATGCTGCATAAATACATTGTTATATCTAATTTTCCTCTTTCTCCAGATCAGTAAAACTAAATTTCCACACATGGCTGAAACAGAAAGGTCCACCAACAGGTTCCAAGTATCATCTTAGCCTTGATTGACATTATTTTCTCCATTCTTCTTTAGAATGAAAAGTTAAAGCCTCTATATAAAAATGGATGTTTCATATATCATTTGAATAATGTATTCTATCAAAAAAAATATGACTGGGTCTATGTCAAGGCAAAGGAATTTTGTATTATCATATTACAATACAAAGAAAACCAAGAATGAATACTGAAGACTTAAAAAGGGGGAAGGGGCTTTGTCCATATTCTTGAAAAAGTAATAAAAGTAAACACAAAAGCCATTAATAACCTGGGCTGCAGTGTATAGTTTAGTAGCTAGTAAATATAAATTCAAAGAATTCTCACTCAAAATTAATATTATCTTTTTCTCAATCCATATTTAGGAGGGAATTTTAGAAAGTTAATTTTAAAAAAAGAAGATAATTTTAGACTCTGTGTAAACCCTAAGTTTAGAAGACACAGGTCTGATGAACATCTCAATGCAGCCATGCACCAAATGAAGAGACATAGGAATACTGCTCAGAAGCAAAGGAGAAGTTTTTAAGGCTAAGCTACCCTTGGTTAGATTTGTGGCTGTTTTTTATTATATTTTGATATGAGATATAAAATAAACCAACCCAGGAAGAAAAATACATCTTAATGAGATGTAGTTTCCTACATAAAAACTTGTATTTTCACTGCCTGACATTTATTTAGTACTCAGAGTAATTTTCCGTATCTCACTCAGATTAGAAGCAGTCTGACTACTATAATTTCGAGGATTAGTAAAGTATCTCTGATATACTTGAAATATTTCAAAAAGTACTTCAAACCTAATGGAAGTTAATCTCCCAGGAACGGAAACCCAAAGGCGGCAGACCACTGACGAAGGCTGTTCACTAATTTCCTGAAAGGTAACTAATCGACTCTTACCTTAAAAATATACAGCCTCACCTACTACTCTTCCAAGTCCCTCAAATATCAACATATTACCTAGGCTCTTCAAAAAATTAGATTTCTTTAGAAAAAAGTGAATATTCAAAGTTTTATCAAGTATTGAAAATGGTGTAAAAAGAGGACTCATACCAAGTCATAAGTGGGAAGGTTAACCAAAAGCTTAATTTTCAGTTATAAAATTATTTTTGAGAATGAGGAAACAAGAGAAGCCAACAATTTATATGACTTATTCTAGGACTCTCTTTCAAAGCGGGGAAAATAGAAAATTAAACAAGAAAAGGAAAACACAGTTATCAATGAAACTACCTAAAGGAAATAAATATAAAAGTAATATTTTAATTACATATTTTTACTTTAATGATAGAACTCTGAAAATTTTGGCAATTGTGAACTGAAGACACTAATGTATGTCTCCTGGAGTCTTACACACTAATGAAAAAAGTTAACCAGGGAATCTAAACAAATAGCTCACTATTCTCTGGCAGGGTAGAAAAAGACATGTATGATCAATTTAATTAATGAAAGTATGATATTTCTATATAATAATTTAGGTCTAGTTATTGTTAAGATGTGTTAAGTTATTGTTAAGATTTCTTCAATTATCACTATTTCCTCTGATGTAATTATTAGAAAAGTATTATAATTAAAAAAAAGTTTTAGGTTTCAAAAAATAAGAACAGGGCTCCTCTTAGGATTCATAATTCATAAAACTTCACTGAAGGGCTATCTGATAACAAAACTCAACTTATTTTGATAAAATTATCCATTTGTTGCTACCCCAAATCAAGACCCAATATATGAGGGCTGCCCGGAAAAAATCCAGCCATAAACACTTCTATTTTTCATATTACATGGCTGGATACTTTCCAGACAGCCCTCATATATGTTCCATATAAAATCTAGTTGGGCATTTGAAATCTTACTTTTTTGAGTGTGTGATGTGTTTAACAACTGGGGTTGGGGGTGAGCTAGAAATAAAAATAATTCTAGCCCTTCTGACTGAATCATCTGAAATTTAGTTTTTTTGTTATTTTTTTCTGTATAGGAAAATGGATTATCTTCCATTTAAGACTGCAAAGTCTTATCTTCCCACCTAGGCAATGACCAAAAAAGGTCACATTCATTTCAGAAAGTGAACAAACAGCAGGAAACATAATTCGTTTGATAAGATTCTAAATAAATACATATAGATAATTGTATATTTTGTTTCGGGGGAGGGGGAGGAGCCTGAACCTTAATATTACACATTTGCCAAAAAGAGGAAAATGCAGAATATAATGAAACTATCAAGAAAATACATTTTAATTGGTCAATTTAGAAAGGGTACCTTTGTGTGGGTTTAGAAAATCATTTGACAAATGTTTTTAAACAGTAAATTTTGCAAAGTGTGAAGTCTGGAAATGTCAACACAAGGCACATTGGGTCTTGAATAACCACAAAAATTTAAATTAGAAAAAGGAAAAATAAATAGGTTTTGAATAGAAATGCAGTAAGATGCTGTATATTAACTATTTCCTTCCTTCCTTCATTTTCTTCCTTTCTACTTAAGTGTTATGCTATACTGTAAGACCTACATCATAATTAGTAGCAAAAATCAGCTTCTCTCCCTCATCTGATCAAAAAGATTTAAACCCATGCTGTCCAATGCAGTAGCCACTAGGCACATGTGGCCAGAGAGTACTTGAAATAAGGCTAGTGCTACGTGTTAAAACAGTAATACTTTGGATATATTAAATAAAATGTGTGGTTAAAATCAATTTCACCTACTTCTTTTTACTTTCCATTTGGGGGGTAAAGATGGCTGCTCCTAATGCTCAGAGGAGACACAGTCTTCTTTGGAGGTTCACAAAAAAAGAGAAAAGTTTTCTGAAGGATTAAAAAAATGCCAAAATTGATAAATAAAATCTAAACTGGAGTTCCCACCTAGCCCAATTGTAAATCTGAGTTACAAAGTTCCCTGAATACATGCATTAAAAAAAAATTAAGTTATGAAACAACATATGAATTAAGTCAATTTCACAGTTATAAATATTTCAAATTATAGCTACATACTATAAATTACAGGAAATAAAATTCAAGTAATAGAAAAAGAAGAGAGGAGGAAAGTAAAAGGCAAAGGTATTAAAGAGGGATATAACAGTAAGAACTGCACCATTTGGATAACTGTGTTTGAAAAAATTTTACTCAATTAACCGGAATAACTTCAAGAGTTAAGGACTCTTAAAATAAAGGCAATTAATCCTTTCTTTAAATTCCTGGATGCTCATCTTCTTCTTTGAAAAGCAAAAGTGTTTTCTTCCTGAGACGGGCCCCAGCAGAGCTGGCCCCAGTGAGACGAGCAGGGCCGGGCCACTCACTGTGCGGAGCTCACCTGCAGTGTGGACACAGGGGCTGGCAGTAGTGTTCACAGGACTGAGTCACTGAATATTGGCTCCGGGAAACACCAATGTTGACGCTATGTATATCTTGAGATTTAGTATTCATTTTAAAGAAAACATCCATGTGCTGGCATGAAGTACAGACTACTAACAGAAAAATGGGCAGCACAGTTCCCGCTAGGTATGTTTGTAAGGAAAGGGAAGGGGTTAATCCCAAAGGCAATTTAAATAATGGTATTTTATTTTTATATATAAATAAATGTTCTGAGAAATCTCAGACTTTAGTGCATTGTTGTAAAAAATTAGTGCAGTATTTTTCATTAAAGATTTTAGCGCTCAAGGAATAAGATAAATCTATGTTCATAGTCTCTTTCACTGTACATTAAACTTTTATACTGCTATATTTCAAACTGAAGATTTCTATACTGGTCTCTTTTTAAAAATGAAAGTAAATGGATTTCGTGTTCTATGACAAAACATGGCAATTGTTTTTGGCAAAGAATTTAGAAAAATATGAAATCATACCTTAGAAATCAAAAGTTTGTTGATTTAAAGCATAGGGAATACATAGGAAAAACTTTTTAAAAGGATGTATTTTAACAGAACTTTATCCTTCATGCAAAATGTTTTCTCGGCAACTAACTTAAAAAAATATTTTGGATTTATTTGGGGACGAAGACAGTGACAGGAGTCAGGGTGAAGGGCAAAGAAGAGGCGCTTAACCAGCCCACTCTGTTCAAGTCTCTCCTGTGCAGGATCGAAGTGAGATCTGCAGGTATCTTCTGCCCTCTCCTCTCTTTTCTGTTGTCTTGGAATTGAGAGGGAAAACAAGCGTAGTTATAAAACAGTGGCTCACACTTCAGCCCCAAGTTCCAGGACCCCGGTTTCAATTACAGTCACATATTTATCATCAATCTGAACCAAAAGTACTGTCTTGTCGATGTGGGATCTAGTACCAGGATCTCTGCTGCAAGGCACCCATCGGTGAATCACCTAATGATTCGGAATAAAACAAGAAGTTAGTGGCAGAGACCTTGAACATACTCACAAACTCTTATCCTTCAATTTAGGTTATAGAGGTAGCAATTCTGTTAGATAATTAACTGCAATTATATAAATCAATTAAAAACACGGATACAAATCAGTCAGACAACAGAGAAGTCGGAGCACAGACAGCTTCATAAGAGAACTCACATGGCCTTCCATGCCCTCCTGAGGACTCCAGTCTTTCCAGCTGTTCCTCCCAGCTTTTACCCGGACCCCCTCATCAGGCCACTGCAGCTCTTTTCTTTTTGACATGTTGATCCCATCCAGAACCTGACTGGGATCCACAATCTACATTGTAAATAAATAAGAGTTCATTTTTAATTCATTTTGGTCTTGAAGATCAAAAATTACATAATCCCACACCAAATTTCTTTCATAGGACTCCCTATGCCTCAAGTTCACCACTGCCTATAATTGAATAAAAAACAATCCAAAGAGTCACCTCCCAAATTCCTTTCAGCCTACTGGTAGACCTTAGTGCAATGGCCACATGACAATGGCTGAGTAGGGAACAAACATCACTACTGAAAAACTGCTTGCTTTCAGGTTTTACATTGCCAGAAACTTTTTTTAACATTCAAAAATGTTCTAGTCTTCAAACTAAACAATATAAGGTGTGTTTTCACAAGAATCCTTCACTTGACAAACAAGAATTAAAATGAGTAAGTGCAAAAAGAGCCCTGGGCTTACTCACTTGAACTCTGTAAATCACCTCCCCCTTTTTGGCATGTGAATTATTGGCAGGACTTAAGGTGTTGCCGGGCTGTGCATCGGTGGCACTGCTCTGACCTCCATCTGTCCCAAGAAAGCCCACAAGCGTGTGATGTTTGCAAGCGGGGATGCTTTGGCTGGAGCTGCTGGAAGAAGGCAGGCCAAGCTGCACACAGGCCAGGCCACTCTGACCCGAGGGCTCTATCTGGTTCACCATGGAGAGGCGGGATTGAATGGATGACGGTAAGTTTCGAAGTGATATCTGACTAGTAGAAGAGCGCCGACAAGGCACAAATCCTGTGGCGGACATCCGGAGGGAAGAATGCCGGCTGCTGTAGCAGTAAGAAGACTGGCTGGCTACCGAGGCCCGTGCAGGGGACTGTCTGACCAGGCCGGACTGCACAGAGTGAGAGCTGTGGCTCGTGCCTAGGCAAGGAGAAAAAAACAGCACTCATTCTGAGCGGAATGACTCAAACACAGTTCTTGGGCAGTTTCTAAGACTTCCTCCCTTAAGCAATTACTTGAATTTATTGAACTAAACATTTATACCTAAAACTTTTAAAGTTGTCAAAAAGAAATAAATAGCTGAGATCTGTTTTCTTGTGTGGTTTTCATAATATAATTTTTATTTGCTGAAGCATTTTAAAATTCAAATTCTGGGGCAACAGAAAGACAAAATTAAATAATTTACTACAAATGTCATGATTTAGGATTGGGATAAATTATCTTTCATAGAAATATTTCAGAATAACAAGAAGACTACTTTAATACATCAGAAATGAAATATGGAAATGAGACAGTGAGAAGTATTTATCAAGGATATACTATGTGGTAAGCTGTGCAACTATTACTTTACAAAGTAAAAATAGATTTTACAACCTATTGCAATGAGAAGCTACACTGCCTACAGAGAGACAGTAATACCACACTGTAGTTTTATATACATTAAGGGATTACTAATAAATATGATCATCAGTGATACTGAAGAGGAGGTTCTTTTCTGTGTCTTTTTCAAAAGGCTTGATATGATTCTTCAGATTTGTCCTTTCCTGACTCATAAGTGATGTGAAGATTATTAGAAAATAATTATTAATTATACTGAAAAAATAGCTAGATGTACTTTTTATCTGAAAATAAAAAGAGCTAATCAATGTAAGAACAAAAGGTACAGTTAAGAAAGCACCCTGAAAGTTTTAGGTTTCCACTCAGAAGTTAGAAAAATAACCTACAAAATGTGGATCATACACCTCTTTAGTCCCTTCCCAACTGTAGTGCCACTGGATTTTTAAAATTGAAATATCATCATAATAAAAGTCTAAGCCTTGGTCTGACCCACGTGAAGATGTGAGGAAAGGGCAGTGTGGGTCAGCTCACCAGCCTGTGCAGACAGGCGGAACCTGATGCCTGCTGCATACCAGGCCGATCGATCGTAGCTCTCATGGGAAAGGTAAATTAGCAAAAGAATACCATTTTAGGACTAGGAAAATTTTCTTAAATAGCATACAAAAAGTACTAATCATAAAGGGAAAGATCAGTATATGGCTGTACATTAAAATTAAGAATTTCTCATCATACAATGGTAAGCCACTCTTCACAGGAAGAGAACAAAATGCCAAGAGACAGGGTGGGAAAGGATTTATCTGCAGTACAGAAAAAGAGCTCAAATCCAGAATAACAAATACAAATGGGAAAAAGATAACCAAATACAAAAAATGGGCAAGAAACTTAAAAGGCCCCTCAGAAAGAGGAACAGCTGATACACTCACTTAAAAGCTTCCAATCTCAGGTATGAGAACAATGCAGATTAAAACAATAAAATTAAAGACTACCCCTTCTCCTGACCCATGAGCAAACAGGGAGCTGTGGTGGGAAATGATAATACTCAAAGCCGGTGAAAACATACTAGACGGGCATCCCGATGTGTGACTGGTGAGAGTACTTATGGTAAAAAAAAAAACAAAAAAGAACAACCAAAAAACTATCTGGAAAGATTTTTGACATGATGTACCATTAATCTTAAATATTATCATAAACTCTGATCTAGTGATCCCATTTTAAAAGTATCCAGCCTAAGAAAATAATATGTAATTACAAAGATTTATATACAGAGATTATTATAACATTCAGAAGAGACCAAATTATTGTCCAACAGGAGAGAAGGTAAATAAATTACATTAATTATTACTAGCCTTTAAAAGGATACTTTCAAAGAAATATTTCAAATAATATATATTTATATATAAAATGATGAATATAAACAAGTAGGATAATGACCACCCGGAAATCAAACAAAATATTCTATTTCTATACTTCCAATTAGTTAATATGTCATTCTCTTTATACACACATACTAACTGAACCTCACAGCTAAGAGGCTAACACTATACATGTAATTCTGTTTCATATTACCGAGTGTTGGAGGATAAGATGTGACAGGTGGATGGAGACCTGCCCCCAGTCCCTGGCCTGCATTTCCGGTGCTTCCTTGGGATGCACTGCTGTGGGGATCACCAACAGTTGTTGCGTTATTACTAGTGCAGGAAGTCCCACCTCCAGTGTCTGAATCTTCAATATTGCCACCACTGTTACACCCAGCTCCACAACCTTTCCTTAACCTATGAACAAATAACCAGAATAAGAAGCATTATCCCCGCATCACTTCAAGACAGGAACTTCATTCTTTTTCCAGCTATTCTGAATGTTCAATGCTACCAATATTCACCTTTGAAAGTCTTTATGATGCAATTAATATTAGGAACAAAAAAAGTCTGTTATGTTTTCATACTCTCCCTTCATATACAATACTTCCCAAGTGATTTCACTTTTATATACTCTATCATCTTTTCTACACCAACCATAATAAAGAACTGTACATAACACAGTTGTACCATTAAGATCACAGCCTGAGACAGAGTTCATGTCAGTGTCTATTCAGTGCCTCTGAAGTTATGCAGTACCTGAAAACTTAATCTATTTAAATCAAACCTAATTCACGCTGTAGCATACCTGAAGGGAGCTGCTGCAATTTTTTTTCCATTTTAAAAAATTTTTATTAATGTGTAAGGTGACTGATTATCCTGGTTTGCCCATGACTGTCTCAGTTTAAGCACTGAAAATCCTACATTCCAGGAAACCCCCCAGTCCTGGGCAAACAAGGCAATTCCACCAGCACAACATATTTTTTGAAAAAAATAATTCTTTGACTATTACCCTGATTTGTGTTCTTCCTTCTGTTTGAAAAGGGATTGATGTTAAAATGGTAAAACTTTGTTCTTTAATGTTGGGTTTTCTTAGAAGAATTTAAAAACACCTATTTGAGAGTCTTGTTCTAATCCAAGATCTGCTTTTCTTAAGTTCTGATTTAATGATCTGAACAACTCTAAAGAAAATAAAAATAATATTCTGTGATTTTTCATCAGCCACCAAATTATGATGTTCCTACACCATACATTATAATTTACTAGACAAAAGGCAAAGAAAAATTCACATGCATTCTTGAAGACACTACAGATTTGAAATCTGAGTGATGACTAGATGGTTAAAAATGACAGCAGTATGTCTGCATTGCACAACCAGGAGTTTCAACATGTACAGAGCACTCCACCTACTGCTGGAATAAAAGAAAAGAAAAGAAAAGAAAAGAATCAATTTGCACAAGTTTCTCATGGTTTTCTCTAATTTGCTATTTGCTAACCTACATATCTAATAATCATGGCAACATGCTGCAAAGAGAGTCAAAAAAATTAAACAAAGTGAACTATTCAAGACTGTACTAAATGCTAAAGCAGTTGTTCTTAACCAGAGTTGTACATTAGATTTATCTAGTAAGAGTCTGAAGATATAAATGCTCAGATTTTATTTCCTAAAGTTCATATAATAGATTTATTTTATGCCATGGCATCTGTATTTTTCTACAGAAATTCCAGGTGATGGTAATGCACATTGTCTAGATTAAGAGGGTAAAGATACAAACCCCTGAAAAATGCAACTCAATGGCTTACCTGTGCCAGGTTGACACTATGAAGTTTCTGATATTTCCCAAACTAATAGGGCCTCCAAGAATTTCTTTAAGCTGCTCATGGCTGTCAGAGTAAGAAGTTGTCAGGGGTGAGACAAAGATTGGGTAACCAATAGGTTGATCACAAGATGAGTTTATCATGTTTCTGAGAGCTTGTTTTGCATTTTGGATGCTACCTCTCTCTGGGTTACGATTACGTAGAAAAACAAGCTCCTGCTGTTGCCCTGCCCAAAGACCTCGGACACATTCCTTATTCACCTGAAAACCAGAACACACGAGAATTAGGTTAAGGGGCCAAGAATGAATCATACAAACAGAAGAGCAGAAATGGGAGGAATACAAAAGACATTATGATAACTAACTATGAAAAGCAGGAAACAAACAGAAGTAGGTCACATCTGAATTGAAGTAAACCAATTTTCCACTCCCATTACAGGCAGTTAATCCTTTTACTGTTAACTGACTTTTAAGTTTTTTTTTACAAAATGTGTGAAAAAGCCACAAAAAAGTTGATATTTTGACTATTTTATGTATTTAATAATAACATTTTGAACTGCTCTATATATAGATATTATTTTTAAATTTTTGTTACATGGTAATAAATATACTGTTACACTGAATTTCAGCAAAAAAATACTCAAAACATACTAAGTGGTATCAATTAGATTTAAGTATAGATAAAATAGAATCTAATGGCACTGACATAAAACATTTATTACAAAATAGTATACAATATGGCATACAAAACATCTTTGTTGTTGATAGTGCAAGTCACAGAAAAACATATTTAAAAATCTTATAAATGGAGAAAAGCTTTTTTGAGCTTGTGGGATAAACTTGAACACTGCAGTCAGCAGATGGAAATAACCAAACATCACAGCAAAAGGGTTGATAATAAGCACCTACAAAGTTCTTTCCTCTGCTCTGTAAAATGTAGTCCATTTAGTTTTCCAATTTATTGAAGCACTAAATTTTATAACTGAGATAATGGATATTTTTTATAGAAATGAGAGGTAACAAATATTTAGAGTTCAAGGATGTTTGTATCTTTGTAGTCTGATTAAATGAAGTAGTGAAAAACTAAATCATTGGAAACTATCAAAATAAAATTTCAGAGATTAAGCCTCCTAAAGTTCTAATTTGTTTTAAAACAACAAATAAGCAAGCAAACAAAAAACAAACAAAGAACCCAGGGAAATATTAGAGTGAACCATTTACTGATATCCCTATTAAGTATAAACTATGGTATTATTTTACAATCTAAGAATCACATTATATTAGCAATATGGAGCTGATATATTTAAGAGATTTTGCCCAAATAGCAAATATAATAGACAAGAGACTGTCAAAACAGAAATAAGCAAAAATGTTAAGGCTCTATGTCACATAAGAAAATTTCAGAGGACACACTAAATTACTGTCAAAATAAATTAAATTAAGTGCTCATAAACAGTAAGTGCTAATGTAATATGGTCATTTTTTTCTCCTATAAATGAATTTCAACTACTTTTAAAAATGTTTGGATAATGTTATCTAAGATCCAAATTTTTCAGATGTAAATTAGCTTCAAAACCTTACTTTGATGACTCTGAAGCTAAGGTAGCGTCTGTTGAGCATGATGATTTTATACTCATTGGTGCCGTCATCCATGACATGTCGCAAAGCAAGCAAGGAGGGAGAGTTGGCAAGGACGGCACTCCGCCATGCGGGGTCCCCTTCATGGGCTATCACAAGGTTTTTTTCATGAGATACAATGGCTTCATAGAGCACAGTAGGGTCATCATACTCATCTGGAGAAGTGAAATGATCCTATATAAGAAAATAAAAATGACATCTTTTTTAGGAAGAAAATAATTTTCAGTATAATAAAAACTTCTATAGTTATTAAATCAGTTACTAAGTAAAAATTCTTAAAAATTGGTTTATATAAATATTTTATGTCAGTATATGTTAATATTATTAGAGATAAAATATATAAGAAATACTCTAAGAAATGTGTTTAAGTCCTGGCATTACCATTTACTAATGATCTAAACCTAGGAAGCAGCTAAGCGTCTTGTGAATGCCAGTATTATCTGCTTAACCTACTTGAAAAGGTTCCTGTAAGAGTTACATGAAACAACATATTGGAGAACTCTTTACACTATGAAGCATTATTTACATGTACTGTGAATACTTTCATTACTTTCATGTAGGCTAATCCCAGACTTGGACATACATTCTTGAGGATATTGCCTTTTGTGCTCACTCATCTCCCCTTTAGACAGCACATACTCCCATCAGTTGGCTTGAGTAAAACTGAGTTACTTTACTTGGATATAAAAATGTATCAACCTCTTAATTATAAATATGAAGGCAGTCAATATAATATTTCTGTTTCCTTAATAACACATCATTTCAGAAATGGAGATTTGTGTTATGGTTATTTGGGTAATGTCCTGTATCCTATTAATTTATATGTTTCTGAATGGGAAATACATTTCATATACTTCTTGGTTTCATCCATGCTAAGTGAACAGAATCTTGCACACAAGGTAAATATTAAATACCTACTCATCAAATGAAATGAGTAGTTATTAAGACCAAGGGGTTTTTCAGGAAAGACTTTCCTACCTTCTCTAGGACTAGGACCCTTAATTTGTGCTCAAAGTTCATAGCTTTGAGCCATACTGTAACTCAACGAGAGGCAGGGTATAATAATCTATCAGCACCATTTTAGAGGTATGGCTTTACGTAAAAAGTGCCTAGTTAAAAAAAACCCCACAATTTTAGAAATCTTTTTTGTAGTTTTAGGGTTCCTTAAGTGGTAATAGTAAGATAATTAACAGAAAAAATATATTACTATATAAAGATATGAAACATCAACTTGAATGAAGCAAACAAAGAAAATATATAAAAACTGGAAATATTTTTTAGCTAAAATTTAGAGGATAGGGTTGAATTGAGGAATTTACAGTAGTGTAACAGTAATGAACTACAAGGGTGGGCTGATAAATTTTGCCTCCACTGCATATCACAGTTCTGTGAAGTCACGTGGTCTCTCCCCTCCATCATTCTTGACCTTGCACACACAGATGCTTACCATTTATACCCAGTGCACATCCAAATGGAGGAATGTTTAGACGTTTGGTTCAAACAGTATGCTGTTAGCGAATTCTTAACAGTGAAAAATGTTCCTCCATGTTTTTTTTTTTTAATTTTTAAAAAAGGTGAGGACTTCTTAAAGAAGATCATTACAGATGATGAAATCTGGGTCTATCATGACGCTGAGAACAAAGGCAGTCCATGGAATACCGCCCTAAGGGATCACCTCAGCCAAAAAATTCAAAACTCAAGCCTCGGCTGGGAAGGTCACGTTGACTGTCTTTTGGAATTCTGAACATGTTGTTCTCACAGACTTTCTTGAGAAAGGAACAACAATAAAATCTAAACATTATACTGAAACTCTTACTGCATTAAAAAGAAGAATCAAACAGACTGGAATAAGAGACGAAACACTTCAACACGACGACGCCAGGCCTCACACAGGGGCAGCCACAAGAGAGGCAGTTCAACGCCTGGCTTCTCAGTGCTGCCGCCCCCACTGTACAGCCCAGACCTGGCTCCTAGTGATGCCACCTGTTCCCAAAGCGAAGGTGCACCTGAAGGGCCAGCGGTTCATCTGTGATGAAGAGATAAAGTCTGCAGTGTGGAAATAATTTCAAAAACAAAACACCAGTGTTTTTAAAGATGGATTTCAAAAATTAGTGCAGTGTTGGCACAAGTGTATTAAAGTGTGTGGTAATTTTGTAGAAAAATAATTATTCAGCTTTGAAAACAAATGATGTAGGTATATTTCTTTGTTTTTTATTTCATTACCTTTTCCTGTTCATTTTCTATTTAAGTGGAGGCAAAATTCATCAGCCCACCCTTATATTTTTAGCTCTCTGGGAATGATATTACATTTTTAAGTTAAGTTTAAGGTATAATTTACATACAGTAAATGACACCCATTTTAAGAGTACAGTTCAATGCACTTTGACAAATATGTGTGCACCCATTGCTACCGTCCAGCTATAGAACACTTCCATCACCCCGGAAAATTCTATCCTGCCTTTTGGCATTCAATCTCTACATCCTATGCAATCATTGATCTGCTTCATTTCTCTATAGATTAGTTTGGCCTGTTTTAAATTTTAAATAAATCAAATCATACAACAGATACTCTTTACATGTCTGACTTCTCTTACTTTGCATAATGTTTGATATCCATTCATGTTGTGGTGTCTAACAGCAATTTGTTTCTTTTTAGTGCTAAGGAATATTCTATCATGTGGCTATACCATAATTTGTATGATCAGCCACTGACGGACCTTTGAGTTGTTTCCAGTTTGGAGCTATTATTCTGAGTAAAACTGCTATGTGCACTTGTGTGTAAGTATCTGTGGACATACACTTTCATTTCTTTGGGTAAGTATCTAGGAGTGAACTTGCTGGGTCATATGGTAAGTATGTACTAATCCTTTCTTTTCATATAATAAGCCTATTGCTCACTTTTCCAGATTCTCATGAGCATGTAACATATGAACTTGGGAGATGACCAGTACTGATTTACACATTTATCTTTTCCTGGCCCCAGAGTTCCCCGTGGGCAATCCAGTGTCTGGTTCAAAGTGATGCTCAATAAATGGCTACTGTCTATAACTCCATAGGTCAATCTCTACCTTCCTTGAAGATGTATCAAAATTACAAAACTACTCCAGGTTGCATTTGGGTTCCCAATTCTGCCTCCTTACTCTCCCCGTTTGTCACTGTTGTTGTCAGTCATAGCTAATGATGAGACTGTGTTGTACCCAAGTGCGTTGAGCCTGACTGTAAGATACAGAACCAGTGTCACAGGCAATAATGCCACAGCCAAAGGAACATGTAAGGAAATGGACTTGGCAGCAACAGGCAAGAGCACTTGCAGGGAGAGACCAGAGGCAGAGACCTAAGGTATCATAGGCTTTCAACCCTATGCTTCAGTTTCTTCTCTGCCAGATGGAGATGAAACATCTCTCAGAATGTTTAGGATTAATTAAAGGTATTTGTCAGGAACTGTTAGATAATTATACTATATTGAAGAGTATTTCTTACATAACAGATGTGTAACTGGTATCTTTTAAGAAATTCTAAAGTTTTAAAAACATTTTAATCTGAGATCATTACCTTTTTCTTTTAAATACACTGAGTTTGTTTCAAAAGTCTAATGCTAGTCTGAAGATTAATAACTCTATTTGATCCCAAATATGTATTTTCCCACCATCCTCAAAACAGTATTCCATTCTTCAAAGAGATTTTAAAATAACATATCCCTTATTAGTAACTTCATTCCAACACTTCTGATCATAGTAAAATCATCTTAAGAGTAATTCACCTTTTATTTGGGGAAAAGGATTCCATTAGATTTGAGCACAGCAGATACACTTTAATGAGTCTTATCATGTGGCCTCTCATCAGATCTGATAACTACTGTCAAGTGGAATGATTAGAGCAGCAAGTGTCAGTGCAGAAAGTCCTCTAATAACCTCATGTTGTAATTACGTCCGTAAGACAGAAAAAAAATCCATTCCCGGCCAAGGTCCCGTCTGTGTGGGGTCTGCACGCTCTTCCATGTCTAATCTGGGTATTCCCTCACACCCCAAAAATGTGCACATGAGAAGCACTGGTGTGCCTAAACTGTCTCAGTCTGAGTGTTGGTATGAGTGTGTCCTACGCTGGAATGGTGTCCTGTTCAGGGCTGGCTCCCGCCTTGCTGCCTGAGCTGCTGGGAGAGAACACCTGAACTGGAATAATCAGATTGGAAAATAATTACTTGTTTTTATTCATCTTTCTTAAATGTATGTATAGCTCATATTTCCTTCAATATTTAATATTAGAAGAGTTTAGGGGTTTTATTTAGAAGTCTGGTGATGTTTTTGTGACCAGAAATACAACATCGGCACTTAACTCATTTCTATCAATTAGACAATTTTGGTAAAACTGGTTTCCTTCTATTTCATTTTGCTTCAAGTCACAATTTCCAAGAATCTATGCACAATGTTAAGGGAGGAATCACTTGTACTTAATTTCAAAATACATTTTTGAAATGACCGAGGGCTTTGGATATGCATTTTAAGGCTTCATTTTAATTTTTTTTACTCTACTAGGATTATTTAACGAAGGCTAAATCCATCCTAACCATCTATTATTCTATAGAACATGCTAAATGAAACTTATAGTTCAGTAACAGCAGTACTTTTAAGACTCCTGAGATGCTATACATTGCAAGGGGAGTCAGCCAACATTCACCCATGTAAGAGGTGTGAATTACAACCATGTGAAGTCAAAGCAAGTATTACAGGAGCCAAGGACTTATTTCCAGTTTGTCACTGCTTACATTTTTCCTCAAGCTCATGCTCAGGTCAGTCACTCTCTAATATTAATCTTCAAATTTACTGTTAGAAACACAGGTGCAGGCTTCTAAGATTTTAGTATCTTGCCATGAATCATGTTTTTCTTTGTTTCAAATCAGATTATTTCTCAAAAGGTTCCTAAGAAACATAATTTGGAAGTCAAGTGAAGAAGTACCATTAAAGAGCAGTAATGTATTAGAAATTTCCTCTTCTTACCTGATGAAGTTTAATGGACATACGAATTCCAGGGACTACGACTTTTCTTAGCAATTCCATATCAGCAAAGATCCATTCATCTCGAATTGAAGAAATACGGAAATCTCCCTTAAATAGGGCATGCAATCCATAGAGGAATGACTCTAAATTACTGTTAAGATTGGAGATAAAAGTTTACAAACTTTGACAAAGGTCTTTCACTACAATGATTCTTACATCTGGTTGTGCATTATAATCATCTGGGTGATTTTGAAAATACAGATTCCAAGAATTAATGTCAGCATCCCTGAATCAGAATTACAAGTCACAGGGCCTTTTGACCTGGGAACCCTGTTTATGAACCACTGTAACTGAGTCCAGGAAAATAAATGACAGGTAGATTAATTAAAAGAAATTAAGGAAGGCCTAATGGAAAACATGTAGTAATCACAGAAGAAATTTAAAATATACAGTATTTCTTAATTCTAATTCATTTGGATGTATATGTCAAGAAATCCAGTTTATATTTAGAGTTCCAAAATCTAATGTACAACTATATTAAAAGTATAAATACTCTAGACAAAAACTGCAAGAAAATATAGGGGAAAAAAGAGACAAATTATTAGGAAAACAGATGTATATAGAAAGAGACCAAATGTTATAAAGTGATTATTTTTTTAAATGTCTTAAATCAGGGCTGGGCAAGGTGTGGATTGTGGTCCAATGGTGGACCATCAAGCAATTTTGGGGTAACTGCCTGAATTAAGAAAAAAGTGTTGTAGCGGATGCCACATTATACCAGGGCCTAGTGGCTAGGCAGTTAAACAAAAAAGAAACACATTTTTGCATGTACATGTACAATTGCTAGAGGTGAGAAATCGGTTCTTCACAATTGAGGTGGCTATATATATAATACTTGAGCAAGCAAAAATAAATAGCAAGTGGGCCACAACACTTGGAGAAAATAAGAAGTAGCCCTTGCCCTGAAAAAGTCTTCCCTAGCTTGTCTTAAATGTATTAAATTTTCATGATCAACAGTTGCCCACACATGTCTATTTTAAAAGCCAGTTCTGCTAACCCCTTAGTAGAACTCAACTATGTTCAGTAAAAAGATCTAGACAACATCTGAAAAGACTTTTAAAATAAATTAGCATAGAATAATTTCAGAATTTTCAGATGTAGGTTACATGGCTTCCCACACTCTCTTCCTAAAAACAGACATGCCTTTTTTACCTGGACATATGGTGGGATGCAGTCCCCAAAGCTCTCCGGCCCAGAACACACAGCCCGTAACAAAGAGTCACCAGGGAGGATTCTTTGTCCACATCCAGTGGCTTAAAAACAACAACAACAACGAAAACAAAAACAAAAACAAAGACTGGGGTGAAAGGGGTCAAAGGGACAAATTTCCAGTTGTAAAATAAGTCAGTCATGGGGATGTATTGTACAGCATGGTGACTCTATTGCACATTTGAAAGTTGCTAAGAGAAGAGATATCAAAAGTTCTCACCACAAGGAAAAACCCTTGTAACTATGTATGGTAACAGAAGTTAACTAGACTTGTGGTGACCATTTTGCAATACATATAAATATTGAATCATTATGTTGTACACCTGGAAATAATATAATGTTAGATGTCAATTATACCTCAAAAATAAAAAAAGAATGTTAATAATCAAAAAGGTATATTAGTATTCAACAAATCAGAATATATCTATTTAATAAATCAGAGAGGATAAGAAACTCAACTAGTAAATAATTTCTATCTCTTCAAGTAAAAGTTCTAATGAAAAGAAACAAAAACAAAACACAAAATGAAGTATTAATGTATATAAGGAGGTTCTTTGAAATATTTAAATAAAATCTAATACTTTATAATACTGGGACATATTTAAAAAGAACTGGGGATATAGAGTATTAGGATCTTAGCTAAACATCTCAGAGTATTTAGTGATATACATCATTACTGATATTGCCTTCTCATAAGAATATAATATTCTCTCTAGTAATTAGTTATTTCTGCACTTAACCTGGCAAGCAGGCTATTAATAACAGCTGCATTAGCCTATTAGTGACCATAAACATGGTAAGGAAAATTAAATTGAGGCTTCCCCTCAACCTTTTAATTTTTAATCAACTGTATAACCTTGATTATTAACTACTAATACAAATATTTCATATATATAGTATGTAATAGCAATTATATATTATATATGTATATATAAACAAAATGCTACACCTTATACAATACTAAAGAAAATCTTGATAGCATCTCAATTATAGAGAAACGATCTAAGACAAAGATTCTCAAAGTGTAGTGCTAGAACACAATCAGCATTACCTAAAAATTTATTAGAAATGCAAATTCTTGGACCACTTCAGACTATAAAATAAAATTGTGGAGGAAGGTTCACACTCTAGGTGATTCTAATATATGCTAACATTGAAAAACCAGATATAGGCTAATAATGAGCTTAATTATTCTAACTATGACAGTGGTTTTTTTTTTTTGGCTTTATAAATTATTAACTTATAAACAAGGGAAGTTGTCTAAGAATCTAAATATTCATCGGTTAATTTAATTATTATTAATTGGGTAATTCAGTTAATTAAAAGTAACCATAAGATACTCTACTTGCTTGTTAATTAGAGTTGTTTCAAAGATATATTCTCTCTTACAGCATAAATCCTAGTTTCATCAGTCTCTTTAACAAAATTCTGAGTCTAGTTACAAAACAGTGGGTAAAGAAGTTGAGAGCACTTGTTTTTAAGAAATAGAAAAGAGGGGTTATGTACAGATCTGAAGTTATATAAACAAAATAATATCAAAGTGGTTATAACGGCTGATAAAATTATGGATGATTTTCTTTCTTTTCTGTCTCCCTTCTTCTCCCACCTGGTCAACTTTCTATGCTGAAAATACATTGCTTTTGTGATGAGAGTTTAAAAAAATTTTTAAAATTTAGTTCTTCTAGGTTCTGCATCTGACCAAGGTGAAGTAATGAAGACCAGATTTACCCTTGTACCTGAAACAACCACAGACCTGGAAAGAATATATGAAAGAACATATGAATGGTTTTTAGATACTGGACACTAATCCTTGAGAGATGGAAAACAAAAGAGATAGCCCTACAAGAGTTTCTAGGCCATAGCACAAGGAAGACAGGTGGAGCCTAAATGTCTCCATGTTGAGGAGACAGCTGGTAGTTTGGGGCGGTTAAGGGAGCCAGAATTTGCAGGGCAAAGTGCCAAAGAGAAGAGAGCTACATAGAGAGGAAGCTCTGGAGATGTACACAGGGTGCCTCTTGAGTCTTCAGCAAGTTACTGCTCAACACATGCAGCAAGAATCCAAAGCCAAGAAGAGAGCCATCAAAAAGGAACAATGGAAAACTTGGTGATTAGCTCTAGTACTCAGAACAGTACTGTCTCAGTAATGTGGAAAAAAGCTCCAGACTAAAGGCTGTTCTGGTCCCTCCTAATAACACTTAAAAGCAAGCCCTGAAAGGATCAAACTGACCCCAAGCAATTAAATTGTGTCACAGAGCAAAGTTTAAAAATATTTATAGGAACACAAAAATATCCAGCACCCATCAAGGTAAAATTCATGAAGTCTAGCATCCAATCAAACATTTTAAGGTATGCAAAGTAACAAAAAATTATGACCCATAGCTGAAGAATAACCAACCAAAATGGACCCAGAATTGACAAAGATGTTAGAATTAGTCAACAAGGACATTAAAAGAGTTATTACAACTGTATTCCGTAAGTTTGAACAGATAGAGGAATGACAGCATGTCAAGTAGAGATACAGAAGATTTATCTTAAAGATACAAATTAAACCTGAAGAGATACAAAAAATGCAATATCTGAGATAAAAAAAAAATTACACTGGATGGGGTTAATGACATAGTAAATAACACAGAAGAAAAAAATAACAGTTCTAAAAACTATACAGCAATAGAAATTATGCAAAATTAAATATAGAGACGAGAGACTGAAAAAAGCTTCAGTGAGCTGTAAGACATCAGGAAGGCTAATAGAAATGTAAATGGAGTTCCCCAAATAGGGGAGAGAGAAGAACAGAAAAAAAAATGTGTGAAAAAAGTGGCAGAAATTCCCAAATCTGATAAAAACCATATACCCACGACTAAAGCAGGTGCTACATCTAAAGACAGTCAGTGTGCACATCCCAACCATGATAAAGGCACTAGTTGACAAGCTGGCTCTCTCTGCTCTATGAAACAAGAGTGATCCTGATCACAAGCAGCTGGCAGTTCAACTACATGACCTTTAATTGGAAAGCAATACTGATGGTAGGAATTAGCTTTTGGAACCACAGGTCTTGGTGTTGTGGTTGTATTACATGGAATCGGACTGGGGGAGCAACATAGCTATGAGAGCCATGAGACCTAGAAATAGAGTAGTAGTTGGTGACATCTATCCCTCACCTTACCTTTTTGATAAGACAAATTATCCTGTAGTGTTAGCAGTCAGGTGAATTACAATCACCCAAGGCAATACAGATTTTGGGTCCCCAGTCTAGACCTACAGAACTAGAATTTCTCAGTTCAAGAATCTGCATTTTCACACATTCCTAGCTCATTTTTATCCATGTTAACATCTGAAAGTCAATAGTCTAGAGATGAACACTGTCCAATATGGTAACAACTAGCCCCCAGGCCTAAATTTAAATCAATTAAAATTAAATAAAATTTAAAATGTGGTTCCTTAGTCATACTGGCCACATTTCAAGTGTTTAATAAGAACCATATGTAGTGGGTTAGTAACCACCACACTGAAATAGCACAGAACATTTGCATCATCACGGAAAATTCTATTAGACTGCATTGCTCTAGACTTTGAATTTGGGACAAAGAAATTATCCTTAAGTCTAGTGTGTGGGGGCGATGGGGCAGGGAGGGGAGCAGAGGGACACTCCAAAATGTATTCTTTAAGAAGGTGCTACAGGTAATGTGTAACCTAAATTTATGTATATGTATGTGCATGCACAGGATGGCGGGCATGCTAACTAGAGAGTAAGATTATGACACTGCAAATGAATGAATGAAGGAGGCCAATGTCTTTAACTTGTTTTGCCAGAGTTGGCTGATTTGGCCCAAACATAATGAACCAGACAGGTTCTCTTCCCCAGATGGTCAGAAAAGGAAAGTCTAGAAAAATTGACCTCATAGTAACAAACAGAGATATTCTTTCCAGCTTTGTAAAAACATATTCAGAGATATAAAATAAATAAACAAACTCTACCTTTGCTCTTCGGGAAGAACAATACTCTATCCAGTTGAGATAAATCACACAGAAACTCTCCCTGGATATGCCTGCTAGTCGATGGTCATAGTCTTCATCAATGTTTGGATTAAATGTCGGGTCCACATCAACATAATTGCGATCTGCACACAGACGCAGTCCTTCTTGCATTGTCTCATTAGCTAGCCACTCCTCTAGCTTAGAAGAGGTTGTAACATAATAAATGATACCCTAATGAGGAAAAGATAAAAAAGAGAAATTCAAGCTAAATCACAATGTGAATTAACTCCATTTCCTCAGTAAATAAATTCCAAATGTTTAACTGATAGTACAACTCAAAAATATATCATTCTAGCTCAGTATAAATATGAGGCATTTTAAGAATGCTGTAATAATATATGCCAGGCCTTCCTGGATGAAAAGACATCAAATCAATTTATGTATGTATGTATGTATTTAAGCTGTGCTTCAGATATTTTTAATCTTTAATAAATTTATTGCGTGACATTAGTTAGTAAAATTATATAGGTTTCAAGTATATATTTCGATAATACATCATCTATTTATTTCATTGTGTTCACCACCCAGTGTTAGTTCTTCCATCATCGTATCTTTGACCTTCTACAAGAGGGTAATTGAATACTTTTAAAATCACAACCATAAATTCAGCAAGGCAACTTCAAAAACAATTCTAGGCTACTGATTTTAGAGCTTTTGAATTTAGAATCTTTTAAGAGAGGTAAAAAGCCTTTGTGGTGCATTAATTTTGAGAAATTTCTCATAGAAAGCTACTAAATCATCCTGTGATTCTAGGTCAAGTTGTAGAAATATAATAACGAAGCAGAGGAAATATACATATTTAGAGACAGAAAATACCACATATACACAAATGCACATATGCTGTAAAATCAATCTCTTTTGCTTCCTGAGGTTGGGTTTAACCAAACATTAAGTAGAAGACTCAAGGTTCACTCCAATCAGCACAGATAAGGTGGTTCATAGAGGTGATAACACAAGACATGGAAAATTCAGATGTGGATCATTAAAATGTAGCACACATTTTCTCTTGAAAATACTGCCTTCACCTGCAAGCCCCTAAATGATAACCATGCTGTATTTCTGTAAAATCTTTAGCCAAAATAGAATACCTGTGCGATAAAAAACTAATCTTGCCCAAAGAGTTTTGGTTTTTGCATTTGGATACTGGGAGGTAACCTCTAATTCCTTGGGATGTCCTGTCTGATGATAAGAGTTTTTGTTCACCTGGAGACTTAAGTGCCATGACCTCTAGAGGAGCTGGAGGTTAAAGCTGGCCATGCAAGTGACCACCCTGTCTATATAACTACACTCCAATAAAACCACTCTACACTAAGGCTCACGTGACCTTCCCTGGTCGGCAACACTCTGTGGGTATAGCCATGCATTACTGCTGGGAGAAATAGGCATCTGCACAACTCCACTGGGAGAGGACAACTGGAAGCTCATGCCTGGTGCCTCTGGATCTGCCCTATATGCCTCTTCCCTTGACTGATTTTAATCTGTTTCCTTCCACCATAATAAATCCTAACTCTGAGTGTAATGGCTTTGTTGAGTTCTGTGACTACTTCTAGCAAATTATTGAACCTGAAGGTGGTCTTGGTGACCTCTCAAATCTGACAATACTTTTACTTAGTTTGTCAAAGGCAGCGCAAAGCAGTGGTGAAGAGCAGGGGCTTGGGAGTCAGACAAGGCTGGATTTTAAACCCCCAACTCTATCTACTTACTAGTTAGAGAACTTTTAGCAAGTGAATGTCTGATTCTGAACTTACTTGCAAAACAGAGGTGTAATACTCCTTTAGAGAATTAGGTAAAATAGACATAGGTGTATGTATGCATGCATGTGTGTGTATACTCCTTAGCACAGTGCCTACAATATATGAGTTACAAATGGTAGCTAGTAATATTAATGAACAAATGAAATAAATTTCACTAAAGAAAGAAATAGGGAATTCCCTGGTGGTGTAGTGGCTAGGCTTCGGCACTGTCAACGGTGCGGCCTGGGTTTGATTCCAAGCCAGGGAACTACCAACATATATTAAAAAAAAAAAAAAAGAAGAAAGAAAGAAAGAAAGAAATAACAAGGCCTTTGTAGGTATAATTTACTGACTGTACTGGATACTAGAATAGTTAAGTCACTACACAGAAGCAAAGCACAGTTAATACACACACACACACACACACAGTCTTTTCCAAGAAAAGCCTCCAGCTGTTAGAAGATCTAAGTAGACACATACCCTTACCTTGACATAGTAGGTAGTAAGTACTTTCCGAAGGTCAAAGACTTGAAGCATGGAAGCAGCACTGTTGTCAGTGATGCTATAACCCTCCAGAATATACTTGGTGACTACAACTTCCCAAGCTAGCCAGCGCTGGCTAAATGCAGCGTTAAATGAAAGCACATGAGGAATGTGTCCAGGTTCACAACAGCAAAATCCTTCATCTTCCTCAACACCTTCAGTGATGGCCTCCACTTCCCGTTGTTGACAGTAAGTACCTTAAAGAGGGAAAGAGAGACCACTTACAAATGGGGAAAAAACCAAGTGGAAAAACAAATGTTTTAGAGATGCAAGAAATTCACAGAGAAGACATATTTTATAGCATATGAAAGTACAGGTATGTGATGCTCATTAACAAACTGCGGCAAGCTCCAGGAACCAGGCAAACTATATATTCATCCACAGAGTTACAATGTGCATTAGCACATTCATGGTTCTGAGAATTTGTACAGTAAAGCAACCTCTTTAATTTTGAGTCATCAATTCCCAACATTTGAAATTTGGGTTTACAACTGCATTCATATCAAATGAAGACCAAGGGAGTAAAGATACATCACATGAAGATCTGAGTTATTTCTGAAAAAGCAGAGTAGAGTGAGACACAAATCATCCCAGGGCACCCAATACAAACAGACATGCAGAACTCAAAAGAACCTGAGCTCTGTTTACTAGTTTCATGTCCAGGCTACAAGCATATACATTATACACACCCTGCTTACCTGGCTATAACTTATAATAGTTCATTATAATTTAGTACTAAATACATAATTAATTTTTTCCTGTGGCCAATTTCAACAATTGGGTAAGATTATGTAATTGGCTTCTGAGGTTTACTTGTTGACAAAGTTTCAATTAGGTATCAATTCTGATTATTCTGTACTAGCAAACAATTGAAGTTACATTCTTTTATATGAAATACTTATTGAACAGACATTCTCTTAATGTTACTGAAGTAAAAATAAAGTATCAGATTAAATACAAAATTAGACCCAAAGCAATCTAGTGCAAGCAAAATATCATCCATCACATTAAGGTTCATTTTTATTTTGTTCTGTGGTCTTGCTTCCATTTAATTTGTAAATTCCTTCTATTATAGAAAGTCTATAAAGTGATTATGCTTCATTTCACAAAGACGTATATTAATTATAATGAAAGTAACTTAAGTGCAACTATATAATCATTTTTTTTCCTTTAAAGAGAATAGACACACCATTCATGTTTAAAAGATACTGCTTTGAGAGAAAAAGATGGTGTGAAACCTAGCCCCAACAGGTGGCTGGTATGATGAAAGACAAGGCTGAAGCAGTAAGCTGGGCCAAACAATCGAGTTGTAATGTTGAGTACTCTAGAACCCTAACCGATTCTGTTATTTCACTTTCTAGTTTAGTTACACTGGCGAACACTTCCAAAATAATGGCACATAGTGGTGATAAGAAAAACTGTCTTAAACCTGACATTAACAGGAATGCCTGCTATGGTTGACATGATACTAACTATAGGTATGCATACACACTTTTTTCCAGAATAAGGATATATGTAATCTTACAAAATACTTTTCAAAGCAGTAATGAAAATAAAATTTAATCAAATGTCTTCCGGCATCTTGAGAGAATCATACTGTTTTTCTCCTTGGACTTATTAAAAGATTAATTCTATTAATTTGCTTTTTAGTACTTAATTTAAAAAATGAATAAATTGGTGAGGGATACTTTTAAAAAGTACTGCTGGTTTCTGCTTATTCTGGGTTCTGAGGATTTTTGTATCTATAATCATAAGTTAATTAAACTATAATTACTTTTTTAGCCAATTTAGTCACATTTTGAACCAGTATTACACTGGTTTTGTAAAAAGCCTTGAGAGGTTTTCCTTCCTTACCCATGTGCTAGAACAGATTAGAGAGAGCAGAAGATTTATTTTATTTCTAGAAGAAACTTTCTGAGCCTGGGTTTTTAAAACTGTGGCATGAAGTTGGGTCTATTCCTTAGGTTTTATATTTTATTACTTCATTTTATTTATTTTGTCCTCTTTCTGGAAGTCAGTCAAAGATTTTTAAGAAAAGAAGTTGACATAATGAAAGCTGTGTTTTGTGCAGATCACTTTTATAGAGAAGAGATGTGGCAAGAGGAAATTTGGAGAGACAGACTGAGGTCCAGAGTAGCAGAATAAAGTGAACAGGGTAACTGAATTAATGCAGGATGTTTTTACTCTACCAAACAAACGCCAAGAATATTTTCTACCCCAACACACCCTACTAATACACATTGCTATGAAAATGAAGTCAACAATAAACACAGGATTGATATTGATACTTGAAAAAAAAATTCTGAGACTTGGAAAGGGATTCTAGAATATCTATGAGGATCTATGACCAATCAGCTAGATCTTTCATATTCATAGTGAATATAAATGATAAAAATGGACAAATAAAACTAACAATGATGAGGGGGGTTCCTTCTAGTGGCTAGGTGGTCTAGTGGCTAGGTTTCAGCACTCTCAATGCTGCAGCCTGGGTTAGCTTCCTTCCTGGTCAGGGAACCAACACCCCTTCCCACCCCCCACAAAAAAGAAAAACACAATGCTTTATGGGGGGGCTCATGCAATTAAATTGTTTTTCGTAGATTGACCTGCACGGTTTCCACCAATGAGATCGCTTCATTCGATGTGGACAAGACAGTGTGTTGACATCTAAGGTCCATAACAGATGGCGCACAAAACACAAGAAAACTTGTGAGCGGTACGCAACGTGTTAAAATTGATTTGAGTAAAAATTGAAAAGAATCCAATTAGCATAAAGTTTTTTGACCTATCAAGATTGACTTGGAAAACTGTAGTTGGTAGAAGTAACATTTACAAATAAAAAGTTAACACAGCAGAAGCTGTCATCATAAAATTTTGACAGACAAAAATAATTGATAACTCTAATCTGTGACACAATCTTACATGAAAAACAATCTTGAGAATATCAGTAAAATAAAAATGGAAATGAGATAAATATAAAGGGGTTTAACCAAGCCCTATAGGAAACTGATCAAGAAATTTGTTTAATTAAATGTCACTTAAAATTTAGCATCTACTACAAGAGAACAAAATCAAAGGAATTAAAATTGGCTTAAAAGAGCTCCAGAAAATACATCAAAATGCTCAGTAGATCCAAATATCTGCCTGGCAAACTACTGATGTTCTTCATTACTATTGTGAGGGGTAGGAAGTAGACAGAACAGAGGCTAACACTGAGGGAAAGAAAATAACCAAAGATCACAACATTTGAGCAAGAATATAATCACACATCATGAGAATTCTGGAATAATTTCTATAAAATTAACTAATAATATATTATATGCTAACTGCTGTGATAGGTGTTGGATACACAATGATGAACAAAGTGGGTATGATTCCTACCTTGGAAGGTTTACAAAACACAGCTTTGGGCCAAACCCAAGTCAAGGATGATTTTTATATTTTTTAAAGGGTTGTTTAAAAGACAGATCAAAGAAGAATATACAACAGACACTGTGTATAGGGCCAAAAGGCTAAAATATTTCCAACTCCTGGACTAGAGAAGAAATAAAACTTTAAACAAATAAGGACACATAAAAATGAAATTATAACTATGCTAAGAACTAAGGAAGTAAAAACAGAGTAGTATGAGAGATGATCATGTGGGACAGGTGTTAGAAAAGGCTTCTCTGAGAAACTGACATTTAGGCTAATACTTAAAGATAATTAAGGAATTAGCCAAATGGAAGACTGGTGGGAGGAGGGGAGATGGTTGGTATTTTCTGGGAAAAAGGAAGGGCAATAAGGAGTCCTTAATAAAGAATTTAGCACAGCTAAGACACTGAAGGAAGGCCAACTGACCTTCAATATGCAAAGTAGCAAGACTGAGTGAGGAAGGTGGTACAAAGTGAGGCTGGAAGAACTGGCAGAGGCCAGATCATGCAGTGTTGTAGGGCATGGTCAGGAGTTTGAATTCTATTTTAAATGCAATGGGAAGCCAGTGGAAAATTTAAGCGGGGAAGGAACATTAATCCAATATGCCTTAAAGAAAGAAATCACTATGACTGAGTGAAGAATTACAGGGACCCCTTGTTATCCAAATACAGCAGTTCAGATAATAAGGGGTACAATGTTCCCAAATCGGTTTGATTTGAATTTTGTTTGGCAAATAATGAGAGTTTGGATAATAAAGGATTTATCAAAATTTTGTTTTCATTCTTTATTATTTTTTTATTTTTCAATTGTTTTTCAGTATTTTAGGTGACATTCAATATCCAAAATTTTATTACAATCTACTTGGTACCAGAGTGAATGTTAGGAGAGTGAGAATTTGGATCAATTTCCTGATTTGGAAAATATCTGATCAATCTGGTATAATTAGCAGATATTAAGAAGGACCCCCTTCCAATTCACACACATAGAAACACTAGGAAAAAAACAGCTGCCCCAAATACATTTATAAAAAAGAAAATTTAAATTAAAAAGCAAAGGTGAAATCTTTAGGTGCCAACGATTTAAAAAGTTAAAGTCATGGCAGTGGAAGGTGTAGTGGTGACTTTTGGGTGAGTCTAGTTGGATTGGATTTTGAACAGCACTGGGTAAGACTCTAGAAGAGATGGAATTAAGGTCCTGGGCTCCTGATGGAGAGGAAGAAATAAACCATAAGACAAGAAGAGGACAGTGTGAAAGAGAATGGCTTACAAACACAGTATAAATAAATAACAAACATCAACATTTACTGCCTTATCTGAGTGTCCCACAAGTAAAATCTTATTTCCAGTGAATAGAGTAACTTTACAGAAGCACTTGCTCCATTAATAAAAGGTATTACATAGTATTTGTTATGTAATGTTATGTGATCCAACACCAGAGTGAAAATAAAGCTCTAGGGATTACATGTCTGATTTGATCTTCTTTCTAGTCAAATACTTTATTTTCTATTTCAGGATAAAAACACACAGGCACTGCTTAGAATAGATCAAAACACAGCGTGGATACTCTCTCTAAAATGTTCTCTAGCATGGAAAGATATGCATTAATAGGACTTTCTTCAATTCCTATAAAACAAGTTTTTATTCATGCTAATAAAATGTTCAACTTACAGCAGTTGATAACATCAAGTTGATGTGTTTCTGAATGCATGATTTTCTGGGTAGAAATAGCTTCATTTGTTTTACACAAAACTGTTGAGGGCTGGTGGGCAAATAGGAAGTAACTGCTTAATAGATGTGGGGTTCTATTTCGAGGTGATGAAAATGCTTTGGAACTAGACACAGAAGTGGTGGCTGCACAACACTGTGAATGTACTAAATGCCACTGATTTGTTTGCTTTAAAATAGTCAATTTCGTATTATATGAATTTCACCTCAATTTAAAAAACTTGAAGAAAGGCATGGCATCTATATGAAAGTAACTCATTTAGCTCTCTGCCTCACACAAAAGCACAATATTCTATTCTGCCAGCCATCTAAGAGATACATACACTGGTCACAAAAAGAGACTAGCAAGAAAGAGAGCCCAGATCAACAGAAATTCAACAATGCCTGGAAAACAGGTCAATATATAAAATACTGCAAAAATGATTCTTCTCTGAACGTGAAATATAGGGGAACAAGTCTAATAATTACTCTTTAACAACTTTAGGCATTCCACAATTCTAAAGACTAAGGATCAAATTTCATGGTAACTTCTGATTTCAGATGTAAACACATAAAACTTAGGTGTCACAGGAATATGTTATAGAAACAAAAGGTGAATGTCTTACCTCTGAATTCAAGTCCCCGCAGCTGGAAAGTGACCAGCCCATTGCCGATCTCTATAAGGTGTACTAATGCATTGAGGTAGTCAGAGGCAAGAATGAAACAGTCCCCTGTGCTGTAGTTTCCCCACCGTCCGAGGAGCAAATCCCCACAGAGACTGTGTTGTAGGGATCTGGTGAGATGTTCATAAAAGATGGAATTCAAATTGTTGTCATCTGATCCTACAGGAAGGAATTTTTTTAAATGTTAAATTTTACCCTAGTCCCCTTTATACCAACAAACAAGAGTGTTAAAAATATTAAAACTAATTTCCAGTTAGGCTTGTATCTGTATTTTTTGACAAGGAAAATAATATTCAAACCTTATAATTTCTATATAAAAATGAAATACAGGATAAAGGAAAAAGTTTCAGAATTCAGAGTTAGTAGTCACATAACCACTGTAATACTTTGGTTCCCATCCATAAAATGTGAGAATTGGATTGGATAAAATCTAAGGTCTTTTCTACCTCTTATATATCAATGATCTTTTTCCTATCACTGTTCAACGAACTAGGCTTTATGAGTAAAACCATGCGAGAGGAATTAAAAAGATAAAAGCAATTCAGAACTAGAACAAAAAGACATACTGGTAAATAAAAGAGGGTAAAGTAACAAAATTTGAAAAAAAAGACAGTCCAAAACAAAGAGAAGTTGGTCAGTTAAAAAAAACTTGCATATTGAGATGGCTAAAACTAACTTAATAGTAAATATACTGTATGTGCAGAAACTGTAGCAAGGAAACTATAAAATTTATTAAATTTATTTAAGAAAAAACTTAGGATAAAACATCATCCAATAAATAAAATAACCATCTTCAGATGTAACCCTTGCAAAACAATAACCTGTAAATAGGTCCCCAAAGTACAGTATTAGAGAATGCAAAATATACAAATCTTAACAATTATTTTAAACTAAGCTTAACTAAATAATAAAATAATGAAAGGGGAACTCAAACTTCAATAAAATGGTTCTGTCTAATGTTGCATCTGTCCATTAATTCAGGACATGGTCTCTTTGATATGTAGGACAGCATCATCAGCATCATGATGAGGGCTCATGCCTCTTACAAGAACATACTAGAGCTGAGATGATTGTTTACCTACCAGAATGTGTTAGTGACAGTCATTAATATCAAGTAGCCAGTCCTGCTTATATCAAGTAGCCAGTCCTGCTTAATCCAATTTTATAATTATGAATCAATCTGATTATTATAATTTAGTTTCTCAAGTGGACAGCATTTGAAGGAATCGGCAAGTCAAAAGAATATATTCCAGCCTCTTTGGAAGTAGCATTTCTTTTAGTGAATTAATACACTGGAATTCTGCTTGATATGTTAATCTCTTACAGTTGGGGCAGTGAGATTCACCCTCTCTGTATTAGATTACTAAAAGGTGGGCCAACAAAAGAATGTTTCCCAAACAACAAAACTAAGAACCAGACTTTAAATAATGGTAACACACCAAAATGCCACCCATTGAAGTCCTATATTGAGTGACTTTTTTGGTCTTCCTACATGACATCTCTATATACAATAAACTAAATGACATTAAATTAATATTTACTTAAACATTCAGAAAAGGGGGGAATCAAACGTTAATAAAACACATATTGATCAGATTGCATACTCTTTAATACACATTACCAGTTTTACTTTTCAACCTATGTAAGAACTATCTCTGAATGGAATTTTTTATTCTTATTAGCATTCTTCAACTACATTTCACAAAAGATAAGTATATAAATCGTAGATGCTCTCATATATATTTTGCTGAAGTAGAACAAAAAAGCAAAGGATATTGGTTTGTTTTTTTTTTAATTCATTTTTATTGTTAGACTTATTGCGGTGACATCTGTTAGCAAGGATTACATAGGTTTCAAGCATACAATTCTATAGTGCATTGTCAACGATATTGGTTTTTTTTTAAAAAGATCACTTGGAACCCACAGAAGATTCCCAAGTTGGAAGTGAAATAAACATAATCTTTAAATTTGCTTCTTTACTCACAAATAGATTTTCAAGCACCAGGCTCTAACTGCTGGGCCACAGACTCTTTACTCAGAAATAGAGCTATTACCTGGATTTCTATCAAGTTGTGAAGCCAATCTGGTATTTGAATGATCCACTCGTTTTGTGCTGAAGATGGCAAAATAAAACATTTTTAGTAAACTTTTTTATATTTAAAAAATGCCTAATAACTAAAAGGGAGAAAATTATAAATATAGAAGAAATAAACATCATCACTTTCTAAGTATCTCCGAGAAAAATCTGAGTAGCATATTGATAAAACTCTGTAGTAGCACAATATTAGGGGTAAGGTATTTTTACTCTCCCATATCCATCATACATGAACTTAGCAGTTATTTCCTAACTAGTGTTTCACTGAACAGTGTGCAGAAGAGACACTGAGCGTAATATAAAAAAAACTGATCAAAATGAAAAAAATCCATACTGTATACAGTTCTTAAAAATACGAAACCTTCTTTGCAAGGGGAAGGTCCATTGATTAATGTGTTACAGTGTTCTTTGTAACACTGGTTCCCAAAATGTGGTTCACAGAATCCAGAGTACGGGACTCAAGACCCTTTCAGGGAGTTTTCCAGATCAAAACTATTTTCATAATAAAGCTGAGCTGTTATTTTTTTCACTGTGTTGACAAGTGCATTTATTGATGGTACAAAAGCAATGGAGGGTAAGACTGCTAGTGCTTTAACACGAGTCAAGGCAGAGGTAAGAGCTGCACTATTTTTCACTGCCACACATACACACACAAGACAAAAACAATAAATAAAAATTGAAGTTTCACTTTAAAATGTCCTTAATGAAGCAATAAAAGTATTGATTTTATTAAATTACAAGTTTTAATACTGTGTGTGGCAAAATACATAAACAACACTTCTGCTGCATTCTGAAGCAGGACGATTACCTCAAGGGAAAGCATTTGTGCCCCCCTTTGATTTACAAGCTGCACTAGCTACTTTCTTTTCTCAGAATACCACTTTTACTTGAATGGCTAGAGGATAAACCATAGTTACTCACTCTTGGGTATCTGAAGAACACTTCTTAAACATGAAGAAAGTGGGTTTGTCATTTCAAGAAAAAACAACTAACAGTGGTATCTACTGCCAATAATAAGATTTGAGTTTTCAAGCAAAAATCAGAATTTTGGAAAATTTTTTATCTACCACAATGAGCTTGATAGCTTCCCAATACTCAAACCTTTCTCTTTTGGGATTGGTGGTGATATGAATGAATATATTTTTAAAAATACTGTATAATGAAATGTGTCAAAATTTGGAAGCTCTACATTATTCAGTGAACTAGTATTTTCTAAATGATTGATAAATGATGTTATAGGATTATGTATGGGTAAAGAGCCATCCAAAGTATAAGACATAATCAGCAGACTGTGATTTAGCACAGTTCCAGAAATTGATGGATATGGTTTTAGATTCCACATTTCAATTAGTCTTTAAAAAACAATGATTTGCTGACTTTTCATGAAAGAGTAAAGAAGAATATCCACAATTGTTTTAAAAGGCTATTAAAATACTTCTTTCTTTTCCAACTATGCCTGTGTGAGGACAGATTTTCTTCATATACTTCAACCAAAACAACATATTGCAACAACAGATTGAATGCAGGAGCAGATATGAGAATCCAGCTGTCTTTTACTAAGCCAGACATTAAAGAGATTTTTAAAACTATGACACTGTTCTCACTGTATTTTTGTTTTTGTTTTTTTTTTGTGGGATGGGAAATACTTATTTTCATTACAAAAATATTATTTTTGTTAACATGTAATTGGTTTATTATTTAAAACTGATTAAACATTAAATATTTTTGAGTTTTGATTTCTAATGCAGTAAATATTGGTAGATAAAACACATATCAACAAAAATTTTTTGGAGACTTCAGTAACTTTTAAGATTGTAAAAAGGTTCTGAGACCAAAAAACTTAAGAAGTTTTAGTCCAAAGGCATTACTTTGGACTAAATTTAAGTTGGCCCAAAAGAACAGGATATAAATAACACTGAAATTCACCAAAAAAGGGAAATTCACCAAAAAAGGGAAATACTACACGTGGTTTTAGATAAAAGCCCAGAGCAAAAGTTTCAAGTCCACAAGCTAGTTCATTGTATAAAAGGTGAGCCTACCATTTTCATCTATCTGTGCCAATGCGTGAAAGAGTAGAGAAAAATCGCGGTCATGGAGATGGCCAGCAGAAGTGTAAGTTAGCACAAGCTCTTTCTGAATCAGTATGTTAACAATACATGTTAAAAGCCTTTAAAATGTTTATGTTCCATAACTCATTAAGTCCCCTTTTACATATTCTTTCTTAAATTAAAAGAAAAAAAATTTGGAGAGATTACAAATAAGGATAGTTATTAAGCATCAGATTAAAGATGACTAAGGAACTAAGCCTACATGGAAAAAACACTTTATGTACAAAGATGGTCACTGAAAACTCAACCTCATGAAAAACCAGAAATAAACTATAAAAAATTTAGCTCTAGAAACAGCTGTTTCTAAGAAAACTGTGAGATAACTAATTATGACTGTTAAAATGCTGTAATATTGTATAGCATAATGCTTCAGAGTATTACTAACATGGAACAATTCTAAGAAATAGCGTTAAAAGAAAAAAGACAGAAAAATGAGGATATCCAACTAGAGCTATGTTTTAAAAAATCTTATAAATAGAAAAAAGGTAGAGTAATTGTTTTCTGACTTCTGATTATATATAATTTTGTAATTTTAAGAGTATTTGTAAAATTTAGTAAACTATTTTAACAGAGAAAATTATTAACCCTGGATTACTTATAAAATGCTGTCAACAGTTTTTCAAAATTAACAACGAAAAAAATGGCTTTCAAATGTTTTATTTCACTCACTTATAGTCTCTCTCCCAGAATTTCACAGGTCGAACATACGAAGTGATGAATATTGCACTTCCCAGGAAGGGGTTTAGTGGAGTAGAAAAGAAGGCTGATACGGCAGCCTGAACAAACAACATGGCTGAATCTGTAGGAGAACTGGTTAAGGACCTTAACATTCATCTGAGCGCACATGAAACACACACACACACACACACACACACACACACTTCACATCACAAACACACTACAATTACAGCAATTAGGAAAATAAGTTCATCAGAGGAATACAGAAAAGGATGCCACTGTACAGTACAAGGCGGTAGAAGCAGAAAGACATGACTAGAAAGTACAGCTTGGCAAGATGCTTTGAAAGTAGCTAAAAAAAATTTGTTAATATATATTTAATAAAAGTCCATATATCACTTTTAGGTAGAGATGCTTAAATTTAATTTTCCAGAAGATAAATTTTATAGATACAAAAAGTCTTCATTTCAACATTTATGGGGTCGCTAACCTTTACTTTTACTTAGAAAGTACTTTTAAGAAATGATGAGTGGGAGTTCCCTGATGGTATAGTGACTTAAGGCTTCGGCGCTGGTGCTGTCAGTGCTGCGGCCTGGGTTCGATTCCCAGTCAGGGAGCTACCCACATACCAAAAAGCAAAAAAAAAAAAAAAAAGAAATGATGAGAATAATAGATTTTGAACATAAAGTTTAATTAAAATCATACAATTATGAAATATGTTTTGTATCTCATTCATTTAAAAATATTTCTAAACACATTTTGTATTTATTGAGAATTCCTAGACTTCAATATTCACATATGTAAAATACAATTTTAAATCAGCATTACTTAATTATAAAATGTTAATACTTTTCTCATGTTTAGATAATCTGTGGGCCACAGATGTTAATACAAGTTAAACAATCAAAACCAGTCCAGGTGTGGACTCAAAGAATTATGAATTCTTGAGAATTTATCACATAGTAACCTATATCCTATTCCTGTGAAAAGTTACGCCTACACACCAACGTTCTCACCAAGGATATGACTGCTCTTTCTTATAAAACTTTTTTTAGAAGGATACGGGGCACTGCAAAGGGCTGAGCAAAAGCATGGAAAGCAGAACCCCATGTAATCTGCCATGGGGCAATGTAAGTATACACAAACTGCAATTTATAAAGGAGTTCCCAAAGCTGTAGGAGGAAAAGAAAAACAATCAGTAAAAATCCTACCAGACATTTGAAAAGAAAATGAAAGACTTTTAAAATGTATTTCCTACCTAGTAGGAAAATGGAATTGAAATTATTTGCCTTTGCATAAAAGGAAGAGATATATCAATTGTCAAAACACTATATATTTTTAAGATGGCTAGCTGATTTATGGATTTGTTTCATAAATCTTATGCCCTCTATTGGCTATATTACTACTACTGTAACCAAAACAAAGAAAGGAAATCTAGATGTCTAAGATATTTCCCTCAATGGAAACTGAGTATGTTTTAAATGCAATATCAAAAGGAATTTGAAAGCAGCCAGGAAGGACTAAAGTTGTAATACAGTTGTCATTCCCTAAGAATTTAGTAGTGTAAATGAGGCACCGATTCTTAATCTCAATTGTTACTGTCAATAAAACACAATACACTTTTAAATCTTATTTAAATTAGGAGCTGTTTTGTTGAACATGACTTAAAACATTAAAACAGAATTACTGTATTTGCCCAATATTGCCTCTCCATGCTAGGCAGTGAAAGGCCCAATTCGCAAAACAGGTAACAGAAATCTTAAAAACGAGGTTCTAACTGCTCAGGGTGATGATTCACACACTGAAAACCTCATATTTAAATTGTTTAACTGATTTATAATGAATCTGTTTAACTTCCAACTTAAAAAGAAATCACAACTTTAACCACTTAGAAAATGCAGATGAAGCCATGCTTCTTTGTCATGACTCAAAATTATGCAATCCTGGGTACTAATGTGGTCAGGATGACAGAAAGTAAAAGCAGTGGTGACACAGAACACTCTTTAGATTCTAAATGTGAATCTGTACTCTGTTTGTAATATTGAAGAAAAAGTAATGTGCAATTACATGGTAAGTGGCTAGCAGGTAAAAATATTTTCGAATACATTCAGAGTAATTTTTTTTCTTGAAAAGGTTATTAAATCGATGGTGCAGCTTACAATATTTTTAAAAATCTATCAAAGAGATCCCTCACTCTTACTTGTTATCACTGTTCTATCAAGTAGCCATATAAAATGCAAACTCCTTAAGGGCAGAGCTTTCTCTGATTTCTTCACTGATGTAGCCTAAGCATCTGGAACAGTTCTGGAACACGGTATGCTCTCAAACACAATTTCTAATGCGAGTTAAGCATATTGATTGAAGGATAGTTTAGTTTGTATTTGAAGGATAGTTTAGTTTGTATTTTATTGCAACTTTCACTTTTTTCCAGCCAGTATAAGATATAATACAATTTCCAATCTAAATAGTTAAATCTGTGAGACACCACATGCTTCTTTATACAAACAACTCTCTGATTAATTTTCTGGCTTCCTCCTTTGGTTAACCATGCTCACTGGAAGAGGAAATAAATGATAAAAATGCATACAAATTAGTGATTGAATGAATATAATATTGCAGTATTTTAGAAGTTATTTTTTATAATATTTAGCATAAATTTTGAAATTGATTATCACTAAAACCTTGTTCAGATAAGTAGTTTTCCATTTGTACTATTCCCATCCTAGGCCAGATCTCTATTACATCTAAATGACTGTCACAATCTCTTACGCTGTTCTCCATACCTTTAGGTTCTCTCTTTCCCAATTCATCCCACATGTGGCTGACCAGGCTAACTTTCCTAAAATTGGGCTTTCAGTGTGTTTTGTAGCTGCTCATATGCTTCAGCTCTGTTACCTATCAAATGGGATAATATATGTCAAAGTCCTTTGTATGTGGTCAGTGTTAACATGAAATCTAAGCTCTATTTAATTTACAGATAGTCTGACAGCACAACCTATTTCATTTAGAAAGGTAGTGTGGTTTAGCAAAAAGATTCCTGGAATGAGAGGCAGAAGACCCAGATTTCACCATCAAACTAATTTCTGATTTCTCCCACATGGCCTCACTGTCCTCAGTTATCAGCGCTCTTCCATCAGCTATCAGGTTATTTCCTCCCGCCATCTATCCAGCAGCCCAGAGCCCCCAGTTCAATATTCCATGTCTACTTCTGAAATTATTCAAAACCACAACCCATTTTGGAAGATCCCATATATTTAAAAATAGATACTTTTTAGTGTTTCTCTAATTTTTCATACAACTTCATCTTATCTTCCTCACTATAGCAAAAATATGACTTTAATGAATCACAGTGACTAGCATTGTTTAGGGATTCTACTATGTTTCTAAATAACTGGTTGAATTAAGAAAAATATTACTTAAAAGAAAAAGAAGCAAATGAAATGCAAGGATAATCCTCACCAAATAGTGAATTACATGGGAGATACATTTTACAGATAGGAGTATTCGTTTCAGTGATAAATTACCTTGTCAAAGAGTATGGACATGAAGAAGAGGTCCAACAGCATGGTCTCTGAAAAAGCTTCATAGTCAATTTTGAAAAAGAGCACAGTGAAGACAACTGTGACATACTGATATGTAGGGCTACTAAAAGAAGATCGTAGTAACTTCAGACCAGCAATGGTGATCATTAAAGCACCTAATCTATAATTTAAAAAAAAAAAGCACAACTCATCAACCAATGACTGAAAACTTTAGAAAATCTACTGACTTCAGAAAAACCACCATTTATTTCATTTACTAAGCTACTATATACAAATATATGTGTGTGTATATAAAATTTAAACTTCTAAAAATGATTTATAAGCAAATGACATCCTTAATATCTATTATGATTCTTATCCTTTATATAAAAAAGCATTGCTTAAAAAATGTTAATAATATTGCAATTCTGACATTTGGTTCTCCAGTTTCTCAGTTATTACTATTGTTTTAACATTAACAGCATTTAGCACATAAAAAACATATATTAACACTTACCCAAAAACATGTACCTAGTCTAGTGGACGGGACTACATAATGACTATATATGGTCTAATTACACAGTATATAAAAATAACCATTTCCCAAACTTATCATCTAATATTAAAGATTAATCTTATTTAATAAATGTCCTGTCATAAAATATCAATTAACAATGAGATGTCTGAAGTAGTGAAATGCCAAGAGCAGAAACAGATGTTCAGAAAAGGGAAGGTTAAGTCAAAGACAAAAATCTCACCTTAATTTTTTAGCTCACAGTGCCTTGCACCAAAGAGACAGTCAATGATTATTTGCTACCTGATGAATAACGTAAGGCATTGATTATGACTGCTCCCAGTAGTCAAACTTAGAGAAGAATTATACTTACTCTGTATCCAGTTTTTTTGGACTAGCAATTGTCTCTGCACTGCTACTAAGTTCATTGAGAACAATCAATGGATAAATGATATTCTTCTCCACAAAAAGAAGCCACACATGAAGTTTCTCAAACCACATCATAGTGGCTGCATCTAACAAGGAGATAGAAGTCCAGAAGAGCACATCATCTAATGTACAAAATAGTTTGGCAATGTGATGAGAAAGAAAACTCTTACAACTCAAATTCAGTTCTACTATAAATAAATGATGTAAGAAGTCCAATACTTCACTCAACTGTCAACTTCCATGATTTCTGAGATACATCCAACTTTGCAACTTAGATCGACTTAAATTTAGATGAATTTCATTTTAAACTAATTCTTAAAACCTCAGTTTCTAAGCATAACCTTTTCTCGCTTTCACCTGTAACTTTCAGAGAAAAGGTTACTGAGGATTATTAGACTGCCCCTTTCCCCCAGTAAGGTTTTAAGAATTAAAGTTTCCTAAAGAGGATTAGGTTGCCTGCATAGGGAATCTGAAGAAAAGGATATGGGCTGGAAAGAGAGGTCACAAACATACACAAAAGGATCATCAATGAGGTCTGTGAAGAACAATTTCGAGAAGAAAGAAGTAAGTTTTAGTCTGTGGAAAGCTGACACTGTAGCATTGACATTTATACTTCAGCTAAAATGAAAGCATCCTGCAAAAGGTCCCACTCACTGTGGCTTCAAGCCTAAGTATGAGAAACCCAACTGAAAGTGTTACTTGCTGATACTTATTTAGCTGTCATCTGTCAACAGAATAAAAGGAAAAAAATCTATAGTATTAAAAAGGGTGTTAATGAAATACTTACTTCGAACTTCGTATTGATTATACTCCACTGTCTTAAGCAAAGGGTGAGAGAAACAGTGCCATGGTAGCTGTTTTCTAACTTGAGGCAGCACGTAATGGGTTATAAAACCTACGAAGCCGACTAATGCATACAACACATATTTGAGAGCAGGCTGAAAGGGAATAAAGTTGAGAAAATTAAGTGATTTTGAGACACAACGGAGAACTGCTAATTTGTCAGTTCAATTTTTCATTTGATAATAGAGAAGAGCAAAGTCAATTTTAGAATCTAAAAAATTCAACATCTGTCTACAGTTAACATTTCTACATTATATAGTTTTTCTGTTAAGTTAGTTATGAAAGTTAATGGTTGTTCATGTATTACAAATAATTAAATATATGTTTACTACTTTCTTTGGTATCTTACACTATTATGTAACGAGAGAGGCCTGAGGTGCATTGCTTCCTACTCTCAGAATGTTCTATGGGACTTGCAAACCAATGTATTCAATTGTTTTAACTAGAAGAGATAAAGGACATGCAGTAAATAAAGCTGGAAGTCTGAGGGAAGAGCAGATGAGGAAGAGAAAAAAGTATTTTTTGTGCCTTCGTATGATGTATCCTTTAAAGAGTTCTTATGGATGACAAAATTCGTAAAAGAGGAAATCAACTATCATCACTTCAAATACTCAAATTAAAAGTCACATATTTAGAAACTCAGGCCTCCATCTGAGCCCTGAAGACTCACAAGACCTAGCTCAACTTGCGAGTGGTCAGGATTAATAGTTCAAATTGGAAGAGAAGAAAAACAGGCAAAATGTTAAATAAAATTAAATAATATAACCTTCACTTCTAGCCAAATGGACTAATAGGGATTCACTCTTCCATAAGAAACAACCAAAATAATAACACAACCGAAAGAATAAAATATATGAACCATATGGCAATAAACAGTGAACCCTAAGAGAAAGGAAACAGAGAGTCTCCAGGCTGCAGTACCGGGAGGGGATCCCACACAAAGCCTGGTATCCCCAGAGTTGAGGAGACGGAACTGAGAGCCTGGAGAGACAAAGGCAGCTAGAGTTCACCAGAGCAGACAGTGTACCAAAGAGAAAACTGCACAGAGAGAAATGTGAAGATCTGCAGAGGGTCCCCTTCAAGTATTCAGGGGAATCAGCACAAGTGTGTGAGCAAACTACACGAGACCAGGGAAAGAACCACAAGAAAGGATTAGAGAAAATAGTATCCACCACTCACACAGGGCTGCAAGTAGTGCCTGTTCCCACAGCCAGCCTGGAAAGGTGAAGATTCACAGGGCATTGGTCAGAGTACTCAAAAGGGTATTGCCCCAGTAGGGGTAATATTTAGTCCTACAATAAAAACAGCCCTGGTTTCACCCAACATCTTAAAAGCAAAACCTGAAAGGATCAAACTGCTAACAAGTAATTTAACAGTGCCACAAAACAAAATTCAAGAAATTTCAAAATTCAAAATTCAAGAAATTATATTTCTAGAAATATAAAAATATCCAGTATCCAAGAAGGTAATATGTATAATGCTTAGCATCCAATCAAAAATTACTGAATATGCAAAGAATGAGAAAACTATGGCCCATGAGGGAAAAAAATCAGTTCATTAAAACCAACCCACAAGTGACAGAGGTTAGAAATAGGAAACAAGAGCATTAAGAGAGGTAGAGTTAAATTCCATATTTTCAAAGTTAAAAAGACAGTTTTACTTAAAGATGAAAGTGGTAAATTCTGAGATGGAAACTACACTGGATGGGATTAATGGCAGAAACAAAACCTGAGGAGCCTTGCCAACACCTGGACCTGATTCAGATGGTGAAGTTCTAGACTTCCAGCTGTACTGGAACAGACTTTGGGGAGCTCACATATGTCAGCGTGATAGACAAACATTACAGTCAAATCAGAAATGAGTCCAAAGAAAGTTATTTTTCCTCAACCAAAATAACTAAATGACTCCTTACCTGCAATACTGTGAAAACTGTGCTTACATGAATAGCAAAATACAGCACACCAATTACAATGCATACTACAAGGTCAGACTGTAAACGTTCACTCTGAAACAAAACAGAATTGTCAAACAATTCCATAAAACTTTGAAAAATATTTCCTTTATTCTCAACTGGCAAAGTTTAAGAAACAATTTTTCACTGTTCCTATTTTTTAGCACTTCTAGAGATTTCTTACATATAGTAATTTAGCCAAAGGTCTTATTTTCTACCTCAATTTCCCCATACTTTAGGTTAATACTGCAATACCAAGGAAATTAAACTCATCTAGTACTACACACTACATAACATACCATAACAAAATCTTTTATAATGAAGCTGTATATTTTTCCTCCCATTGGCGTAAGTTTTACTTTTACATATGGGAAAAGAAAACAAGGTACTTAAGTTACTATAACATATTTATAGAGTGTATCATTTGGAAAACAAAGTTGTATTTTCATTGGTCTTTTGAAATGTTGAAATTGCATGCATATGTTCTATTTTACTTACTGAATTTTGGTTCTTTTAGTATTTTACTTACTGGATTTTGGTTCTTTTAGTAGTTGTAGTAAAAACCAGAAACCTCTTAATAAATTTGGTTGTTGACTGACCCATGGATCTATGCTTTTAAACTACATTCAGAAGTATCCTACTATATTTAACATGAAACATCCTTCACTAACAAGAAAACTAGAGTTTAAAAAAATTGTTTAAATTATATCTTGAGGCAGTTCCATATGTCTGAAGTTTTCTAAAGAACAGCTAAAGTTCACTGAAGGTAAATATTGTGTCTAATTCAAGACCTTTACAAGTTCAATCTTTCACAAGAAAAAAATTTGATTTTTTTCCATAAAGCAGATTTAGTAAATATTTGAAATATTTATTTAAAAATGCAGGCAACATTAAAATTCACTAAATTAGAAAACATTTTAAACAAGTACATTTACTTAAGTATATTAAATTACTATAGGTTATTGTTCTTTCCTTTAACCAGGAAAATACACACACACACACACACACACACACACACACACACACACACATACTTTTCAGATTGCCCTGCAGAAATAAAACACACAAAAAGGCTAGCAGATGACTTATAGAACATGGTTTTTATCAAGAAAAATAACAACAAAATCTAATTTATGTTAATATTCATCTTCCCAAATCCCAGTCTAATTGAGTAGGGTTAAGAATTTTATAAACAATGAAATTACTTAATTTCACCTTATCTAAAATGAATGTTTAGCATACTGTTCTATGTAGAAATCAAGTTTGAGAAATATATGTTCTTATTTCTTATATGTTCAAATTTTAAATAAAGGCAATCAACAATGTACAATGTATAACTCTCTATATATAGTTATAATGCATAAATATACCTTTCTCCTCAATTACTAATGTCTTTAAAAAGTGTTCATTACATAACATGATGAACTGTCTACAGTTTAAGTCTTCTTTAAGTGATTTTTTTAAAAACTTAAACTTACAACAGAATTTCTAAGTTTTTCAGGCAGTGGATCTTTTACTTCAGAAAGAGGGTCTTCTGGATTTTTCTCTTCTGTTTTTGGAAAAATCTTGGATTGCACCAAAGAGCTTTATATTTTTTAAAAAGAAAGAGAAAATGATTAATAAAAAATACATTATAACCTGAAAATCAGTACTTCAAAATGGCAATGTTTATGATTAAAAAAACAAGTGTTCCAAGTATATTTAATCATTAGCAAATGAGAAATTCTAAAAACGTTTAAGATGTTATAAATAAGCATTCAGTGAGAATATTTTTTATTAAAACATAGCTTTAATACTCAGGAGAGAAAAAGCTAATGTGGTTAGAAGGACTCAAAGTTAATATATTTTGAAACTAAATATAGATTAAGTCAACAGCATTTTGGTAAGCCACTGGAAAATACACCTTGGAAGTTAAATTAGAAATGTCAACTTATTTAAATTTCTTTAATTCAATACAACTGATTTCACTTACAAAAGTACAGATGGATCACTGCTTTGTCGGCTGAGATGATATGATACTGCCACTAACAAACCACAAAAAATGGAGAAAAGTACTGGAATATGCTGGCCATCCCAAGAATCCTAGGAAGGAAGAAAAACAAAAAACTATTGTCAGAACAATACGCTTCTCATTTACAATTAATCATGTAAACTATGGATGTCAGCATTTTGGAGAAAGATAACTAAATTCAACCAAAACTTTTTAACCATTATTATTAATTACATTTCATTCCAGGTAAATTTATATTTTTTACTTTCTGATGAGCTGAAATCTAGTGCTAGGTCATTTTCAGATTTCTTCCAGTACTAAAGCTCTATTTTTACACTACAAATAATACATTTGCTTCTGGTATGTGATGCTGCCAATTTCTTTCAGATTTAAAGTAATATTAAGTTTATAATATAAACTATGTTCTCCCTTTTTAAGAACAAAATAACTTGGTGTAGTAAATTTCTGATTATGTAGTAATAGATAAGGAAAATGCAACACACATGACACATTAGGCAAAAAAAATGTTAACATTTGGTGTGCTCATATAATATGCCATTATATCTTCCAGAGTACTGAGCAGTCAGGCATTCATTGTTGCCTGAGTGAATGAAGTGCACATTCTCAGAACTAAATAATACGAACACTAGCTTCTAAGACCAACCAAACTACGTGAAAATGGCATTTGCTAGGGTCCTATCCTCATCCATTTTTCTCTTGTCAATCCACATTAGTAGTCTTTTTGTTACTCTTTATTTAATTCTGTTGATTAATTCCAAATCTATTAATCACTACCTCAAACCCATACTTCTCTGGGTATCCCACAAATGTCAACAAATAAAAATGTCCAAATGTAAACAATCATCTTCCTCACCGAAAGCCAAGGTTCCCAGTTTTTGTACATTAGTATCACTATCTAAGTAGTTGAACAAGCCAGACCTACCTAGAAGTCATCTGGAACCTATTCTGGCTCTTTCCTCTTTATCCAGAGTCCCCACATATATTCACTACATTCAATTTTAAGTTAGTCCCTCGTAATTTCAAGATTACAAGACAATAGTCCTCCCACTTCTGCTCCTTCCTGCTTACACAGTAGATTTTCAGTTAACCAGCACTCACGGGGATTGGTATAACAGATGCCAGATAAATAAAAGTCTACTGTATTTCCATTTCCTTCACACTAAGGACTGGGTAATCTTTCTAAAATGCATTGTTGATCATGTCCTTGCCATACCTCAAATATTTTGACAGTCTTCCATCCCCACCCCACACATTCAGAATAAAAGATATTTTATCTTTTATCATAGTGATAAAAGATAGTATTTCATAATCCAGCTGCTGCCTACCTTTCCAGCCTGACTGAAAGCCATCTTCCCTCATGTACCCAAAACTCCAGCAATTCCAAATTACTTGCTGTTTCCTATATATAACAAAGTTTCTTTACAACTGCATTGCTCTTCTTCCTCCCTATTTCAATTAACTAATTCCTATTTGTCCTTCAAATTTTGAATAAAAAGCCATCCCTTGACAAATGATCATTAATTCCTTTAGGCTGAGTAAGATAACTTAATTAGTATACCTATAACACACTGTTTTCACAGCCTTCATCACCCTCTAGTCAAAGTGCTGGTTGACTTGTTAATCACAACAAAATTTAAGCTACATAAAGGCATGAAATGGTGTTTAGCACACTAGACACACAGTAAGCATTCTATAAATGCCACTGGATAAATGAAGCAAGAAAGGATGCTCTGAGTCACTTTTCATAGTCCTTTCAAACCCTAGCATTCTCTGATTGGCTTGCATTAATTATAAAAAATAGTAACACCAGGGGTTGAGGGTTGTTTATGAGAAATTTAAATTTTTATGTTTACGATTTGGTACCTATCTTTTTTAAAATGAAGCTAATAAAGCTCATCCACATCCTTCTAAACCAATAAGTTTCAGTGTACTGATTTTTACCAGAATGTATCTTTTTTCTTTTTCTAAAAACTATGGTAGGCTTCATGAATTTACATGTCATCCACGTGCAGGGGTCATGCTGATTTTCTCTGTGTTGTCATAATGTTAGTATATGCGGAGCTGAAGCGAGCACAAGAATGTATCTTAAATTGAATTTCTTCTCATAAGTTTTAAGACGTCTCAATATGACCATTAGTTACATATATTCTTAATTAGACATATTTCAGGGAGTTCCCTGGTGGTGTAGTGGCTTAAGGTTTCGGCGCTGGCGCTGTCAATGCTGCGGCCTGGGTTCGATTCCGGCTAGGGAACTACCCACATACCAAAAAAAAAAAAAATCCAAAACCAAAAACAAAACAAAACAAAAACCAACAATAAAATTAATTTCATATTCTGTTATTATGATGCCCACCTCTATCCCAGACCAGCCTAGTTTTTAATAAATTCTTTCTAATATTAACCTCTGATTACTGCATGAAAAAGACTTTTCTTTTAATAATGGTTAACTATGAAATTGCTTTCAAAATGTTCTGTGATATGAAAATCACAGAAATTCAAGCTAAAGTGGCATCAGGAAAAATATAAATCATTATTAGTTGATTTAAAACAATCCTCATATAGAAAAATAGCTTTAAAGACAAAACCTACTACAATGCATCACGCACCTTTAGAGCGCCATAGCACAATCCATACAGTAAGGCCACTGCTACAACGCTACAGATAAAGCTGTAGAGTGCTGCAAGCAGGCTGGTAGTGGCTAGATAAAAAGGGGGAAAATTAATATTTTATAAACATTTATTTTTAAAAAATCTTAAAAGAGTACTTAAAAGTATTTACAATGGTATATTAACTATAATTAAATATCTTTTTGTTTGATTTTTTAAATTGAGTTACTTCATCTGGTACTTTAAAAAGATTTTCAAACAAAGATTTACTTACTACCCACAACTTTTGATACAAGATAAAATATATTCACCTTGGAAGTAATAAACATTTATACATAGCAAAGAAATTCATACCTATAGCATGCTTCAAGAATGTATCTTAATATATTTACAAAAGTATGGGAAAATGAAGCTTTGCAGAGACCTGAAAAGAACTGGAGATGTATTAAGTATTCACTGAAAGATACTACTAGTCTACGTAAACAGAATTTGTGTTAACCACAGAAGTAAATCTGTATTCCCATGTGTTAATTAATTCTCACTAAAAAGTACAGATCTAATTATTAACAATAACAACAACAAAAAATAGGTCCAGTGAGATTACTAGTAATAAGGAATGGTTAATACAGCTAGCCTTTATTTTAAAAATATGGATAACAGATTTTCTTTAATGGTAATTTTATATGGTTCCATAAAAGAAATCTACAGGAAAAGTTTTTCTGTAGGAGATATTAAAAAATTAGCACCCTGTACAAGTCTGTAAATTATAATGCTAAAGCCCACAGTTATAAATAACCTACATAAAACCTCCCCATAGTATTTAGATTAATATAGCACCTACACCAGTCCTTAAATACTGAAACCGTCTTCTATCCAATAAGCTGTGCTGACGACCAGCCCAGTCTTAATTCACACCCCTTTCAAAAAATTTTCAAAACATCAGAAATGCTCTAGATACACAGCAACATAAAAAAGGCTTGGCTTCTATTTAAAATTTAAGTCATATCAACCTTTTATCAGCAGAGACAATTTTAATGCATGTATTTGGAAGATAAATGAGGACTGCAAATATGAAGTATAAAGAGAAATGGACTATAAAGTTACAGTAATTTCATTCCCTTTTGTATTGTTTTCTCCAGTTCTACACACATCTTTCAGTAAAATTTTAAATGGTTAAACTAAGTTAGGGTGTATTTTAACCATGGTGGCTGCCCATAGTGTTATTTTAAAGCTCTGCAAAACATCATCTATTCCAGGTAAGTAACACTGGTCTTACTTATTTTGAAATAATAGAGAAATACATTTCTAAGTATATCAATTCCTATCCATACATTCCACTCTAAAAACTAAGGTACTTCCAAAAAGCTTATTCAGTAAAATGCTTTTACTAAAAAGCATTCTGGTTTTAGTGTTCACATTTTAAAGATAATACAAAGCACTGAAACTAAACAGACACCCCAAATGCATAAACCAGTTCAAAATCCAACTATAATGTCACATACCAGAGCTCAATCTATTTGGGATAGATGACCTTTTATTATATAAATATTTCATAAGTCTATACAGGTTCCATGTAAACTAACTATACCTTTTAGTTTTAGGCAGTAGCATCATCACTTCTTACAATAAATCAACTCCATTATTCTTGTACCTTTCACTAAAGTAGCAGACTTGACTGTTTTGTCCTTTCTATAAATTAATTCCTACTCAGCCTTCAATTATTAAATAAGTGTACTTTTCTTTCTAATTTCAATTCTAAAATGAAAATTGAAAAAACATTTAATGTTCAGTTTATTACTTAATGATCTATAAAAGTAATACCGTAATCTTTAATTTTTATAAGGAAGTACTCACCATTGCCACCAAAGATATGAATATCCAATTGTTCACAAAGGTACATTACAAATGTATTCACCTGAGGCAGGAGACCAACAAAAAATACTACTGGGAAACAGAGTGTAAACACTACAGAAGGAAACAAAAGCATATTAAAAATAGTTCACCTCATTCATCCTTTTGTTCATTTAGGATCATAAAATAAATGATAAAAAGAAATTCAAAATTAACTAACATACATTACCTAGTGATTTTTTTAAAAGATATCATTTAAAACTATTTCTCTCTACATAACTGCTTTGGTAATAAAAAAAAATCTTTTCAACTATAACAGTTTTTAAAATTGGCTCAACCACTTTCACATAACAGAAACCTAAGACAGGGACTGCTAAGGAAATCTTCCATCATCCACTTCAAGAACAAAATTACTGTAATATTTGTTCATCAATAGCTTCATTCATAATAGTCCTATAGTTCTGTTTCTCACTGAATTATAATAAACAAAATAAGCCTATTAAAACTATTTTTACCCTATATAATAGATTTACTTATCAGTGAACTGCTTGAACACAAATAAATAAATGTTAAGAACTGAGATACTTTAAAGATGACTCACCTATAACTAAATCCCTGGCTGATATAAGCACCAGTGGATTGGTGAAAGTTATTCCATACAATTTGAACTTGGTTGTAGTCAGGTTTCTGCTACCATAATCCAAGAGCCAAATAAGACCACAACATAAACAGAAATAAACTGGTCTACTGTAGGCAATGATACGATTATGACCCTGAAAATAATATTTAAAAAGAAGTCAGTTTAGGTAAGTTTAAGAGTTACAGCTCGCTATTGAGATCTTTGATGGCTTATATTATAAGGATTCAAAATATTTCCATCTGGAAGCCTGGTTTCTAACTGTCACTGAGGGGAATTACAAATATAAAAAGGAGGAATAGAAAGAATCCTGTGATACCAGACTGAATTAGAGATATCAGTATAAACTCATTATTTTTAATATGCATGTAAGTAACTAGACATAAGAACGGATGTGTGTGTGTGTGTATATGAGGTCAGACAATTAATTTCTCAAACTCATCTTAGAAAAAGTACCACACACCTCACTGCTGAATATCACTATTGTCACCTTTGAAGTACTCTTCTTGGAAAGCTATGCATCGATGCCAGCACCCAGTTCATGCTTCAAAGCAATTTTGGAATTCTTTTCCTATAATGACCATCAGAGCTGTCATCACATCCTACAACCTGACAATTAAGTTCGCGAACTCGTCACGGTGCTCTTACGTTGGCATCACTGTATAAACAACTCAATCAGGTGTCATAACTTTGGCAAGGATTTTAGGCCACAGTATCATCACTTTAGGCACGGGGTTGTGACACTTTACCAAACTGGTTTGTACAGTGCTGCCAACATAAGGGCACGGTGGCAAGTTCGTGAACTTAGTAGTCAGATTTTGGAGACAATGAAAGCTCTGATGGTCATTCCAGAAAAAGAATTCCAAAATTGCTTTGAAGGGTGGAATAGGCGCTGGCATAGGTGCATAGCTTCCCCAAGGGGAGTATTTCAAAGGTGACTGTAGTGACATTCAACACTTTTTCTAGGATGAGTTTATAAAATTAATTGTCAGACCTTGTAGTTGGCCTCTGAAGAACACTGGGGTTACAGACACCTACAATGCCCCCCAACAGTAAAAAAATCTGCATATAAATTTTGACTCCCCAAAAACTTCACTAATAGCCCACTGCTGACCAAAAGCCATACCAATAACATAAATAGCTGATTAACATATATTTTGCATATTACATATGTTGTATTATACTGTATTCTTACAATAAAGGAAGCTAGAGAAAAGAAAACATTAAGAAAATCATTTTAAAAAAGAAAACTGTAAGGAAAATATTTATAATATTCACTGAAAAAAAAAACCTATGTATAAGTGGACCCTGTGTGTTGAAGGGTCAACTGTATACATGTATGTGTGTACATATGTGTATACATACATGTATTTCCTAGCTTTATCCACTGAGAGGATCTCGAAACAATGACATTCTAGTAATAAAGATTGCTAGCATCCAGATCTTAGTTTGAAAATACCATTATTCACTAAAAAGAACCAGAGCTCAATAGAAAAAAGGCTGGTCTCAGGTTAGAGGAGGGAAAGTATGGGATATGCTTGGAATACTTTGTTGTGAAAAAAACAAACAAACAAAAAAACAAACAAAAAAAAAAAACAAAGGAAATACTTAAAGAATGATGATGAAGATATGTCAGAAGGACATAAAAGATGACTTAATGGCCCAATGGCCAATTTAGAAACAAGGTGAACATCAAAATAAAAAATGATAGTAATATTATATATAATCCACTGAATAAAATAAAAATCCATGAATCCACACTAATATAAAAAATAAAGACATAAGGGAAAGTTATACTTATAGTAAAAAGTCAACAACTACATGTAGAAGGAATGATGAAATCAGAAAATCACTATTTTGCAACCATCAAATGATAATCTGATTCAGGGAAGAAACTTCAATAGATATTAAAAACAAGTGGGTGTAACTGCAGGGCAACCGGACATACACAATCTCAAAGTATTTCTGTATAAGATACTTATTAACTACAAGAGAAAAATACTAATATTATAGTAGAGTAGTGGTTCTCAAGGGAGTGGGAGGGGATTTGAACTTCCAGGGGACATTTGGAAATATCTAGAGACATGCTGGTTGTCACATCCAGTGGTTAGAAGTCAGAGATAAAACTAAATATCCTATAATGCGCAGGACAGCACTCTCATTCGCAACCAAGTATTATCCAGCCCAAAATGTTAATATTGCAGAGGTTAAATTTAGCCCAGTGAGACTAGGCTGACTATACATAATGTTTGAAATAGGATAGTACCGTTGTTTTCTGTCCTGTTTGAAATGGTATATCTGGTTAGCCTATGCAGACACTACCCTTAGTGAAAACATCAAAGTTAACATCACTAGCAAAAGTATAAATCAGCATCCTGTGCTTTCTGACTGATGCACTGAAAAGAACACATCTCTGTCACATTACTCCTATCAAAAAAGCACATCCTGTATCCAATCAAGAAAATAGAGCAGAGGGATGGTCTACAAAATAACTGGCCTATGCCCATCAAAAATGTCATTATCATAACAGACAAACACTAAAGAATTGCGCCAGATTAAAGCACACTAAAAAGACCAAATACATAATCAGGGATTTTCTATTGTCGATTGAGAAAACAGGAAACCTAAGTAAGAACTGTATCAATGTTAATGTCCTGATTTGGTAATTGTATTGAATTAATGTAAAGAAATGTCTTTGTTTCTAGGAAACATAGACTGAAGATTTAAAGAAAAAGAGAGAGATGAGGAACTAGAAAGGAAATAAGCAAATATGTTAAAATCTTTAAGCAGGAATACAGGTGAATGGCACTAGGAATTCTTTGTACAATCCTTGCAACTTTTCCCTAAGTCTGAAATTTTGTCAAAATAAAAAGTTAAAACCAGTACTTCCATCTATCATTACACTTCAAAAGCATTCTTACAAAATAAACAATCAGTTGAAAGAATACCATGTGCTTCCTTGTTTTGTTTTGCTCATCTACTCTCACTATTAGGTACCTCAGTGTATGGGAAAAAATAATAAATACATTCAAGAAAGAAGGCATTACCATAAATTGTTCTTGAAGTCTGATTTTGAACTACCTTAAAGAGAATGCCCTTTGGTGTTTCTATTAAATAAACACAGGGTGCACTCTAGAACTGAACTGTGCTTCACAATAAATGCTGTCAGGCAGCTAATACTTTTGTCTAAAGTCACAAAGTGAGTATCAGTCTAAACCCCAGATCAATACATCATCTCTTCCTTGCTCCTAACGATTAAACAAAATAATGTAAAGTTTGTCCTACTTCAAAATTCTATTTTTCAAATCTTAGTCATGATTTAGTCTTCAAAACTTATTAAACACAAATCAACAAATTACAGTGAGTTTGTATGAGGCATGTCTACCTAACAACCTCCTCCTGAAAGAGGCTGTCAGAATATGAATTATTATGCTCATTTTCAACCAGGATTTAGAGTCCACAATTACAATGCCATTTTATTTCATGCTAATAAATCACCTATATTTCTAGTAGTGTGTCAAAACTTAGATGAGAAAATAGTAACATAAATCTGAATTCAGTCTGACATATGACCCTGAAAGATTTTGATGAATGTTAAGGAAATAGGAATTACAGGCATACTAGAGTGACTTACGTGTCTGGGAGAAGAAGAATCTGGTTGCACACTCTAAAAATGAAACAGAAAGACAGATTATACTACTGAATTCCTTGTAATTTTACAAGCAACTTTCAAAATAATTTTAAATAAATATTCTACAGCTAAGAAAGGACCTACATTAATTCCGCTGAACCATCAACAGAAGACAAAACATCAGCTCAAAATACTAGTGTCACTGTGAAATTAAAAACATCTAAAATCTTTCCTGACTCTTTTAATTTGCATCTAGCTTAATGTTTCCGAAATGGCACATAGTAGACAGAGCCATCTCACTGCTTGGTTCATTTCTCCATGTAAATATGTTAAGGTAGAATGCTTTCTTATGTTACATCATTCCATTCAGGAAATGCACAAAATACGGGTTAGCTGATAAGAATAATTCTAGTTCTGCCCACAAATTCCAAGCTTACTAAACAATTTAATGGTATCTGTATTGAATGTTATCTGCATTTTTTCATCAAAATTACCAATTAAGTTATACTATATCTTTGTAAAAAACTTTATCAACTTTCCACAAAAATGTCCAAAAGGTATTATGAAGCCACTTCCCAAATCATGACTTTTCCCAAGTTCCAGTTCAAACCATTTGACTAGGATAGTCTATTACCATCCTACAATTCCAGATTGGCCCAAGCTTCCTGAGTTTGGCATGTGGCCCTTTGCTGGGCCCTTTAAATTCTTTCAATTCCAACATCTATTACTAAAAATTTCTATTCCAGCCTTTCTTATTTCTGGTTATGACATTACTATTCTAGTCATATCTCACCATATTAGCCTAAAAGCACTGGACAAAATTAATGGGACAAGGGGCATTAGAGCCAGGGAATGAATTTAAATGGTTAAGGCAATAAAGGGATGGATTAACTTAATGGTGGTTGAAATGGAAAGCAAGAACAAAGGCCAGAAATTTTAACATACAAGTAGGATCATCACGTTTGATCAAAGTAACCTGGCTGAAGCAGTACTAAGATTCTGAGTCAGTATAGTACTGTCAAAAGCAAAGCAACTGGGAAAGGAAAATATTTATCAGAAAACGATGATGTATTTTATAAATGTGCCAACTGGTTGTTAGATACATAACACTAGAGCTTGTGAGAAAGGTGAAGACTTAAACTATACAAGGGCTGTATGGAAAAAATTCAGCCACAAATCCCTCTATTTTTCATATTACATGGCTGGGTACTTTCCAGGCAGCCTCATAAATCTGGACATAATTCATATATAGAGGCGACAAATAAAGTAAAAAAGGATGACTTCACTACAAAGGAACTACAAACTGAGAAGAGGGTCAAATAAAACCCTAGAACAGTAGTTCCCAAACTTTTTCCATCTGAGTACCCCTTTTAAACCTATTTCTATAAATTGTACCCCTTGAATATAAAACAGTTGTTTTTAAATACTGACATTTTTGTTCAGTAACTATCTTAATGTAAAATAGTGGAAATGAGGTATTACAGTAAGTCAGGAAAGAAAAATTACTACACTAAAAGTACAAACCACATATTTAATTTTATATTTGTAACCGTTAAATATTAACAATGATGATCAAGTATTTACGAAGCTTTTATAATTAATATTTGTTATCTGAAAAGTCTGTAATAATTGTTATGCAGATTACCAGCCAAATGAAACATTGTTAGTGAGATTATTGAGCTTGCTTTGATGCACTTAAGTTTCTTGAAATTAGACTCAAAAGATGCAAGATACAGTCTTCAACCTGCATTAAGCTTGTCGCAGTACTTATTTTTTATGAAGGTGTAAGAAGAAAAAGCTCTCTCCACTAGTTCAGTATTAGTAAATGGCAACAGGTATTTGAGTGCCTTCTCTGAAGGTAGTAAAATGCTTTCTTTTAAAATCAGAATTTAAAGAAGAATCTGGTTGCAAGTTCGATTAACTGCTCTTTTTCACTGATTGATAGCTTAGCTTTTTTGAACAATTCATTGAAGGGATCTGCAATCCAGTTGTTTTCTTTTTTATGTTTAGGGACATACTTATAAAAGGACACTTTAAGACCTTCCAAGTGACTTACAATATTCTCTTTCATGTTTTGGGATAAGTGCAAGTCCTTCTCAGGTAAGAAGTTGTACAGTTTCAAAAAGTTCAGGTGGACCTCTTTCAGTACATGCTTTCCAAAAGTCCAATTTTTTAATCATTGACTCAATTTTGTTGGTGACTTTGAATATATTATAGTGATTGAGCTGTTTTGAAGTCCCAAGTTGTCTGTTCATTTCCAGAAAAATATCTGATAAATATGCAAGACTGGAAGCCAATCACTGTCCTGAAACTTTGGAGCAAGAGGGAAATGATGGTCTTCAAATGTTTGAACCCGGACTTCATGTCTAAGTTCAAACATCCATGTCAGTATTTTGCCATGAGATAGCCACCTTGCCTCTGTGTGAAAAGGAATGCACTGTGAATGCTGTTCATTTCTTCACCCAGGACTTTAAACAATCTAGAATTTTGTGGTTGTGAGTTAATAAAATTCACAACTTTAAAGCCTCATCAAGAACATCTTTCAGTTCACTAGGAAGAGGATTGGATGCAAGACTTTGTCTATGAATGCAGCAGTGACTCCATGGTACATGGGGAACTACTTCTTTAATTCAGCTGCATAGGCCTAGAAAACCACCTGACACAGGCTTGCCTCCGTCAGTGCATATACACCACAACAATTCCACCAACTAGTGTGGTTTTCAATGAAATAACCATTGATTGCATTAAAAATATCTTCATCTCTGGTAAGCTCTGTCAATGGGTAACAAAGCAACAGGTTTTCCTCAATTTCATTTCCTACCAAGTACCTCACAATGAGGGGCAAGGCAGATAAATCAGCAATATCTACACTTTCATTGACCTGGATGGAAAAGAATTTACTTATTCTAATTCTACCTATTACTACAGCTTCAACATCGTCAGACATTTCCTGAATTCATCGAGACATTGTATTGTTTGAAAAAGAGAGATAGTAGTGATTTTGGGAATATGTTCTTCCCCAAACATACAAAAAATGGTATCCTTGATACAAGAAATTACATCTTTAGCCATGGTGTGGTTTTTACCACATTTAGCTATGCAATAAGCAATGCAGTATGAAGCCTCAACTGCATTCTCATTGTCTTTCTTTCCTGACATTATGTATGAAGTAACAGTTGGATATTTTTCTAAGTGCCAAAAATAATGTATTTCTTTGTTTATATACATAGGATGTTTAGTTTCTAAATGTTGCATGAGTAGAGAGGGCTTCACCCAAATGTTGGATAATATTTCCCCACAGAAAACACACAAAGGCTTAAGACAGTCATCATCCCCTACAAATTTAATATACTCTTCAGAGTATTTCCTTTTCTTCTGTGTAGTATCTGAGGCATGTACCTTTCTACTCTGTTCCAGTGTGGGTGTACTCATAGCTGCGGACACGTGCGAAGAAGTACTTGGTGACGTGTTATAATCCACATAAAATTTTGGTTTTTTTAACCATTCCTGTTTTCATCCACTAATCCATAACTGACATGCTTAAAAATCACTTACAACAATAACTGAAACTATGTTAAACATTAAATAAAAAAACTACTTGCAAAGAATCACAATTAAAGACAACACACTTACTTTTACTCAGTCAATAACTAAACCAATCAAACGGTCTGGCTACTGATGTATTTACATATTTGGAGAAGTTCTAGAAAGTCACAAATAGATTGTTCTGAAACTGTGCATAATGATTGGCAGAAGAGCAGTTTGGGGGAAGGGTTCATAGCCACACCCTCTCACCAATCAGCATTAGCTAATATGATCTAATTTTGAAGTGTCTCTATTAATGGTGATTCAAACTTAACATTTGCTGTTCCATAACAAATGTTTCTGTATTTTTTTTACTTTGTTTTTTGCCATTACTGATTATTTTTCGTATTCCCGACTGGCCTAGCACGTACCCTGGGAGTACTCATACTGATGCTTGGGAACCAATACCCTAGAGAATTCTCATAAATTAGGAACTGGTCAAAAGAATAAAGAGGCATCAACAAAGGAAAATAAAGTTGTCTAAGAAGTAAGATGATCATCAGGGTAATACAAAGTCACAAAACAATAATAAGGACAATAAAAATGAAAGGTAGTATTCACAGGTGATTAAGTGATACAAGAGTGACAGAGAATGAAGACTAAGAAAAGGACATAGACTTTGCAACTTGAGATTCTTAGCAACCACAAAGACTGCAATTGTAGTACTGGAATAAGGGAAAAAGTATGGACAGGTCTTGAGGAAGTGAAGCAGTTGACATAATGTGGTATATTCCAGATGTGTGTCTATCAACATCTGGGCAGCTGATGGTATAAACAGAACTGATAACATCTGATATTTTACCGCCATTATTAGAACAATAGCAAAGACACACCAATCTTCTATTTTCAATGTCCCAAAGGAACACAAGATACACCAGTTCTGGCTTTACTGTATCAATCAATGATGGATTTTAATAAATTTCACCTACAGAAAAGAGCACTTAAAATATAGAAGTGGGAGAGTTAATCTTGGCAAACTGAAAAGAAATGAATTTCAAAAATGCAAATTGTTATCTTTAACAAATGCCCAAATTATTTTCTTTCAATACAAAAAAATTGCTTTAAGGAAGCTTCATTTACATATCATTATTTTTTAAAGTTTATATGTCGTTTTTGTTCCCTACCCAATCTAACGTAAACATCCAAGGAAAATTAATCTTACTGTAATGCAGTGAATGATATGAAACCTCTGCCGTGTAACAGAAATATTCTTGCACAGTCTGAAAAGAAGAGAGGTACTGATACCTTAAGTAGTGAGTACTGGCAGCTGGCTATAACCAGGCAGAACTGGAACACCCAAATATCTCTGAAGAAACCTTGTATGAGAAGAATAGATCCCAAAAATGCCACAAGAATAGCCAGGATGACAGCTAACACATTTTCCAGGATCTCACGATTTCTGCAGACAAAAAACCTTATGAGTAAGTATATCATCAATATAAGAAATTAATCAGAGTGAAGTAACAAAAGGCATGTTTGTTAAGATATTTTTATAGTACAAGGTTTGAATAAGATTTTGGATCACACTGAATAAAAACTAGTTTTTGTGAAAAATGAAAACAAATTATGTACAAATAAAGCATGCTACAGTAGATTGTGAAGTTTTCATTTTAGTACATAATACAGTTTTCATTTCTATTTTAAAAACAAATTCTTATGTGCAAATAAAACATGCTATAGTAGATTGTGAAGTTTTCATTTTAATATATAATAGTTTTCATTTCTATTTTAAAAACGTTACTCTTCTTAATATCTGCTTTTGTATGTTAAATTTGTTGCAAAATTACTAGCCAACTTGGATGACAAATAAAGGAGCTATACAGAGAAACAAGTTTGAAAAACAAAATCTCCAAACAGTTTGTAGAAAATTAAATTTAAAACAGTTGTTATTTTATATGATAAAGTTTGTAACCAAATTTTGATACCAAACAGTTTCATTTTTCCCATCTCTAAATGATGTAAAATAATCTGAAAAGTAATTGAAAAGTCTTGAAAAGTCCCGGACTCCAGCTTTTCTTTGAATAGCGTATGCATGCTATCTCTTTTCAACCTTTTTATTTTTAACCTATTTCTTTTAAAGTGCAATTTTGTGGTCAGAATAGTCTTGTTTTTTTCCTCCAATCTGACAGTTTCTGACCTTTTCTGACTAGCATCCTGTCATTTATTTTCTATGCCTATCTGTTCTTGCTTTTTCCTTTTTCTGCCTTACTTTAGATTAACAGAGTAATTTTTATGAAATTTTCTCTTTTTTAATGTGCATAGATAGTTCCCTGGCTGGGAATCAAACCCAGGCCGCAGCGTTGACAGCGCTGAAGCCTTAGCCACTACACCACCATGCAACTCCCATTATGAACTAAGTTTATCCTTTTACATGCTAGCTAACTCTTTCATTATTTTAGTGTTATTTTTACAGTATAAATTTTATGATAATCTACCTTCAAATGATCTTATACTACTTCACATTTACTATAAGAAACTTACAGTAGGACAATTTTGTATCTCATTTCCTGGCCTTTATGCTATTATTATCATGAATTTTACTTTTACACATTATAAACCACATTATACATTGTTATTATTTTAAACAGCTAGTTATCACTCAAAGGGATTTAAATAGTAAGAATAAAACATATATTTACTCATGTAGTTATTTAGGATTTCCAGTGATCTTTGTCCCTCTGGGGAGGTCCATATTTTTATTTGGAATTATTTTCCTTCTGCCTGAAAGACATCCTTTTAACATATCCTGTAGCATGGGTCTGCTTGCAAATAATTCTTTCAGTTTTTCCTTTCAGAAAATGTCTTTATTTCATCCTGGTTATTAAAAGATGGTTTTTGGAGGAGCAACAAAATAGTGGTGTAAGAGGGACCCCTAAGAAACTCTCCTGGAGATTACAACAAACAAAGCATCTATAATTCAACTAAGGATTTGCAACGCAATGCACGAATACGGCAACGCACAAATACCGCTAGAAGACCCGCTCTACACATCAAAGCACCTGTAGGTGGGCTGAAAAGGGCAAACAGAAGAGATAAAAAGGGGAAGTGCAGAGAGGCGGGCTGCACTCGGTCCCAGCTTGGAACTCTACCCCTGGAGGAGGGAGGAGGAAAAAGACTACGGGTGACCGTTCCAGACGCACGACAAAGGAAAGGAGGCCCAGAGGCGGGGGTGTGAGATAGCGCAATCAGATCTCACTTTGAGCCCCAGGAGGTACAACCTGTGCCCCAAGACGCAGCAACCCAACAGAGGTGGTGAGGAGCTGCAGCCAACATAGCTCTTGCCAGAAAGAAGGAGAGAGGGGACTGCAGGCTGTTTCTTGGCCCACAACCAGCCGGGTCTGAGAAACCAGCATCCAGAACAGCTGACCCTAAGGCTCAAGGGAGAGACCTTGGGGCAAACCAAGAACAAAAAGGCCTAAGCCTGCACTGCCCTGGCGACCCTGCAGCTCCAGACAGAAAACAAAGGCACAAACCTCTGCCCTCCCAGTATTAGCAGCAAATCCTGCAAAAGCGAATGTTAGGTTAAGGAGCTGAATATCTACACAAAGGGAGGCTGCTAGAATGAGGAAACAAACAAATACAGTTCAAAATAAATTACAACAGAAAATCACAGTAAACAGGATGAAGTTAAACAACTTATCAGAGACAGAGCTCAATACAATGAACATTAATATAAGAATGATCAGAGAAATTAGTGATAATTTCAGCAGAGAGACAGCAAGCATAAATAAAGACATGGGGACCATCAAAAAAAGATGAGGCAGAGATAAAGATTACAATAACTGAAATCGAGAACAGAATAAAAGGAATGGCCAGACTAGATGAAGTTGAGGTGTGAATCAGTGATTTGGAGGTAAAGGCAGCAGACATCCAATCAAAACAACAAAAAGAAAAAAGAATCCAAACACATGAAGATGTAAGAATCCTCTGGGACAACATCAAGTATAACATTTGCATCACAGGAGTACCAGAAGGGGAAGAGAAACAGCAAGGGATTGAGAACATATTTGAAGAAATAATTACTGAAAATTTTCCTAACCTGGCGAAGGAAATAATCATAAAAGCCCAGGAAGCACAAAGTCCCAAACAAGATGAACCTAAACCAGCCTACAAAAAGATACATCATAATTTAAAAAGCAAAAGTTAAAGACAAAGAGATAATACTAAAAGCAAGAGAAAGGCAAATAGTAACTGATAAGGGATCACTCATACTACTATCAGAGGATTTCTCTACAGAAACTTTGCAGGCCAGAAGGGACTGGCAGAAAATATTCAAGATGATGAAAACCCAGGATCTACAACCAAGATCAATATATCTAGCAAGGCTAGCATTCAAAATTGAAGGGCAGATAAAGAACTTCCCAGACAAGAAAAAGCTGAAGGAGTCCATCACCACCCAATCAACACTACAAAGAATGTTAGAGGGGCTTAACTTAAAGATGGAAAAAAATAAAAAGGAAAAGTTATGAACAATAAAATGGCAATAGCTACATATCTACTAACAGTTACAAGTGGAGTGTCAAACAGAGGAAGATAGACACAAGTTGACTTCACTTACAGGTGAAATCCAAACAAGAAAATAAACAAGTGGAACAGGAACAGATTCATAGATATAGAGAACATTTGCTTTGTTGCCAGATGGGAAGAGCTTTGGAGGAGGAAGTAAAATAAGGGTAAGAGATTGGGAAGTTCAGTTTGGTGGTTACAAAGTAATAATTATGGAGATATAGAGTATAACATGGGAATATAGTCAATAATGTTGCAATAATCATATGTTGTGTCAGACAGGTACCAGATTTGATGGGGTGATGGGAAGAGAGCTGGAGGAGTGGATGAAAAAGAGGAAGAAATCAAGAAGTACAAATTCATAGTTACAAAAAAGTCAGAGAAATGTAAAGTACAGCATAGGGTATACAGTCAATAACATTGTAATAACTATATATGGAGTCAAATGGGAACCAGATGTATCGGAATGAGGGTTTTGTAAGTTATATAAATGTCTTGTCACTATGCTGTATACCTGAAATCAATGTAATACTGTATGTCAAATGTAATTGAAAAATAAAATAAAATAAAATAATACTTTCTTTTCTGGGTATAGAATCCTGGGTTGACAGTCCCCCCCGCCTTTTAATACTTTAAAAATTTTGCTCCATTGTCTTCTCACTTGCATTATTTCCAACAATAAATCTGGTGTCTTTCTTATCCTTATTCCTCTAACATTTTTTCCTCTATTGAATTTAAGGTTTTTATCACTAGTTTTTAGTATTTATGTGCCTTGGTGCAGTTATTATCTTCATGTTTCTAGTGCTTTGGGTTCACTGAGGTTCTTAAATGTGGATGTTTATATTTTCATCAACTTTGGAAAGTTCTCTACCATTATTTCCTCAAAATCTTTTCTGTCTTTTATCTCTTCTTGAAGTTGTCCCACGGGTTATATTCATTTTGTTTATATTAATATGTTGTTTTCATTGGGGAATGAGAGTGAAAGAACAAATTCCTTTTTTTCCTCTTTTCATTTTAAATAGTTTCTTTTGCTATGATTGCAAGTTCACTAATATTTACTTCCATAACATCCAATTCACCAATAATGCCATCTCCTGTATTTTTCATCTCAGACATTTTAGTTTTCATCTCTACAAGTTTGATTTGGGATATATATATATATATATATATATATATATATACACACACACATACACACACACACATTTTTTTCTGTCTCCACTTAACTGTTTTAACATATTGAATACAATTATAACAGTTTTATGTCTCTGCTAATCCTAGTATTTGTGACAGTTACAGGTTGGTTCCACTGATTATTTCCCTCATTATTAATCACGTTTTATCCTTTCTCTGCATGCTTGGTAATCTTTGAATGCCAGATACAATGAGTTTTAACTTACCAGGAACTGAGAATTTCTCAATTTCTATAAATCTTGAGCTTTGTTATGCTACTTGGAAACAATATGATTCTTTGAGGTCTCACTTTTATGACTTGTTAGGTGAGTCTGGAGTAGTGCTCATGCTAGAGCTAATTATTCCCCACTTCTAAGGCAAGACTTTACTGAGTAAGCTACACCACGCACCCTGATATATGAATTATGAGTTTCAACTACAGGCTAGGAGGAACAGGCACTATTTCTGGTCCTGTGTGAGTGCCAGACACTGTTCCTCTATTTCTTTCACATGGTTCTTACCAAAGGATTGATGCTGAGAGAGAGAATCTCAGAGATCTGAAGTTGAGAAGACCCATTGCAGATCTCTTGAGCTTCTCTCTCTGAGCAGCAATCCTTTCTTTGATATTCTGTCCTATGGACTCTTAGCTCCAACTCAGGAAGTGTGCTAGGCTCTCCTTCAATACTTCACCCCTAGGTTGCAGCCTGGAAACTCCCTTAAGGCAATAAGCTATAGGGCTCACATAATTTGTTTCCTGTTTTTCAGGAATCATTGTCCTTTGTTGTCTTACCTCCAATGTCTTAAAAACCAATGTTCATGCATTTTGTCTGTTTTTCATTGTTTCAGGTAGGAGGGTAAGTCCAGTCCTTGTTATTCCATGATGATTAGAAGCAGGATTTAGTCACCAAGTTTATAATGGATAAATATTGTTCACTATTAAGACTAGTGCTAAGAAATAGGGAAACAAAAGTTTTCCTTTACGCCTCTTGCATTTAGGGTCATATTACCTGAAACTTTATAATCATTTTCTCTGGCCTTCTAGTATAGTTGCATGATTCGTACTGATGATAAAAAGGGTTTTTGTTTTGTATACTTATTAAAATTGCCACAAAAAGGTTTCTAATGGTTTCAAGAGTCAGTGTGTTGGAACCCTATTAGCTTACATTTTTGTCTCAAAAGAACCAAAATAGAAAACATTTTCCAAGATGGAAACCAAGCAAAAATCTCAATGGGTCATTAGGAACATTTCTATTTAAATATAAAATCTGCATACATCTTTAATATCACACTATATTCTCACCTATCAAACAAGGCCAAAAGAGTGAGTCTGTCAAAGTTAATGCCGACCCATAGCTGGGGCAGGATCCAAAAGCGGTAATAGTGTTTAACCTTTTGGGCAGCTTCTTCTGTTGGACCATAAGTAGCTGCCAGGTCTGGGCTTAGATCAATGTCTTGTTGTTCCAACAAATCTGTATCGATGGTCAATAGTCTGTTCAATCGAATCTGCGGAAGAGAAAGCTAAAATAAAGTCAGCACTGAAAGACTTAAAACATCTTAAATCAAATCATGATTCAAGGGCTACTCAATTAGCTTACAGATAACCTAAGCTCCCTTAATTCTTTACATTAGTTCATTCCCTGTGGACATTTTATGACCATTAAAACTATAGATGACAACAGTAAATGAACTAAAAGCGAATTAATCAATGTGCCTTTTGGAAAGGTTTTATTAGGAAAAGCGTTTGAAATCTGAACATTTTGACTGTTTAGCCAGTAAATCCATTAAGATCACTAACAGTGAATCATTAATGGCTTCTCTTCCCCCAGTCATTTTAAGGTATTTTCTCATTAAGCTATGAAGCTCATTACCATGTTAAATCTAAGCCCTTCTGCACTGGATTCAATGCTTTCATTCTTTCCCACAGTCTCTTATCACTGTTAGTGTTGTTTTCAAATCCCTCTAAACCCATCCCCCTTTTTCGTTTTGGCAGGTTGCTCATCTAAAGCTATGCAGGAAATAATGACAATACATTTTTTAGCTTTAACTCATCCATTCACCAGTTCACTGGTTTCCCCTTCCTCTGAAAGAAAAGTTTATTGTATCTAGGAAAATACTAGCCAGCATATTGCTATCTCAAGGCTCTCACACATTTAGCAGCAGAAAACAATAATAAGTGTTTATTATTTTTTGCTTTCCTATGGAGCTTCTAGGAATACACTACAGCAAAAAAAAGTAAGGATAGTCTTTACTTTTTAGACATATACATGGTTATAGTCAAGAAAATTTGCTTCCTGTATATAACACAGTCACTTCTCTCTCTAGGCATCGACAAAGTTCACCAAACACTTTTCTTCTTACCCTCCATGCCAGGGTTTCTCAACCTTGGCACCACAGGAATTTCCTGCTGGTAATTCCGTGCTATAGCGGCTGTGCTGTCCACTATAAATGTTTATTTAATAGCATCAACTGGCTACCACCCACTAGATACAAGGTAGCATTGTCGGCACTATGACAAGCAAAAAAATATTTCCATACATTGCCAAATGTCCAGTAGTTGAAAACCTTTGCTCTATGCGAACTCGTATCTATGATTTTAAAACCCTGTTCAAAACTTGCTACTAATTAATCCCTGTGACACTACATTTATCTACAAGCATCTCTTATGGGTTGACTATAAGGATTTCATCCATTTTATCTTTTCTAACTTTAGTATATACATCTGATGGCAAAGGCAGTGTTATCTTTTTAAAATATCCCCACTAGGGGGTTCCCTGGTGGTATAGTGGCTAAGGCTTTGGCACTCTCACGGCCACAGCCTGGGTTCAATTCCCAGCCAGGGAACCAACCAAAAAATAAATAAATAAAATATCCCCACCGTATTTTATGTGGCATATTTGTATACAGCAATGTCATCACTAAGCTTCCCAGACACACACTACTAGTATATAAATAACTAGGAGTTAACTAATAAATAACCGCACCAAAATTATAATATTCAAAGTGAAGCTTTAAAATGAAAACATTAAAAATGGCACAATCTGATTAATGACATTGATGAATAATAAATAATCTACATACAGCTAATTAAACTTGATGGTGTTCTATGTTTGTTTTTTCATAAAGGACTTCTAAGAAGAGATCTGCACTATAGGACTGCAAAGGTATTTTGCTATAGTGTTCAACAAATTTCTTATCTTTTTATTTGTGTAGTGACTTAATCTGAAAATATATCATTTTATAAAAATAAAGGAAAACCTACCACATCATGTGGATAAAATCGAACTGAGGTAGAACTGGATACATGAGAATCCGTGTCACTGAAATAAAATAAAAAAGACTTTAGGGAACAAAAAATTTGTCAGGTAGTGGGGAAGAAGAAATCCTTTTATTACTGTATGATATTTATAAGGTCTTCACTTTTCTATATAAACTTCAAAATGCAAAATATCATTTTCCTAGAATTGTGACTGATTAAAAGCATAGCATCTGCATCAGAGTATCTATATTCAAATCTCTTTATCAACTGAATCTTGGACCTATTATCCAACCTTTTTCTACCACATTTTCCTCATCGGTAACAGGATAATTAATAGTACCTTTATCACAAGATTCTTGTGAAAAGTTTTTAAGAAATTATCATAATGCCTAGAACCACAATAAATTTTAGCTATAAACAACCTACCTAGAACCTGACAATTAAGTTTCCACAGATCAGTCAAGTTTAGATTTCTACACTTGAGACCTTACCACATCTATGGCGTAAAGAATTATTCTTATTGAATTACATTAAATACAATTGTTTCCATTGCTCCATCCTCCTATTGTTTGTACTGTTACAAAATCATCTAATATTCCAATTTAATCATATTTGATATGATGAATTCTGAAAAGGAGCTTAAAGAATATAATTTTCTAAATGTTCTTTCTTTCCCGCATGCTAAAGATTCTATTGCTTTAAATGGCAGCTCAAAACTTAAAACACTAAGTGCATTGCCCATAGATGTGTAACATTTAATATATGTGCTGCCAAAGCAAGCACATGATGTGTAACATTTAAAAAGGTGTGTCCATTAGTAAATGTAAGTCCTAAAATAAGGATCAAATGATCCTAGTGAAAGCAGTGAGCCAATTAATCAATAATAGATTTCAAAGCTGCAACTTGCATATATGAACAATAAGATTAAAATTTTACAAAAAAATTTAACACATTCTAAACTGTAATTATGTCATATAATCAAGTTTCTAATTTCTTATTTGCTTTTCTTCTAGCTTCTGTTATTTTATATAATTCATTCCTAAGGGAAGGATAATTAAAAAAACTAAATGTAACATGACCCATAATTTAAGAAATTTCTTCTTATAGCTGGTGAACAATTTTAAAACAAATTAAAAAATGATCACTTAAAAAGATATGTGACCAAACATTTATAAAGAAATACAATTTTTAAATTACACAAAAAAAGAGAACTGATGGGCATGAACTTAGTTGTAGAAAAATTTGTCTAATAAGTTTTACATCATATCTGTAGAAGTATTTATACACACACATGCACACATACAAAATTTACAGTTAAATTTTCAAATGTACAAACTACTGTCACATTGTAAGATTTATAGGAAATCTTTATTTAATTTTTAAAAACACAGAGTAGGTTTTGTTTTAAGAATGATTTCTTTTCCCCAAAGCAACAAATTCTACTTTAACTCTCTAGAGACAAATGCACTACAAGAAATAATTTATACCAATACAAACGTTTTCAAAACAACTTTTATATTATCAAGGCTTAAAATCTTTAAACATGGCAAATATATGCAAGTACATGTACTCTCCTACAATAATTTCACACATACCAGATATTAGATGCTCTTCTTGCTGCTGGTTCAAAATTCACAAGTGACATATCACAGCCACCAGTCTCATAAAGCGTAGAAGAGAACTTACCTAGCAAATAAATGATTTTTTAAAACAGCCATTAGAATACTCAGAATTTTTCCTTCAAGAAACTTTTTATAATTTAAAAAAATGTACTATAACCTTCTTTTTCCAAAATATTTTAAAAGAAATGATCAGTATACAATGCAGCATGTGGTGAATTGAAAAGAAATGCTGATGAGTGGGGCAAAATGTCAACATACCTAATCAGGCATTAAAAGTAAGGGATTGAAGTTAGCTTTGTAATACCAGTCTCCTCTTTTCTCCTCCTAGCTTATTCTTAAATAGTCATATGAACGAATCTAATGTTTAAAAATCACCTGACCACTACTTGCAAGTGGTGAGTGTCCATTTGGGAAGTCGCTTAAGTTTTAAGATAGATTAAACTGCAAAACAACAAATCTGTGTGATTATCTTCTGAGTTTTGGTTTTGTTTGTTTGATTTTTAGAAAAAAATAACTGCCCAAATGGATATAAGGAAGTTCAACAAATGAAGTATAATAACTTTGGTAATAATTACAGTACTTAATGAACAATACTACTTGAATGATTCCACAAGAACTCTGAAAAAATTTAGGAACACCATTTTCTGTAGCCCAATATTGCAGTAAACCAGTAAAAGGTTTAGAAATTATACTGGTTGCAAAGAAATAGTTTTTAAAAAAAAAAACAAAATAACCTCTCTTAAAATGAACTGTATTACGATAAAATGATTTCTGATAATGTAAATTTAAAAATCTGGATACTTGCTGATATGCGTACTTCTTGACGATCTATGATATCCATGTCAATGAAGAGTTAGGGAGCATAAACAAATGAATATAAATTTCCAGTAGGGCAATCAGAAAAGGTACACAACTCTAAAATCATGGGTGTAGTCAAGACTGCTTTCTGACAATTTATGAGGTTTTTGTTTTACTAGCTGAATTCCTGAGGTTATGAATATGAAGAATCTTAATGGGCACCCTGACCTCATGGAAGGGCTAAAAGATTGCTTTTCCATGACTATAATGAAAACAATATACAATAAAAACTTTTATTTAAATCCTTGAAAACTGACAATAAAAAACTCCCTTAATAAATTAATAATATAACTAAGGGTTCACAGAACATTTCAACAATTGCTTCATTATTTAAAAGGACTAGAATCAGAAAAAGTACTTTATATAATAGGATTATTTGAGCACTAATAACAGATCAGAAAGAATATGCAAATTTGATTTTACCATGGTGTTTTCTATAGTAGCAATTTTTCTGTCAGAATAATATACTCCTGAGATAAATAAGAAAAAAGTATCTGGGGAATGCTCAGTTCATTTGCTGCTTTTCACGGAAGTATTATTCAGTATGTGGATTATCTGAAACTGCTTTTTATTCCAGTCTTTTAATTATGAGTGATTCACTCTTAGCACATCTAACAGAAACCAAATTAATAAACTAAAATGAAAGGACACAAGCTGTCAATTTCGCTACTTCTTAGATGTATTACTGAAAATTTTTTTGAAGTGATAGGATGGATTGCAGAAATTGTTAGTGAAGGAAAAAAACTCAAACAAAAATACTGGCTTGACTGAGACTTAAAAATTATTTTTAAATTGCAATTTTTTTTTATGCTTTGCTCTTTCCTCATTCATCATGGACAATCAAAGATTGGCTATGCTATTATAATTAACTTACATTAATAGAAAAAACATCTTATCAAATTCACAGATTGCATAAATGCAGAAGAATTATAAATCCATGTTAAATGACTAAATCACAGAGTAACCAAGATCTGGGAGGGCTTAGCTATTGCGTTTAAAATCCAGTAAGAAGGGAATGCATAAATGTGTTTATATCACAAAATCTGTATGTATTTTAGAAATAGCTTAATTCTATATTCAATTTTATACTGATGTATGTTCTGAGTATTTAAGCATTCCATGAGATTTTTAGTAATGTAAGTCCTGTTCTAGGGATATTGAAAATAATATTTACGTGCAGTTGATATCAACTAAAGATATTACTCGGTAATTTTCACATGGGAAAGTAAAAGAACCTTAAGTCACTATACAATTATGTCTTTTATATACAGATGTCCATTATGGAACTTTTATAGAAATAGCTGCATTTTAAATAAATATACACAAAAATGAAGCATGTTCCCCCAAAAGCTTTTTAGTCAGAAAGCTAGAAATTGAAGTTTTATTACTACATAAATCTACCACTCTGAATGCTTCTATAAAAACCAATGACTAAACAAGTAATAAAATTTAGAGATTTAAACAGAAGCATAAAACATGTCTAAGAAAAGAGCAGCTATAATTTTAACAAATGTGCACAACTTCAACAGTGCCTTTTATTTTCTCTTAAGAAGTTCTGTCTACCTACTTACTAACTTTAAGAACATGTTCAGGTTCTTAAAAGTACACATGGCACACCAGAACAAACTAATATTGTATTAAGCCTCCACGGTATATTCCCAATGTAGTCCACTGAAATAATAGACTTTATGTCCCTCTTCTATCTTTGGGCTTGGCAACTGACAACACTTCAGAAGTAAAAATTTTATTCAGAAGCAACTCACAAAAAAAATTACACTAACAATATTCAGTTGAAGGCTTGAGTGAAAAACTTAGTAACCTTTCAATGTATTAATGTGATAATTTAAAGGCATCTTCAAAAATAACCAAAACAGAAATAAGTATATATTGTTACTGGTTTATGAAGATAAATATCTTAAATTTGTACAAATCTCAGTATGCATAACAATTTTACATATATCTCATTTAAGATTAAAATCATGATCATAGTTCACCTTTGCATTCAAAGTAAAATGTGCCTGTATTAATAACCCTATTTTAATGTAATTCTGTATTAAGAAAATTACTTCAATATTATTTCTAATGAACATAAACTGGGAAGTAGAAGATCAACGAAATATGTCCTCCTCTCAGGAACTATGATTATAAAGTAAGTCACCTCATCATAATTAATTATATCTAATAGAGTGGCTCTGTCACAATTTTAAAAGAAAAAAATCAATTTCTGACAAAACAAACAAGATGGAGGCAGGAATTTCAAACGTAATAATTATATTGGCTATAACATTGTACCTCCAAGATTAAGAAAAAAAGTTTAGGTACCTGCCATTTTTCAGTTTTGAATATTCAGTAACAAAGACCATTTTCTACAAAAATTAAACTGAATTACACAAAACCATTTTTTTGAGGCAAAAGAATTTCAAAGTACTAACCATAGGTCAATTTATAAATGATGACCAACAGGAACATGAGTAAAACTGGATACCAACTTAAGGAGCAAGGACACTTGAAGCATGTGCCTGAAGGCATAAATGGTGCAGCAGACAAATTCAGACAAACACTGGCAAAATACTGATAAACTATATGAGAAATGAATGGGATTCTTTAACTTACGAGAAATGAATGGGATTCCCATCACCAAAAGTCCTCATCACAAAGTTAAATGCAGCAAGACTGTTATGACCAGTGCTCGCCTGAAAACCCAACCATTTGGTTCTTGATGCCACGATACTTTTATCTATATATCCTGGAAGGAGGTGGTTACTAAACGGACAAAGCATCTGTAGAGTTTTCTAATCATCCTAGTACCAAAACACAGGAGGCCTCTTAAACTTCCTGGATGGTTTTCTATTTTGGACCCCTCCTTCCCAACCCCTCACTCCTGTTCATTCAGTGACCTCCAAGTCTGATCCTGATAACACTATGTTAACTGACTTCTTACATTTCTAGTATTACTCTTAGGCCAGGGACTAGCTACAAGATCAAAGAGAAAAACAAGGGAAGAAATTTTATAGTGTGTTTTTTTTTTTTTTAGAAGACTGTTGAAGGACCACCTATCTGTATGACTAACTTATGTACTCTACAAAAAAGTGCTTATTTCTGATGGTGATACACATTGTGTTCAAAATGCTCTCTCAATGAATATATTAAGAGAAAAAGCCTTTAAGACTAGTTTCAATTTTTTTGGACAGCATCCCCCTTATTACCATGACTGGTGACTATGAGTCTCTGAGGAAAATTGAGTTTTCACCCAGGCAGAATGACTCTTTTTATTGCTGCTTAGAGGTTAATGGATGTGTTTCTCCCCAGCCGAGAAGTCAGGAAACCTCTGTGAAAGAGCAGATAATAAATACCTTAAGACTTTGTGGGCCAGATGGTTTCTACTGGGACAATTCAAGTCTGCCACTGCAGTACGAAAGCAGTCATAGCAAACAAATAACATAAATATATATTTATTTTAGTTTATTTACAAAAAGAAGCTTTAAGCTGGATTTAGCCCTAAGGTTGGTTTGTCAACCCCTAGACCAAGTCTTAGGTTTCTAAATCCTCTTTAACTTCTTTGCTACAATGGAAATCAAGTCTTTATGCTAACTTTAATTAAAAGTTTCAATATTGAGAGCCAGTCCTTCTTCCTGGAATGTGTAAAACTGTGCTAGGTTTCTAAAACAGGAGAATGAGGAAAGGGCATGAACAAAGAGGTTAATTTAGAAGACAGTTTTTGAAGACAGGTAAGGAAAGGTAGACATGTCTATAGCTTGGCAACAGTAAAAGAGATTTATTTACTGAAATATTCATTGGCACGGCCATTGTTCTTGAGTTCTGACTTAATAGGACATGTCTTAATTCACTGTTAAGTCTTCACTCCCACCGTCTAATCCCCAGAACAAGTGAACCTTCCAAGTGAATGTACTTGTTCATATTCTACTATGATTTCATCATCTACTCACATTTTTTCTTAATTTGGTAAAGTAATCTGTAACAATGATATCGATGATATCATAACTGATCAAGTAAACAAAAAGGCAAGTCACAGAACAGGAGAAAATATTTGTAATTTGTATTTAACAAATTAGTTGTATGTAAAGTATCAAAAGAACTCTTACACCACAGTAGTAAGACAACCCAATTTTTAAAGTGAGTAAAAGACTTGGACACAGTTCACAAAAGAAGATACAGGTATAACGAATAAACACATAAAAAAAAGCTCATCATCTTTGGTCCTAAGAGAAATGTAAATTTAAATCACAATGAGATACCATTATAAATCCACTGGGGATAAATTTTAAAGTCTGACAATAACAAAAGTCAACTAGAATGGTAGCAAGTGGAATTTGCATATATTGCTGGCAGGTGTGTAAAACCACCTTCAGAAAACAGTTTAGAAATTTTATTCACAATAGTCAAAACCTGGGAACAATGCAAACATCCATTAACAGATGAATGGATGCACAACACACAGTGCTCATACAATGGAATAATATTCAGGAACAAGAAACTACTAACACATCCAACACGATGAATGTAAAAGGCATCATGTGAGGGCCACACTAAACACAAAGGCCACACATATTGTCATTTATATAACTTTTTGGAGAGGGAAAACCATAATGATGTAAAATATGTAGTGGCTGCTTGAGGCCAAAGGTGGAGGAGAGATGGGCAGCAATGTGGGCACAAATAATTTTTTTTTAATTCATTTTTATTGTTAGACTTATTGGGGTACAAATAATTTTTTGAAGATGGTAGATATTATTTGTATCTTGACAGTGGTGTTTTTTAGGTATGTGTGTATCTGTTAAAACTTACATGTTTTGGACATGTTAAATGGATGCAATTTATCATATCTAAACTATGTATCAATAAAACTGATTTTAAGACAAGAAGAAAAAAGACTGGTCAAGTAAGACTAAGTAGATGGATGAGTGTGAGACAGCATGTACTCAGTAAAATTCTCACAAGATGCCAACTGATATGTGGAATCTAAAAAACAAACAAAAATAAATAAATAATAAAAGAAATAAAAAACAAAGAAACAAAACAAAAACAGACTCATGGTTACCAGGAAGGGTGGGGAGATGCTTGAAAAAGGGAAGAGGAAAAGAGTCAGTAATAATTGTGATAAGCTTACATGGTGACAGATGATTACTAGAATTAATGGAGTGATCACATTGTAAGTTATACATTTGTAGAATCACTATACTGTATCCCTGAAACCAAAATAACCCAAAGAAGATTATATACCAAATATACTTAAATAAAAATTTAAAAAATTTTTAACATTATTTTTGGAGTAGTGGTATTTGTTGTTTTGTTTTTGTTTCATTTAAAAAATACTATTCCTCAGAAGATTCAAAAGTAGTATATAAAATGAAAGAAGTTCCACATTCCCTAAGGACAGACACTGCAAAGAGCAGTTTCTGTGTTTTTTTAAGCAATTTTATACACATTTTGTCATATACACTTTCTAAAGTATCACATACACTTCTAAATTTTATGTCTTTTGCTTACAAAATAGCTTAGCTTTTCATGTTGATGTACTATCATTTCTTCCAGGGTTGTCCAGTAATAGACATTTGGATTATTTAAAGTTTCCCAAATTACAAACAATGGATATCCATGTACGTACAAGGACTGTCCAGAAAGTATCCAGCCATGTCCTATGAAAAAGAGAGGCATTTATGGCTGGATTTTTTTCCAGAGAGCCCTTGTATATCTTTGCATGTTTGTAAAATGTGTGGATCAAAATTTGGTCTATAGTTTTAAACTGCCCTGCAAAAATATTCAATCTTTTAGTTGTCTATTTCTCCAGATCATTCCTAACAATGCACATCACTACACATTCAACAGATGAAAAGTATCTCAATCCTGTTTTTAATTTGCAACTTTAATTTGGGATCTGAAGAATGTTAATGTTAGAAAGCAGATAATTTAGTCTAACGCTTCAGTGAATTCTCTAACAACACTGACTAGCAAAAGGCAAATTAGGTATCTTAACCAGTCCCTATTATCTTTTGTAAAATTCCAAGGAAGGGGGAGTTCCCTGGTGGTGTAGTGGCTAGGCTTCAGCACTGTCAACGCTGCAGCCTGGGTTCGATTCCCAGCCAGGGAACAACGCACATTAAAAAAAAAAAAAAAAAAAAAAACCCAAGGACGTTCCGGCATCCAAAATTTTTAAAAATAATATGCTAGCAGTCTGTTCATGGTAACATAATAAACTTCTGAGCATTATCCAGGGGATGACTGTTAGAGTAGATAAAATTTATCTGGGTTTACTTTTAATTTATAATATTTGTGGGGATAAAACAGACACTCTGAAACCCTGCCAGACAAAGTAGAAACTAGTACAAGCTTTCCATAAAACAATTAACAGTACACATTAAAGCCCCAGTGTTTATTTCCCTTGGCTGATGATCCTATTTCAATATATTTATCCTAAAGAAATAATCACTGTTGTACAGAAAGGATTAAGTAAAGGATGTTCAATAAAGTGTTCATTACAATAGGAAGTATCAGGTATTATTTTGAATACTAATAATGGGGTTATTTAACTGGTTAAATAAATTATGATAAATAATGTTAATAACAATAACACCAATGATTATTTATGGAATTGATTTACTATTGCCAAGCATTGTTCTAACTGCATTGCATACTGTAACAGATACAACCCTCATCATAAACCTAAACGTAGGTATTTTACTAGCCCCTTTGATAAATGAAGACACAAAATTAATACAGTAGCACAAGTCACACATGATCCTAATTCTGTTTTAGAAAATACATGTGAGCATTAAAAAAGAAAGAAAATGATAAAATGTAAATAATGAATATATGAGGGAGTTCCCTGGTGGTGTAGTGGCTAAGGTTTCAGTGCTGTCAACTCTATGGCCTGGGTTTGATTCCCAGCCAGGGAACTACCCATATTTAAAAAACAAAAACAAAAACAAAAACAAAAAAACCAGAAGAGTGAATATATGAGTGATGAGATTACAGATGACTTAATTTTCTTCATACAAGTATTCCTAAACTTGTATTTTTATTACAAGAATGGCAAAAGTACTTTCTAATTGTATCCAAAGGAAGTATAAGTAGCATATAGCCCTCAAGCCTCTTAACATTTCTTCCTTCTAGATATAATAAAGCATGTTTATTATTTCAACAGAAATAAACATTTTACTTTAATCTATATCTACTTTATGTTGCCCCCCCAAAAAACCCAAAATACAAAATTTTGTATTTTTTTATTAAAAAATGACAATAAAGGACAAGATCAAGGTTGTTGCAAAAAGAATGTAATTTTTAGATGATATAATAAAAATGATCTACCATAACATAGGGGACAGCAGTAGACTCCAAGGTTCCTTATAGCTCTCTTAACTCTGTATAAATAATGAGGAAAAGTACTTATGACATAGCCCAAAATGCTACACGGTGTACATAAAATATAGAATCTTTATAAACACCAAGAATAACTCTAATAAAAATCACTAAAAATATTATAGATCATCTGAGTCTCTGCTTTTGAAAGTAAAAATTAATGCACAGCTGCTATAAATTGCTTAATCAGGGCTATATAGCATGCTGCCAGATTTTTTTAAGTCTTTTTCTAGAGTTGTCTTCATTTTCAAGTTAACAGGATCTGCGGTAAAGCAGATTATCTCAAAGAATACCTTCTCTATCGATCCTTGTAATGAAATAAAAGAATACCTTAGAAAAATCAATTTACTCATCACTTTTTAACCTTTAATACATTAATGAAATTAAGTCTTAATTCATCAGAGGAACACTGCTTATGGTATTTATATATTTTATATTTACTTCTTGATAAACATAAAACTCAATGCCCTCATTTCTTATCCATAACAGTATTCTTCACATGCAAATAAAGTGATTTTTGCATATACTTTTTCAAAGTGCTAGCCACCACTAATTTCAAAATAGAGAAAAAAATGTGACTTTTTCCTCTTTTATCTGATCTTATTTGAACATTTCCTCTGAAAGTTTGTTATATATTGAGTTTAACTATCAATTATAATGGTATTTTTCATAATTACACCAATTTATTACTCTTAATTCATAAGGGGAATCCGAGATTCACATAAAAATTGAGAGTGACTGCTAAATTTTATTTAAGCTTCATGGAGATAAGAAAGAACTTTACATCTACCTGAACTCAGTCTCTTGTGTCACTTATCTGGGCACTAACCACAGCTTGTTTTCTTAGTATAACTGCAATTTAATTCAGAATATAGTAGGAAATCAACTGCAAATAAACAAGTCCAACAAAAGACTGATGAGAAGGAAAAGGTTCCTTCCCTACTAATAGACTTCATTTCCATGCAAACTTTTGTTTTTCCAAGTTCAAATGATGTAAGTGATGGATATGTTTTGAAGTTAACATCTTTGAAAAGGAAATTACTGTTAAAGAATTTCTGAAATTTTTCCAACCAGTTTCTAAATTTTATAATTCAGTTTTACCTGGTAACTTTGAAATGCTAGTCAAAATGCAGCAGAGAAACAAGGATTCTCAGGGTTTAGTATAGGAAATATATACACAGACATAATCTATTCTGGAAAGAGAAAAAAAAATAGCATGTGGTTATCTACTATGACACCACAGAGTAAAGATGTAGAAAATAGTTTTAAGTAACTATCTAGGCTTTGAATTAAACAATGCCTGACTGCAAGTTTCCTTTAGTCAAAAAAGGCTATTTCTCAGTTTAAAAGTAAACACACAATTATTATATGCAGATAATGCACATACACAGTTATATGCACTCTAATGTACATGAGAGTGTATATATGTAAGTTTGAGAATGTATATGTATACAAATGAATATACATTTATGTTTTATAGAATAGATTATGTCTGTATACATTTTCATACATAAATACTGTACATATAAAAATTTTCAATTGAAGAAGCTAAATTTGGAATGTTCTCCATACTTTTAGGGACTATCATGGCTAACGTGAACTTAAGTATTGTATATCTGATTATATAACATCCAAATTCATGCACACAACATTATCTTACTACCGTTAATTAAAATCAATTAGAAAATCAAACCATGCAACAAAAATATTCCAGTGAACTATATTATAAAAATCAATGTCCCTACCAATTCCTTTAAGTTCAGCTGCAGTTCATTTTCAGAATCCTTTTTGGCCAACTTTATGTACTATGGAACAGATAGGGAGGTATACACTGTCCACTGATTGCTTATTTTGTGGTAATTACTACTATACATTCAATCTGGCAGCATTCAGCTACCAAAGACCAAGAACTAGCTATCAGAAGGCAGCTAACACTAAAGATAAAATGCATATTTCAAGAGAATATCCTAATATTCACCAGTGTTAAAGTAGCCTCCAATCAGAAGAGCCTTTTTACCTTGAGAACTGTCAAGACAATTCATATTTATTTTTAATAATCTGATATGCATTTAGAGTTGGACTTTACAATTAAAGCCTGTGTAGCAAGTTTTTGAGCAATTTAAGTTTCAAAGAGGAAAATAATTTATGTTTCATTTTATGTTGGATTTGACAAAATCATAACTGAGCCTTTTTATTTTAGTTAATCTACTACCATAAACCCAATAGGCAATGGTGATGGTGGCTGTAATTTTATATGCACAGAAGTCCTCTGTACATAGGAACTTTGGGTTAAATCAAGAGAAATGGCAATAAGAAGATATCATTAACTGAATATATTTACAACTAAAAAAGTATCATTGTTTTAAGTCAAAACAAGTGACTAAATTCTACTTTGCTCATGTTCTCTCTAGCAGCGTCCTTACAGACTCCTTTGTCTCTTCAAATTACAAACTCAAAAGCATTCTAAAATTAAATTGTTTTATTGCCCTCTCATTTTACTTAGAAATGACCACATATTCTAATGTTATAAATATCTTAAATGACCATTTTCAAGTTTCTATAAGATTTGATAAAGATGATTTTCATCAATATGCATATCTAATATTTATTAATATCTCCCTTTGAGGATTTTTACAAAAGGGAAAGAAAACAAAAAAATAGCATATGAAATTTTATTATACCTAATTTGGGCACCTTACAACATATATCCTTCTAGTAAAAGCATTACCCAGGTTATCATCTTTATAAATGAAAGGCAGTTATAACACTGATAAAATCAGTGAACAAATGTAATCCTTTCAAATGTTTACTTTTTAATAGCAAGACTTTTTTCATTCTTTTTACTTAAGTTGTTATTAATCTGCATTCTGAGCACAAGAAAGTGCAATTGTACAGAGAAACAGAAACCATTGTATAAAATACTGTCTTTAAGGCACAAACAGGTATTTGAGTGGATATGCATAACTGAGGATTGAAACAATATCAACCCTTTGAGAATTAACTATTTAATAACTTATGATGTATTAACATGAAAAGAAAAAAAGGCTTTATAAAGTTATTATTTGATATTAGTAAGAGCCATGATGTTCTCAGAGTACTGCCTTTAGAATTACAGCAAGTCCTACTTCAGCTGAGGAACACTGAAGTGAAATATGGAATACCTAAAAAGAAAGATTCTATAGTAACAGATTATTGGAAAGCATTTTTACCTTTCCCCACAGCACATTCAGAGAATTCAAAAAAATTAAGGCTTAATCAAAATAATTTTTTTAATAATCAACTTTTCCCCAGATGTACAAATTCCAAAGAATAACAGAAATGCCCAAACCATTATAACACTAAAGCATGAACATTTATTAATATTTTAACCTATTAATAATAAACATGCTCAAAAGAAAATGTAGGTAAGGGTTGAGAGAAACAGAAAAAGGAAAAGAAAAAGTCAAATATTCCTTATATAGTGGGCAAATCCCATTAAAAAATGCTCTTGTGCATAGTTCTAAAATCAAGTTATCTCAAGAAAGAATTGCAATCATTGTTACCCATTATCTGCTGCATTAAAGTTTCGTATCACCAAGATTACATAAGGCCTGCATACCAAGTTCATCGTGCAAACTGCTGCCGCCTACAGCAGAAGCATTGTCATGTGATGCTTCTAAGTGGACACTCCCATTTCTCACCAGCAAGGAGGCACTAGCACTGAGCACTGCAGCCTGGGAAGGGGGGCGGGACTGGCCTTTGACCTGGGCTGTGGACTGCTGGCCTTGCTGCCCATCTTGAAGGCTAGGAAAAAACATGGATTGGGGAGACATTACAGGGAAGAAAAGAGAAAACAATGGCTAGAATGAAGTCAGTATAGAAAAAGCTGATTAAAAAATTACTTCTTCAATGTAACCTGAGAAAGAGCCAACAAACTGTAAATTAGAGATTATACTGCCAGCTTAAATCTTCTGGTCCTTAGAAATCTGATTTATAGTGATGAACGCAGTAAACATTTAATGTATATGTAATTAATCACTGTCATTTTTTTCTACCTCAAGCCAAAAAAGTTCTCATATAAGGAAAAAGAAAGCAGCCAAGAATAATCACAAGTACATAAAATATATGTGGGTTGCAGCTGCTTCCCAATACATAAATCCTGTATTTCAGGTTAAATATGCACTTTAATTTATAACTTCGTAATACTAATTCTAAGATTGTTCTTTCAAATATTCTGGAATTCAATTACAATAAAGCAGAATTTCTATGCACTTGCAAACCAAAGAATCTTTATCAAATACAACCAGATGACAATTTTAAATCAAAAGAAAATCACAAACTACTGCAAGAAGAACCAGAATAACAAACACTGACTCAACAAAGTGAAATAAATGACTGTTGAGATGTTGGAAGAACAATTAATATATTAGGTGTTTTTTTCCTATGAAAAGCCTACATATTTCTGAAATAAAGCCACAGGCCTTACATACAGGTGTTGGTTAACAATGATTATGTTCCCTTAACCAATTTTGTTATCTTTTCCAATTTCTATCACGGTTTCATTGACAAGAACCCATCATTTTAGAAAATCTTAAAAATAATTTGGAAACCAGTAATTTCTCAAGGGATATTATCAAAATTTTATAAAATTTTAAAAGTACTTAAGTATTCTGTGATTATAAATTTATTATTTAATTTAAACTGATGAAACTTATGAAAATATTTTGAGTATAATTATTATGTCATTCTTTACATTAAGTTCAATGCAACTCTGCATTTTGTTACTAAAATTATTAGACCTTTTAGAGGAAAAAAAGAAAACTACTACTTAGGATGACCTAATTCAGTCACTTTATTATTTTAATGAGTATTAACTTCTCTCTAATCCTTTGAATTCAATGCAATGGTTTCTCTGATGCCCATTAAATAAACTCATTGGCTGCAGACTATGAAGACAGCTGTAATCTGAATTAACAATGAAATAAAAGATTAAGTAGAAAATATGGCATATATTGCTAATCCTGTGGTTATGGCAATAGAATATGCTCTGGAACTACACTGTCTGATAAAAATAGCCTAATGTGATGATTTAAAGTAACTAAAATTTTAGTTCTTCAGTCCTGCTAACCACATTTCAAGTGCTCCATAGCCACTTAAAATAGCTAGTGGCTTTCACAGCTAAGAGCTACCAGAGTGGGCAGAAGCTAGTAGTTAGTGTCTACAATACCAAACAGTGTAGATTATAGACTTTTCCACCAGCACAAAAAGTTCTAATAACCATCACTACCTGGAACATTCATACTCCAGGCTTCTTGAGCCAAAGTAAAGCATAGGAATATAAGCAATATATGAAAAAAACATGTCTGCAAAATGTTGTCAATGCTACTGGCATTGTATTTTTTTAAGCCATAACCATACAAGTATTCATTTAATATAGCCATGTCCAACTTGCGGCCCAGGAATGGGCCCCAACACAAATTCTTAAAACATAACAAGATCTTTTTGCAACTTTTTTTTTAGCTTGTCAGCTATTGTTAGTGTTAGTATTTTATGTGTGGCCCAAGACAATTCTTCTTCCAGTGTGGCCCAGAGAAGCCAAAAGGTTGGACACACTGCTGATTTAATAACTTCTTTTGAGTAGAATTTTTGGAGAACAGACATAAATCAAGAGATGATCTTAAGAACTATTCGAATATGCTTGCATCTTCCATACATAAACCTGTTATTCTTCTTCAGAAACCATCTTAACTTATCCACAAACCTTACCAAAATGACCAAATTTCACAAGGAAGAAAATTCTGAGGGAAAAAAAATGTTTAAGTAGTTCAGGTACTGCCTCTTCAGATTCAGAAGACAGAAGAATTTCATAGACTATACGAGGGTTATACAGAAAAAAATCCAGCCATAAATGCCTCTAGTTTTCATATAACATGCCTGGGTACTTTCCAGACAGTACTCGTATACTCAATGACTCTTGGTATCAATTTTCTCTTAAAATGCTATAAACAAAAGTGCTATACAGCAGGTATATTTTAATGTGAACATATTTGAGAATGCACTAATCTTGAAATTATCCAAATATACAAAAAGGTTTTCAAAATATTAGGCTTTGCACAAAAGTTAAAGTATAAACAAAGTAAATTAACCAAAATCTATGTGGTTGTAAATGCCAAGTTTTTGAACATTAAAAACTAACCATAAAATGTTTATGTTCCTTAAATTCCTGTTTCCAAAATCCTTCAACAATAAAAAGCCTGTCATTTTTGCAGAAATTGTTATGAATACTATTCCTGGAGGGTTGTACTCTACCTTAAGCTAATAATTGACAAGAATTAATCTTTTTCACAGTACAATTATACTATACCAAAACCACCAGTTTGAGAAAAGTAGCAACTATTCTACAGCAGAGTAAAAGGAAAGGTAGAAATTTAGGTTTATAACTGTCAGCTACCAATAGCATTACTGACATGCATTCTTACTAATTAACATTTCCAAATTAAATGACAGAAAAATATAGTTGGTCTTGGTCTTTCCGTCCTCTGTACCACTGATTCAATATTTTATACGAAATTCTGACTCATACTGTTAGTTATCTTTGAATGTGTCTGTCCAATTAAAGAGTAAACTCTTAAGAGTATGATTACATTATTCCTATTAATCTCCAGATTCCAGAGAACACTCAGAAGAGTGTCTTGAACACAAACAACAAATATTCCTGAGCACGACAAAATTATCCCTATGAATTTCTAATGAACTCCCAGTTCTTACTATGACCTTATTTGAGTACAGATCTTTCAATCTTATATTTTCAAAAATAAATCTAATGCACTAAAGCTTTATTCCCTTCTCCATAAAGTACTGATTTTTTTCATTCCAGCTCATTAACGAGAACTTAAAAAATATATTTAGGTTGATAAACATAGATATAAATATATAACTCTTATTATAGAATTTTTGAATTTTCATCTTTGTTTTTATCTCTAGTAACTAAAAAGGACTAGGAAGGGCCAATACAACCTACCTACAAGGCTAATTTAATGAAAAATAAAACACTTGTAAAAATGCTTCTGAAACAGGATATTCTATTCTAACAAGAACAAAAAATTCATGCAAATTTCCTTTGTGAGAAAATTGATGATTTATTCCCAATCCTTGGAGACATATATTTTACCAAGATGTTTTCTAGATTGTCAATTACTTAAACTATTCATTAAAGTTTAAAATAAGTTAGAAGATTTTACTAGTATGTATATAGTAATTGTAATTACAATTAAAGTATTATCACACCTAGTCCATCTCTTTCAAGATTTTCAAATTTGGCATGACCATGACATCTTGTATTTACATTAAGATGAGATTATTATGCTATAACTCACACTGAGAACACCAACATACTCTACCTGAATATTTTTGCAATGAGAAAAGGTAATTTTATTAAATTAGTGTTTCTCCTAATTCCTCACAGCTAAATTTTATCGTATTTCATCCATGATAAAGTCAGCCTATTTAAGATACATACAACCTTTGTACTGGAAATATCCTGGAACTTCGACAAAATCTACATGCTGACTACCAGAAGACTACTTTCAGTGTAAGCCCTTTACAGATAAATTTGATACCATATCCTCATGTGATATATTTAAAATGTTACAAAAACATGGAAAAATTCTACGTTTGACTGGCTGGAGTTAGAACACAGTTCTTTAATATTCCACCATGCAAAGAAAAAAACTAATTTGCCTACATCTGTTTGGTGAATGGGATCTAACAGACTCATTTGTAGCAAAGAATGAAAGAATTTTTAAAGACTAAAAACAGAAAGTTAAGAAATACCAACATGGAGTAGGAAAGCAGAGACAACTTCTATGACAAGTATTATTCAAGGGGCAAAAAGAAGAGGTTAGGAAAACACAAAAGAGAAAAAGTAAAATGAAATGTTGAGTTCTTTCTGCAGGTTGTGACTATACCTCAAACAGATCAGCAGAAAGAAAAGTTACTTCAGGAAGCAAAGGCAGAGGAAATAGAAGAGGAGGGCTCACAAAAAGCAAAGATGCTCAGCAAAGATTTCTAGACCACATGTCTTTTCTGACTGGTGCCTTCCCATTTTTATATTTAGAATCCTGGTTTAACTAATCTATACAACTTTTTACAGAATTATGTATTGCTGCAGGATTAATTAGAAACATGACCTATAAAAATGGAGTTCCTGATTGTAATGTAAAATCTAAAAAAGTAGTCAAGTCAAAATCCCGGAGGAATATAAAATCAAGAAGTACTGCGCCGCTCTCAAGAACAAGATTTTAACAAGGAAAAGGGCTATCTCTTCCAACCTATAATGCATTCAACAGTAATTACTTCATCAAATGCTTTCCTTTTGAATTTCAAATTAAAATACAGGAAAAATTATGTAGATAATGGTGCTTTTGGACACAAAGATTAATAAAAGTATATGGTATAACATATGCACTGCATAAGTGAGCACATGAAAAGTATTTTTATCTATTTTTGTATCCTTAAAATAAAGCACACATCTTTTTAAACAGACTTTTACATTTCTAATTCAAGATATAGATTCTTTACGTTTGACGCAATTGAGAATAAAACAGTTACTAGAATTTTAATGGAAAATTATTCCCATTATAAATATATGCTTTCTTAATTAAGATACTGGAAAAAATAAAAAATATTTTTGTTCACTAACTGTATCGGGGTTGAGAAATTCTACATAATGTACATACAAAAATACATACATATATCCAATTGGCCATACTTTACCATAAATTAAATATTTTAGTTTCATTATCATTTACTAGGTCCTGGTGATTATGAAATAAAGACACCAATTTTTAAGCAATGCAAAGTAAAAAAGTGTATTTTAGGGAAATAAAATAATCAAAGTGGTTTAATGCTGAAGTCAGTTATCAGTTACTTCTCAACAAGCTTACCACTCAGTCTATATTTGTTCATATTAAACAATGTCAAGATGTTGGGGAAAGACGTTGCATTAATACTATTAATTTAGAGTAGGAAAAAAAATGAAAAGCTGATGTAAGGTCTCTATTTACATTTCTAAAACTACCCTAAAGTGATTTTTCTATTTAAAATTGGCTGAACCAATCTGATCATTTTGTTTACGTAGCGCAACGTAAGGCATGCACAATGCAATAGGCTCACGGTCACATGCAGAGAAACCTGAAGAGCTTAAACGTACAGGAGAGAAACTGGGAGAAAAAGAAAAATAAAGCTATTTCAATGCTTTCTTGGGACTGACAGAACAGATTAAGACGTCTGTTACATGCATGCTAAGCTTGGTGGAATTTTAAGATACCGTACCTTAGGGGTGATCCGATGAGCAATGTAGGAGGGGTAGGGTTACTCCCTGCATTGTGCCGGCGCCTCACTGCCTGGCGCCTAAATGTGCTGCGTTCACGGCGAAATGACACCGCCTCCTCGCTGGCCTGTGCTGCTGCATCAAGACAGACTTAGGTCAAATAGGAGCCTAGGTCAGAGATGGAAATAGCAGCTGAGCCTGTCTCTCCCTGACTTCCCACCCTCAAGGTAAAGGAAGCTTGTCTAATTGAGCCAAATGGTTCTCATATACACACTGTTAATCTATCATATCAAGGAATACACAAAAGTATGAGTTCTTTATTTAAAGATAATCATTTCTTTAAAAGTAATGTTTTTGATTCATTATCTGGCCTTACCATCTTTCCTTCAACCTAAATGTCCAATTTTAACATCTTCCTTTTTTTTTTTGAAGTCTCATTTATTTAGTCCCATATTACTCTAGTCCCCCCTTTAATTAAGTCAGCCTTAAAAGTACAGTATTTGTTAGTTCCCATTAACATAAATGGGGCATTAGTTTCTTATTCTCATGAGGACAATAAAAGCAGCAATAAAAGCAGTACTTCATTTTTGATGCCAAGGAGTAAGGCAGAAAGTTTATCTCATAATTTCCTGGGTCACAATTTTGGCAGCATTAATGAAACCACTGACGCTAGGCTGCACTAGTTTTTTAAATGTTCAATTCTAGGCAGCATGAATATCTATTAACTGTGAAGTCTGCTGCTATCAAAGTTTATTCAAATCTATGCCCCTAGCACTGATCCCATCAACATTATGAAGCAACTATCAGGCAAAAATAAAGTACAGAAACTCATAACTTAATCCAAAAGCAATAAATTTAGTACAAACTAAAAGCAATACATAATAATAAGAAAATCACAATGGCTTAATAGAATTACCACATAAAATTTTACAAAACAATACTAATTGACCAACTGGAGTTTCTAAAACAGTACACAAAATGCTGTTTATCCATTTGAATTTAAAACAATTTTTCCTAGTGACCTAAATATTTTAAGAATCATTTTGAGTTTTAGAAAGGGTATTTTGAAACTAAATATGAATAAAGATAAAACAACTTAGTACAGAAACATTCTTTCCAACCACGTGAAAACTCTTTTAGTAAATATGAAATGGATTCCAAAATCAAGAATGTCATATTTAGATTTCAGTTCTATTGCAAGACTTCTTGATATTTTAAAAGTGTTATAATTCTCAAATCATTCTTCTGCTTAGCAATAGCCATTTCCTTCCATTTAAATGTTGATTTTAATAAACAAAGTATTCTTTTAAATGTTTACATTTTATCCCCTCCCCAGACTATACCAGTAAATACTCTTTAGTGTAATTAACCCATTATCACTAGAAATAAATAGACTACCTCCAGAAGGCATAGGCTTTGCTGTCTTAAGGTATTGTTTTTTCTTTATTGAAGAAATGACAAGCACAGAATTACTTCACCCATTTGGCAAGCTTCTGCCAGTAAGAAGTAAGTCACAAATTACCAGACACTTATATATATTACTACTTTCTTTCACAGCTCACATACTACAGTGACATTATAAAGTTAGGCAGCTAAACAAGAATTAGGCTTTGGATCCAAACCATAATTTTGGAGATAATATTTCTTTTCTTTTTTCTACAATTCTTTTTTTTGAGATATAATGAAAAGAGTCTTGACTTTGTAATAACTTCTTTGTTAAGAAAACTTCAAGAGACTGGATTACCATCACAGTAAGTTTAAGAAGGAACTTCAGACAATTCAGTTCTTTACTTCTGACACAGTAACACAATCATTCAATTAAGTTTAAACACTTGATAGGTACCTAACGGCAATTCATGAACAAGGCATAGATATCCTAAGACATTTTAGACAACTGTGATCTGATCTATTCTTAAAGACAAAAAAGAAAACAAAATCCACAAGACACACCTCTGACCTGAGGAGTTACTTCCCATTTATTTCAATGAGTTAAGGAAAGTTCTACACACTCTGCATTGAATTTTAGTGCAACTCTTTATTTTTATATGGGAATATTGAAACAAGAGACTTTCAATTTGTTTTACTCTGTAAATGAAAACAGGGAAAGCATTAAAGGCACTAACTAAAATACTTTCAGGATGGCTGGGATGCACAAAGGCAAAATTTGGTAAGATAGGTGAGGGCTGTCCATATCCTACCTGGAAATCATAAAGTTTGAACATAAATATGTACAGAATAAGATGCCACTTTAAAAGGATGTCAGTTATATAGCTGAGCACTTAGTGAAAAGATTCCTATATAATAAATTACTTTCTTATTATATACTATGGCTGGCCTCTTGTTCAACTGTTACTAAATGAATTAAGAAAAATTTAGAAGAAACTACTCAAGAAATGTGTTATTTTCAGTAGGGAGTATTTACTGTAGGAAAAAAGTAGCAAATTTGGGAAAATCATGAAAATGAAAATGTGTGTTTTGGTACCTCAAATAGATTAGAAGTAAATGCTAGTAGGAAATGAGACATTAAAGAAAGACAAAAGTATGAAACAAGTAAGTATACACATCTGTACATCTCAGAAAAATAAAATATATATGCAAACATTCTGAAATACACTGAAATAGTTTCCAAGGTAAAAATGTTTACTTAAAAATAAAGTTACTATATGAAGAAATGAATATTTAAATGATTTTGCAAAAAAAAAATTTTTTTTAATATTTTAGTCTAGGCATGAAATCCATTTTATCTAAACATCTTTCCCCTTTCTTATTTTCCATGTCAGCCAACGATGATACTATTATCAGTATGCAAAGACTGTGTTCTGATAATAGAAACACATTTTCTTAAGCGCCATTTTCTGTGAAGCCAAAGAGGGAGAATCTACTGCACAATTTCTAAGCATTCATTCTGAATTAAAATAAATTTCCATCTATGATAACATTGTAAAGAACTATTGCAGTTTTTGACAAGTAAACCAACAAACAGCAGCAAACAGCAACAAAATTATTAACTATGACTTGAGTTAAAGAGAAATTGCATATTCTTACTGATATTTTCCACAGTCCCAGGCAGCCAAACAATTATAATTGGGTAAACAAAATGCTTTCAAGAAATTAACTGATATGCTACAGTCATGATGCACATAGAACAGTTCTTAAAAGATAAAGTTTAAAGACTTACATTCATAGATGGGTCCTAATCTTTTTAAATCCTTTAGGAAAAGGATGAAAGGTGTCAATCCTCTCCCAGAAAACTGAACTCAAAAACAACTGTGCATATACAAGGAAATTTACCTAACAAGGGGTCTTTAATGAAGAATACAAATTTGAAGTGACATATATTTGAAAAGGGAGATTTCCTTACAAATGATTAAAAGGTTATCAATGTCTTTGTTTTCATAATAAAGCTACAATTTACAAGGCACTTTTACACATCTAAACTCATTAGAATCTGATAGTTGACTGTGAGACAAGCCTGGACAGTTATTATCCCTGTTTTATAGCTGAGGAAATTGAGGCACAGAACTAATGGCTTGCCAGCGTATCCCATTAGTAATTAGAGGTAGTATTAAAGTGTAACCATCTGATTTCCTTATCTACAACATCACTGCTGCTAAAAAGAAAAATACTATAATGTCTGTTCCTACCACACATAATCAGGTATTAGGCTGGTTTGGGGAATTCTATATACAAACGCCTACTAGCCCATCAATAAAATAGCTCTTTTAACACTTAATAAGCATTCTTTTCTGTGCAGGCTAATAAAATCTTCCCTTAATAAACCAGGGTCAGTCACATATACATTTACTACTGTATTAGACTATATAATATAGCCTTAAGTTATGATACTATGATATTCTTGACCACAATTAAAATTAAAAAGACAATTTGCTCCTGCATTTAACGACCCCACACCACTGTGTTCTTTGCTTTGCTTTCTATGGTAATTCCAGCTTCTTCTTTAGGGTTAGCAGTGTATTTCTTCTGCTGTCATTACATTTGCCTCTACAGGAACCCTTCCTTGTCTACTAATTTGTTTCTTCTAACTTGTCATGTTGACTGGGAGGCTCGGAAAAGTAATTTATTGGAATTTAGAGTCCCTCTATTTAATAAAGTACAAAGGCTTTAATTTTCATGTTCTTGTCTGTGCAGTGGTCTTTTCTTTCTAATGTTTAATGATGTTTGGGTTCAAAATAACAAACCTCTACTTAACATATGGCATAAAACCTCATAAATTTTTTATCAATATTTGACTTTTCATTAAATAAAGTAATATACCCTTAATAAAAGATCGTCTTTGGTTCTCAACACAAAAATATTAGACTGGATCCTATGTCATGTTTACAGAATAATGACCCAAATATTATATGAAAATAATTTTCTCAGAGAAACAGATGTTAAGAAATTTAGAAAAAAATACAAAAAATAATAGAGCAAATATAAACTTTTTCATTCTGACTGTTCTTTATAATCTGTTGAATTGTAAGTTTACATAACCCAAAAGAAAATTCTTTAAAAGTAATGCAGGCTAGAAAAACAACACAGTATTCTCAATATATAACTTGTCTATCTTTTTTATTCGTAAAATATTAGTCAAATTATTAAAGATATGCTTTACAATTATAAAAGTTATGCAAAACAAGATATCAACAACAGAAAATGCTATAGTTTGAATCTAAAACTTCCTGTCTAAGAAATTCCAGAACATCACTGATGATATCCAATTTTAACCAAAGTACTTGATTAATGATGAGAATTTCTATGAAAGCAGTTACTTGTTATGTGACTAAATATCAAAAGATAAGTTATATGACACTGCTGCCAAAACAAGATTAAAATCCATATTACTAGGTTAGATGTTACAAAATGTTCTTCTGTTGGCATTATGTAAAAAATTAGGAATTCAGACATTATTTTTATTTCTACTATTGTCAAGTTTCACAATGGCATTTTCTTCTACTTTAAGAACAGGATACATTTGAGTAGCCTAATAAACTGGTCTGTACAATAGAAACAGCAGCAGTATTAGGCATTTACTCTGTGCCAGGCACTATTCTAACCATTTTACATTTAGTAACTTCTTTAATCCTCACAACAACCCTATGAGATAGATACTATTATCAACACAATGAAACATCAGGAAGCTGAGGTTTAAGAAGGTAAAGTAGCTTTCCTAGAGCCATAACTACGGTGGAGCCTATATATTAACAAGGGTATATGACTCCATGTCACTTAGATTATTTTATTTTAGTTTTTAAAGTACATTTCCTAAATTCAATCCTTCTACACTACCAATACCATTAAGTTTTAAAACCAAAAGAAATAGCTGGAGAACTCATCAAAAATCTCCCAATTTATTTGGATAAAATATATTTATGGTTTATGTATAGGCATATGAATGATCAAGCAGTGTCCTCTGTTTTGTTGAGACATTTCAGGAGTATAGTATGTAAGGTAGAATAGATTGCCCAGAAAAATTTCTCCTAAATTGCCAGAAAGGACTGTTAATAATTAAGGCTAAAATAAATTTTTACCAAGTATTTGAGATACTATGTAATTTTTAAATAATAAGAACCAAAACCTTCCTTCCTACTACCTGCATTTTCCAAAAAGCCCAAACAAACCCCTAATAAAATGTGATGAAAACCACCTAAATAAAACTCCTCAACACAGTTAAGCAGCTTAGTTATTCTAACACAATGAAGCTCAACTAAAAATAGCCCATGATGCCTTCCTTTAGCAAAAAATGGTTTTTAACAGCCCACAGACGTTTATTCCATCAAAGTACACGGAAATGTTTAGTTCGGTATTTGTTTCTTATTAACAATCAACGGCTATGTGTTTGTCTTGTGAAAATAAGAACACAAAAGAAAATAAAAGCTGGAATCTGAAAAAAGCAGGAGCCCCTGTCAGAGATCTACACCAAAAATTAAGACTTTCCCTATAACTTTTCCTAAAAAATAGAACACCTCACAATCCTTATGAAAAGGAAATGACATTTTAAATACAAAGGCACAAAAATTTACTAGAGCTCTTGTACAAATTGTTTTAGTACTTAAATTTCAACAATATGTAGATCAGCAATTTTTTTATCATAGCATGTTCACTGTTAAAGTTTTTAATGACAATTTTAAAAATTAAGCCATATTTCTTTTTATGAACATGTCTGATATTTGTGTGAGAAATCACTGAAAGCATTTCACCTTTTATAAAAAAACAGAATGACGTCTACATCAAAGACTCGAAGAATATAATCACCCTATTGTCACAAAATGTTATGATCATTTCAGATATAAGTAGTTCTCAATACTTAGATTTAGATAACTGTTTCACATTCTCATTAAAAATTAATTTTTGTTAGAAACTATACCGAAAGAAACAAGAGAACGTTTACCACAACATGAACTTTTAAAATATTCTGGGTGAAATTAGAAGTCTTAAAGAGAGAAAGCATGTTTCTTATGTTTTAGAATGTACAAACAAAAGTACACAGCTTAACTTTTAATAAGAGACTGAATGTTATTACACCAACTGACTAAAAGCTTTAAAATTTAAAATATAAGCGTGAATACAGGGAATGGAGGTAGAGGATAAAAAAGTTACAGTGCTGGCAACAGAAAATTTCATTCTTCTGATTCTATTCAAGAACCACATTCCATAATAACCAGAACAGAATAAACAAACTATTCTGAGGGGGAGGAAATCGGAAAAAACAACTCTGAAATAAACAAAATGGCCAAACATACTGATAATATAAAATCGCCTAACAAATTTTGCACAATTTCCCATAAACCTGAAATAAATAAGCTATTACTTTAACCAAAACACCATCACTACTATCATAGGGAGCATCTTATCCACCGATGAATACTAAATGCCAATATAAATACAAACAGTGAATTAATAAATTTTAAGAAAAGTGTGAAGTTACAGGAAAAAATCTGTTAATGCCTAAAACCTGAGTAAGCAAAAAATAAAGCCAAAAGACATAAAAGAGTTTTCAAAGTACACAGAGCTAACATAGCATTTGGGAAAATCTTATATAATATGAGTGATTCAATTCTGATAGCTCAGTGGCACACAGTATATGAGAGATGACTAAAAATGGTTTGGTGCCCTAATAAGTCTACATTTTATTGTTGCTATTGTTGTACAAAGAAGGAAGAGGACGAGTTTTTGTTATTTCTAGTAAAATATTAACAGGTGGTAATGGGCTTAGAAAAAGTGAATGCCATAAAAATAAACTGATATTTTAAAAAAAATACAATTGAGAAAATATTTTCTTGGTGTTCATGCGAAAACCTTTTCTAAGATAACCATCTCCTTCATGGAAGAAAGTCAATTTTAATAACATAGTGGAAGGGAGAATATTAACACAAAGCATATTTTCATTAAGTACTACTCTAATCAATAGTACCAAGAAATGTAGTGACGACACTGGGGAAATCTCTTCTTGTAATTTACTTACCTCCAGTGACTGCATCTTGCTCGTCACCTTCAGGAAATGCAACCTGGTTTGGCAAGCTATTCCTAGATCGGGTGACTGTCTCTAACTGGGAAGCCCGTCCCAATAAAGACAGCTCATCTAGCACCTCGCCTTCTTTGGCCTCGAGATCTGATTTTGAAGTGGTTAAGGGTTTTATACTTTCAGGTGCCATTAGCCTACTTGAGTCATTCAAACATGCAACTGTGCCGCTGTCCAAGCTCAGTACTCGGGCCCGTGTCTTGGCACTGCTTGTGCTGGAAGTCCGACGAGTTGTCCGCTTTTTGCCAGTTCCTTCAGGACCCAGATGAGATTTGTGTGTGTGCTCAGAGTCAGTACCCCTCTCTTTAGGGACATGTTTGGGCTTCAGAGCACTGTATCTGCCCTCAGGAGACTGACACGAATGAGAAGTGGTGCTAGAAGAGCTATCACTGCCGAACTGGTGAGCAGACTGGACACTTGACGCTCTGCTCAAGTCACTTTGGTCACTAGAGTCCTCATCATGACAGAATATAGCACTGTGTGGTTTGGTACCAGAAACACCTCGAAAGGAAACATAGTCCCTATGCCGACTTGAATCAAAACTGCTGGCCCGTTTTTTACTGGTCCGTCTCCTGCCTGACTTATGGGCGGAGGCTGTCCGGTGGATTAAGCTGGAGGATTTAGGTCTTACGTCCCCTTCCTTTTGCTTTCCAGCAATGTCTTTCCCAACTTTCCCAACCGTTTCCCCTGAAACAGCAGGCTTATCACTCTGCTCCTCCTTGCTGTCAGCAGTTTTCCCAAGTGGTCTGTCCCCCTGTGAAGTAAATTCATTTGCATGGGGATTTTTATTGGCTTCTTCAGACGCAGAGGTGCTGAGACCTCTCTGATTGTGCGTATCATCAGAGGTATTAGAATCCTTAGCCTCTTGAACCCCACTATTTGTAGTCGCTTCCAAGGCAGTCTTTTCACTACTAGTCCTTTTGCCACTAGTACAGCTACTCTTGTCCTCTGAGTCAGCACAGCACTCTTTTTTCCTGGTCTTCTTTCCTGCTTTAGGAGACTCCTCATGCTCTGACAAGATGCTCTCTATGTGCGTTAAGCTGGTCTGTTCACTTCTATAGCTGCTGACAGTACTATTAGTATCACGGTCTGTTCCACTGCAGTAGCTCTCTGTTGACCCACTACTCCGTGTGCTCAGGCTCCTCAAGCTGTCCATGCTTTTGTCTGCTTTCAAAGGTTTGCTCTTCCCACTTTTCGTAGGTGGCTGAGAATTACTGTTTTTCAGCTCACCAACAAGCTGGAATTCCCCAGATAAACAAGATTTTTCCACCAAGGATTCTTTGGATCCAGAATGAGGCTTGGAAGATTCTAACTCACTAACTGGATCCAACCCACGTCTTTGCTGGTACAGAGGGAAGTCATTCAGGGAAGTATCCGGAAAAGCCACAGCAGAGCTAGAAGTCCGTGGTACACCTCGCGGCCGGTGATCTTTCCTATAAGAATGTGAATGTAAAGGTACAAGAGAAGCTACTTCTGTGTCACAGGCACTGGACAGAGACTGATCAACATGGTGGTGGTGGCTGTGACTTGGCAGGCTCACTCTGTCATTGCAGTCCCGTGGTAAGTCCTGTCCACAAGAGGATAAGGAGGGCTGAATGGAGATGAAGGAATCGTTGGAGACCAGACGGAAAAGCTTGCGATCAGTTGTCAAATCTGTTTCAAACACATATTTGGAAATGTTAATACAAACCTATGATCTGCTTTTCTCCTGCTTAATAATGGAAAGAATCTGCAGCATATACAGTAAGTCAAGTGTAAATCATTCCTCAACTGGTTCACTGAGTAACAGTTCAGTCAGTCATTCTAAAGAGCTGGTTTCTATTTCACATCTGCACCAAGAAATCATTCTGCTGAAGGAATGAACTAACAGCTTCAAAAAAGGTTCTACAGACTAACAATAACACATGATGCAACAAAGGATTATATTTTAAATGGACCTGGATTTTTATGAGTTCTGTCTCTCACTTACCAACTGGGTAACCTTGGGTTACCTTTCTAAGCCTGTTTTCTCATATGTAAAATGCCATATCAATGTAGTATCAAGTAGTACCATGGAATAACTGAGAAATGATGTACATTGTTTAGCACAGTGCCTGACACAATTAATAGTAACTATCATTATTTTACCTCTCTAACACAATACAAAAATATTTTTTAAAAACTAATGATTAGTTTACAAATCAACAAAAACCTAGTCATCAGAAACAGTAAAAAGAACATCAAAAGACTGACCAATGCCCAAAGTATGACATAATTAGATATCTTGATGTTCATGACTGAAAAGATTAAAACAATAATTATGAGGCAAAATACTCCATTTTCTCATTTCATCATTGATGCAACAATTACAAAATGCCTCATGAAAAAAATACACATCACCTTACATTATCTGTAAGACTATGCCTATAACTCTCCATCAAGGGTAGTGATTAGTGAATTGAGTTACCATATATACTATGTATATAGATGTAAATATAAATAAATCCATCTATCTACTTACCTACCTACATTGTAATTTATCTTGAAATAAAGCTTGACAACCAAACTGTACAACAACTGACTTTTATAAACTTTTTGACAGATAAGGATAGTTCAATCTACTCTTAGTTCACTAAAAAGAAAAATATTTCTTATTTGTCATAACTGCAAAAAAAAAAAGGGTACAATAGATTCTGTAGAAGTCAGACTCTTCCCAGTAAAATCTCAACAATAAAAGCACACATTTCCCCCAAGATTAATATATAATGAGAATGAATTATTAGAATTGTTTGTTTACCTTTAAAAATCTAAATCTAGATTAGATCTAAATAATTAAAAACTTAGAGACACAGTCCTAGAATGTACCTATAAACTGTGATTAACAAATGAACTATTAGGCTTTATCTTATGTTTTAAAGTCTTCAAGGTAAGTAAAATCCATGTTCTTTATCATTTGTCCAAAACAGCTTTCACTATGCTTGAGTTCTTATATTCTCTAAATACCAAAAAGTTAACACTTTATTTACTTTTTTGTACTATAAAACTATAAAAAATTCTAAAAATTATGTATCTCTAATAAGCAATTACAGAATGGTATAATAATCACATTTTAAGGTTATGAATTTTATAGAATAAAAACTTAATTGAACAAGTAGCATGAAAATCGTGAATCCTAATATGCAAGAAAACTTTTAAAAACTGGTGACAATCAAAACCAACTCATTTCTAAGACATTAATAAAGCAGAAATTTAAGTTTTTCATTTTAAAAGACACAGTCGAACTTACTTCAATACATGTACTTTTTTCAATGTTGCTGAATAAATAAATATTACATAAAAGTTTAACTTACGGTGGTTTTAGGAAACTTTTAAGTAAATACGCTTTCTTAGACATTTATCTTACTGAAGTAATGTAGTCAAAGAAAGGCTTAAGTCAACACAGATAAATACTACTTTTCATCTAATTTAATTTTTTCCAATGATTGCTACTGGTGATGTTAAGGCATGTTCACATACTGCTCATAGTGGTTTAAACTGGTATAACCTTCGGTAAAGCAATCTGGCAATACAGCCAAAAGCCTTTCAAAAGTATATTCACCCATGATCAATAATCTATTTTTAGAAATTGCTGCTAAGGGATAAAATCAGATATAGATATAGATATATATATATACAGGAGGAATAAAATGGGTCTGGGTTTCTTTTTTGGGGTAATGAAAACATTCTGGATTTGGAGAGTGGTGATGTGAATATACTAAAAACCAGTGAATTGTACACTTCAGAAGGGTAAATTTTATGGTATGTGAATTATATCACAATGAAAAAATAAAGAAAAAAGTGATACATCAAAAACATACAAGTTATCTCAGTGGCAAAAGTGTGAATTATTTTATTCTTCATACTAAACTATATTTTCTAATATTAACATATGTAACATTTATAAACAAAAGTCATATTTAATCCTCTCTTCTGGACCATTTCCATTAATTATAAAAAACAAGCTGTTATTTCTCCTACATGTTCTTACAAAATCCAAATCTCTCCTTTATCCTCATTTCCCCTATCATCACCTTCTATCTGATACATTTTATATAAATTCACCAAAAGAATAGTCTATAGTTACTGTTTTAAATTCTCCTCTAATTCTCTCTTACATATTTTTTAATCCCACTCCACTAAGATCCTTATCAAGGTCACCAACAAGCTTTACAGTGTTAAACCCAATGGTCAAGTCTCAGTCCTATCACTTGACCTATCAGCAACACTTGACAAAACTGATCATGATCACTTACTCTGAAACACTGGATACAACCCTCTTGGTTTTCCTTCTGCTTCACCAGTTGTTATACTCAGTCTCCTGGACTCATTATTAATAAACCAGAGTAGTTCAGAGCTCAATCCTTGGAAATTTTCATTTTTCTATCTACATTATCTTTTGTGTAGAAAACTCATCCATTTTTCTGGCCCCATGATAATTTAAATTCAGAATTACTTGTAACTAGTTCCTCCATCTTCTACCCAGCCCCAGAACTCAAATGCGGATGAGCTAGAGTTCTGATCTTGAGAAGGGAAGACATGAGTGAGGCTAGAGAAGGGAACTTTAGATATCATTTCTTAGAATGAAAAAGAAGAGCACACATCCTCTCATGCTCAGTTTTCTCCCAATTATCCTGAATCGTGTTTATAACAGAAGTGCCAGCTAATCAACTGCCTATCAACTAACTGAAGGTCACTGTCACTACAAACCATCTTGAGATGCAGAGCTCCACCTGACATTTCAGCCAGAACCAACAACTGCCACTAGGTGGTGCCCAAACCATAGCCAAGACCAATGTAGCTGTGGGTAAGGGAGCCAGGCGACCTAAACTTCTAACTGGCTAACCATAACACAACCTCACAACTAACAAGACTGATATGTATTTTTTTAATTTATACACTGCAAACTCCTAAATTTAATACTCAACCCAAACTTCTTACCTGAAATTCAGACCTATCTAATTACCTACTAATTATTGTTGCTTAAAGGTGTAACAGCATCTTGTACCTGATACGCCCCCAACTGAACTCCCTATCCTACCCACCCTCCTCCCTGTTTAACCCTTCTCAATCGTCCCTCTTTTTGTTAACAGGGACTCCATCCTCCTCACTGCTTAACCCCAAAATCTTAAGTCATCCATGACTACTATTTCTCTCACATAATATATCCAAATCCATGAGCATCAACATATCCTCCCAGTATCTTCTATATACAGTCAGACTACCTTAGTCTGTGTTCTGGATTATTGCAATAATCTGCTAACTGAGCTCCCTGCTTCAGACTTGCCTCTTTTAATATATTCTCAGTATAGGAGTCAAATAATTCTGCTAAAATGCAACACAGATCATGACATTCCTCAGCTCAAAATCTTCAGCAGTTCCTCATCTCACTGGAAATTAAAACCATAATCCTTAAAATGGCTTACAAAACTATACAATTTGTCTCCTCACATAATCTACACCAGGCACACTATTTCTCAAACCTGAAAGGCCTGTTCCTACTTTAGGACCTCTGCCTGGAGGGAAGCCCCTGCCCCCACAAAATCCGAAATCCCGATAGCTTACTCCTTTACCTCCTTTAAGGTCTTTGCTCTCAGTGAGGTTTTCTCTCAGCCACTCTATTTAAACTTACCATTCCCCAGTCTCCACTACTCCCTACCTGTCTCTATACAAGTATATTTGATATAGTACTAGTATAATTCCATAATAATAGTATGGAAGCCACATGAGGGTAGAAATTTGTTCACTGATTTATTTTCAGTACTTAGAATGGTGCTCAGGACATAATGAGTACTAGATACTATCTGTTAAATACGTGAAAAAATGTTAAATGATAAAAACAAGTTATAAAATTATCTGAAAGTAGTAGAGTATAGCATTAAAAGCGTATTTCAAAACTAGATTTCAATTATAGGACTGCCACTTTGTAGCTGTTTGACTTTGGGCAAGTTTCTTGAAACTTCTCTCTAAGCCATATGTTCAACTGTAAAGTGAGAATAATAATAGTATTAACATCAAATGCTTACAGCTAAGATTAACTGGGTGAATGTGTATAAAGTGCTTAAAAGAAGACCTAAACCAGGGGTTGAAAAAATAAGGCCCACAGAGCCAAATCGGCCATCTGCCTGTTCCTGCAAATAAAGTTTTAGTGTAACACAACCATGCCCACTCATCTATGTGTTACTTATGTTCCCTTTCACTCTACAACAGCAGAGCTGAGTAGCTGCAAAGAGACCAGATGGTCTACAAAGCTATTTGATCATTTACAGAAAAAGTGTGCTGACCCTCTAACCTACATAATAGTATGCACTCAGTGAATGTTAGACTTAATTATCTACAAGAATTATGTATTTGCAAGGGTAGGTTTGTGTGTATATAATTCCTAACCTGCCACACTTACAAAATTCTTGCCTGTGCATAGTACTTTCCAGATAGAAAGATATATGACCCCTAAATGCAATGGCATTAGCCCCTCTAAGATCATTACCTAGTTTTTTGAGATATTTTGATAATTACATGTTACAGAAAAGGATACTCAAACCAATCAATTCACCTTCACTTTTGATAAGAAAAGAGATTCCATATCATACAGTATGTTTAGGAACATTTGTTTAGTGGGGAGAGGTAGGTTGGCAGGGGTAGTCCACAAAAGCAAATAAACAATGATGGGGTACTATAATTCAAAAAAAGCAAAGTTACAGTGATAAACTTAAACTTCCAAGTACGAATAACAAAATATGCTTATAAGAATTGGACCTGGCTAAGGTGCAAAACTGTTTTTCTCTGGAGCATTTGAGATCTTATTCCCCAGCATATGTCATCAATTTAACTCAAACTCTTATAAAAATTTTAAAAATTAAAATTAAAAAATTGGACCTGTGTAAAAATATTAAATTAATGGGAATATGTCATAATTTGGTGACCTATTTATAAATTCATAAATAAGTACAGGAAATTTATCAACCTGATATTTGTCTAACAAATATCACCTGCAAGCTAATAACAACAATACGCTGGGAACAAGGAGACAATTTTCTGTCTTTCTGATTATATAACATGAGATAATTTCCATTTAAAAATGAGGGTGACATACCTAGCCAATTCATGTTTGAAAATTAAAAATCAAACATGAAAATATGGGAGTTCTTAAAAATAAACAAACAAACAAAAAAAAACTCAAAGAAAATCCTAAATACTCATTTATAATGGAGTTGAATAGGAGGGGAAAAAATCACTGAGAGTCAAAATTTCTATTAAAAATCTGCTATAGGAGGCACCACATTGAAGGCAGACATACAGTTTTTCAGAAACTCCCTCCACAACTTATTTCTCTGATAAAACATACTGTTGAAGATATGAAGCAGTTGCCTTTAGTGGTCATACTGGATGGAAAAATAACAGTTTTACATACAAGGTTATCACTAAGCTAGGCAAGATGCTTTGACCAACTCAAGGAAGAGCAGATTCTTTTTTTTATTGTTTTAATGTGGGTGGTTCCCTGGTTGGGAATTGAACCCAGGCCGCAGCGTTGACAGCGCCAAAGCCTTAGCCACTACACCACCAGGGAACTCTCAAGGAAGAGCAGATTCTTATCCCTCATCTCACACTCATTCTGGGGCCTACACTCAAAAAGTCTGTCTCTCCATGTTTATTTGGCAGAACACGTGTAACTGAATTCCAGAAACATAAAAATACTTATAACACTGTATTATTATTATCCTAGTAAACAATTTTATTTTAATATTTCCTTAAAGTATTATATTAAATTATAAACTTCTGCCAAAATGTAAGCAGCATATTCTACAAACTTACCCTGGTCACCACAATATATAATGTCACTGTAAAGTATAATATTCTTACCTTGTTCTTCACTTCCTTCCTTACAAAGACTAGAGCTCTGGCCCAGACTTAAACTAATATCATCAGAAGTCTTAGCAGTGTCTGTATCTCCTACAAAGTTAAGAGAAACACGTGAAGAAATTATATTAAAAGTAAAGACTTCACTGCGGCATAACAAGTATATCAAAAACATCTACTATACTATATACTGTATCTATTAAAGCAGTTTTTGTATACCAAGGATTATAACAATAAAAGATGAACTGAACCAATAGGAAGTATCGCAGACTATCACATCACATAATTATTCTGATAGCACTACAAACGAAATAATAGGGTGGCTTCATACTGTTAACTAAAAAAAAAATATTTCTTTAAAAAGCAATTTTTAAAAAGAAATGAAAATTATGTAAAAATAACTTGAAACAACATAAATTTCCTTCCCAGGGCAAATTAGTAAGCTAAAAAATTATAGGGTAGAATAATATGAATTTACAGATGTACAGAATAAAAGGTGTGTGTAAGATGTACAGAAAAGCACTTTTCCTTTTTTTAGTGTTTCTTTGCACTCAATTCAATAAATTATTCAGTTTTCCACAAATCTCAAATACATTTATGAAATTTGGATGAAGAAGAGACATAATTTAAATCAAGTAATATTTAATATATGATACATAACTTTATCTACAAAAAATTTCAAGAATGACTTTTCATTACATGTGAATAAGCAGTACTCCAGTTATCTTTATTACAACCAAAAGTGAAATGGAAAGTTACATTCAACTTTCAAGTTTAGGTCACATCTACCTTTAATAGTTGCTGCTGTTCCAAGACGAGAGGAACCAGATCCAATCTGAAAACATGACAAGAATTAAGTAAAACTAATTACAATGCTAGCTATGCTATTATCAATATATACTAGAAAATCAAACAAAATTATCATATTATCAAAATGTTATCAGTCACTTTTATCAATATTAAAAGATACCCTCCTTTAGGCATTTTACATCCAAACCACACAACCTGTATGCTATAGCACATACTGAGAATATATCACAGATGTGCTGGGACACTAAATCACTGCATCCCTCTGCATGCTCAGGAATGACAGAGTCCCCCAGAGTAGGATGCCACCAACCTCAAAGCAATCCATGTCATATAAATATTATCACTGTTTATATTACATCATGATATGTCCATCTGGTAAACAAAAGCAAAATTGGGTAATGAGTCTACCTGAAATAAATTTAGACTCAAGACATATAAAGGAAGGTTTAGAAGACAAAAAATTATACAAGGTCGGACAATTAATTTCATGAACTCATCCTAGAAAACGTGCTACATAGCTGCTCATTGCTGAATATCACTACAGTCACCTTCAAAGTACTCCCCTTGGAAAGCTATGCACCAACGCCAGAGCCTAGTCCATCCTTCAAAGCAACTGTGGAACTCTTTTTCTGGAATGCCCATCAGAGCTGTCGTCGTCCCCAAAATCTGACAGTTAAGCTCACGAACTTGCCACCGTGCACTTTTGTTGACAATGACACCTTATCAAGTTGTTTATACAGTGCTGCCAATGTATGCACTGGTGGCAAGTTCGTGAACTTAACTGTCAGATTTTGGGGATGATGACAGCTCCGATGGCCATTCTAAAAAAAAGAGTTCCAAAACTGCTTTGAAGGGTGGACTAGGTGCTGACTTGATGCATAGCTTCCCAAGCGGAGTACTTTGAAGGTGACCATAGTGATACTCAGCAATGAGCTATGTAGCACGTTTTCTAGGATGAGTTTGCAAAATTGTCTGACCTTTTATTTATACACACACACATACACACACGTAAAAATCCCCTGAGCTTTACATTTAAGATATTAATATATATACTATGCTATATAAAAGTTATATGACAGTGAAAATAGTAAGTAAAAATAGGCATACACAAACATGTTAAAACTACTAATAAATTCTTGATGTAGCCAATAAAAAAAACAAGCTCTGCAACATTTTTAACTGTTTATTAAGTTGCATGCTCAGCAAAAATACGAATTAATGTGAAAACTCAGTTAAAAGAAAAGTATTAATAAAAGGTATTATTAATCATCAAAAATTAATAATAAGAAAGATAAACCAAACCACCAACTATTAACAGACAGGAAACTTCCTGAAGCCACCATCAATAGGAGGAAAAAAGCAAAATAAAATCACACCTGGTTGCTTGGATCTAGACCAGCATAAGAATTTCTTGAACTGCAACCAACTGGTGGTGTGGCCTCTCGATTGAACTCAGACATTTCAATCCCTCCACCAGGATCGCTGTGGAAAAAAATGAGAGAAAGAGAGAACCTGCCATTATTCTGCCATCGATTTTTTCCTTTGGGCAGAATTTTATGGTTTTATTAAAACAAAACTTGCACATAAGCTATCTATTCATTTTCTTCACTGAGCAGCCTGGCATAGGGATTGGTGACTCTGATGGCCAGCTGGGCTGCTCTTTCCACAATGGCTTTACGGTTCTTTGAGCAGACGTTATGAGCAGTCTCAGCACAGTAAGATTTGTTGCACATCAGCAGCACTTCAAGCTCCTTGACAATGTGGACCAGGAACTTCTGAAAGTCACTGGGCAGCATGTGCTTTGTTTTTCTGTTACTCTCATAACCAATGTTGGACATTAAGATCTGGCCCTTGAATCTTCTGTACAGCCTACTGTCAATTCCCCTGGGTGTCTTCCAGTTACGCTTAATTTTGACATATCAGCCTGACTGGTGCCTGATGAACTTCTTGGTCCTCTTTTTGAGGATCTTGGGTTTCACGAGGGGTGTGAGGGCAGCCATGATACCAAGGAGAAGATAGGTGCCACCTCCACAGGGAGCGCTGAGAAAGCAATAACTTTCTTTTTTATGTATTGATTAATTTTTAGCAATGGTTTTCTTTTTATTATTTTTTTCTATAAAACTAATCCAACGTTAAAAACTGACATTAATTATAATTATAGCATACTAAATACAGCACATTTTTATGGCATGTACCATTAAAACCACTCTAGCAAAGAAATGATATGCCTTTTGTTTCCTAACAACAAAGAGAAATCACTCATTGTAAACACAGGAACTAATCAGATCTACATTGCCACTCAACAAGAACAGTCTGACTGAGCTGCATAACCCAATGATGAACCAAGAGAACAGTCATCCTGGTCAAGCTGTATCTGTATTTTTCAAGTTACCAACATTTAACTGGGATACCTACTTGTTTTACAGAACTGGAAACCTAAGATTTTAGATTTGTGTGAGATATGAGTTAGAAGGCTTAAGTTAAAAAAGTAAAATGACATTCATTATACAGTAGTAATAACAGGCAATCGATAAAAGAGAAAAGTAGTACTAGGTTCAGAGAACTGAGGAAGTCCACACACAGTACTTAAAGATAATGGGATCCCCAATATTAGCAGAAACGATCACACCAAATTTTAAAAAGCTTATAAAGTTTTAAAATAAAGTTCCTTAAGAACACAATTTTTAGAACAACTTACACCTCAAAGTTATCACAATCCTATTTTTTGCCCAAAGTTTTTTACTCATTCTATCCACTATACACAGAGTAAGTACTCAATAAATTTCTTAGAATTTTCAAGAATAAAAGCTTGAGTATATATGCTAGACACTATAGTTGATGTGAACTATCTTGCCATCCAGCATCTAATTAAAACCTCTTGGTAAACAAAACAAACAAAAATAAGCAACCCAAAATTCTTCTGGTGAACCAACCTATCCCAAACTCTCATATGATTTTAGGTGAGGATGACCCCATCCTCAGGTTTAGGTGAAAGGTCTACTGGCCAAAGTCAATCAGCATGCCCCACGTTCTCGGTCACAGAGCTTATTCCTAGAATAAGCACATGACTCAATTCCGGCTAGCATGAGTCAGGCCTGAAGTGTTCTACTACTGTTGAGAGAGGAAATCTCTGTAATGCTGAGAAGACAGGCCTATAGCTGCTGCAGCCATTTCACAACCACAAGGGGAGAGCGGGTCTAAGAAGCCAGTGCAAAGAGAAGAACACAACCTTGTAAAGGTAAGCAGGACCATGGTGGGATTGTTTGAAAGCACATCTTGCCACGTCTGGAGACACGGCATACAGAGACCTTCAGTAATACAAGCCATAAATTCCCTCAGCCTGTGTGTGTGGGATGGTCTGACAACAGCAATTGAAAGACATAGGCAAAAAAGAATTTTCTTACAAGTATGTATACCTTCCATTTAAGTATTTATCACTATAGCCATTTGAACTTGAGTGCTTTTATTATTAACAGTCTTATAACTATCATGTTCCTGTTTATTTAATGGGTTCCTAACTCCAGGCCCCTGACTACAGGTAGCTAATGTTCAAAAAGGAAAATTAGCTTTCTACCTTGCTATCCATTTAAAAGAATAAAACATATTGGAACTCAGTTACAAGTTTAATGACTAATTTAGCATACAGATCAATTTGTGAGAGTGAAACATTGCTCAAATTTGTTAGTTTTTTGGTGTTAACTCATACATGATATATATGCCAGAATGAGAAATATTTTCTAATTTGGCAAAACCTTAAGGGTGTATAAGGAGGAGACAGCTATACCGCACTGAATTTAGTGATGAGTAATAACCAACAACATCACCTCCACTGTAATACATTCTCTAAATCAGATTCCATAGAAATCAGAAGATAGAGAGTAAGATAAAGATTAAGAAATAAAATATTTAACATAAGAGAGAAGAAAGAAGACCCTCATCTTGCCTAGTTTATATAGGCTTTATTGATATACGAAGGCTATCTGGAAAGTATCCAGCCACGTAATATGAAAATCAGAAAGATTTATGGATGGATTTTTTTCTGGACAGCCCTCATATAATTCACATAACCATCCATTTAAACTGTGCAATTCAAAAGTCTTCAGAATACTCACAAAGTTGTGCAAACATCACCACACTTAAATTTAGAATATTTTTATCACCTCAAAAACAAACCCCTTTAGCTATTACTACGCACCCTACCCCAACCCTTCCCATCCCCCACAACCCTAAATAGCCACTAATCTACTTTGTTTCTATAGTTTTGCCTATTCCAGATGTTTCATATAAATTGAAACACATAATTACTTCAGTTATTTCTGACTGGCTTCTTGTACTCAGCATAATGTTTTCAAGGTTCACCCATAGTGTAGCATGTATCTGTACTTTACACCTTTTCATGGCCCAACAACAGTCCACTGAATAGAAAGACACATTTTGTTTATCCATTCATCAGATGATGGGCAATCTTGCCTAGATTTATACATCATTTCTCAAAGCAAGTCCAAATGATTACAACCTTAATGTAAAATTATTAATAACAAATAAAGGCAAATATTTACCACGTATTAGATTACAGTCATAGGAACATAATGCTTTTTTTCCATTTTCTCATGGAATATTCCCTTAAAATCTATGATATACTCGTAAATACTATTATACTCATTTTACATATGAAAAACTAAAAACTAAAAGGTGTAAAAACTTGCCTAAGGTCTTAGAGGAATAAACAACATAAACTGAGTCACTGGTATATAGAGTTCAGGTAAGAATGGAGGATAAGAATAATACTCAGTACTCTACAATGTGTTATTATTCCTGTCCTTTCTTTTTTTCCCACATACCTGAATGTAGGTACTCATAACAGTAAGGAACTGACACAAGATTTGAACACCAAGTCTGTATAACTAAAGCCTACCACTACTGCCTTTCAACAAATAGGCAGTGAAGTTCTCTTTCCGGTTCAAAACCAAAAATAAACACCATTATCTGGAGCAGGGTTTCTTAACCTCAGCATTTATGACCCACATAATTCTTTTTTTTTAATTGTTAGACTTATTGGGGTGACATTGGTTACCAAGAATTACTGTAATACATTCCAGGTTTACAATTCTGTAGTGCATTGTCTGTATGTTGCATTATATGTTCACCACCCAGTGTGAGTTCTCTTTCCATCACCATGTATTTGCCTCTGGCCCATGTAATTCTTACTGTGTGGGACCAGTCTTAGCAGCATCCCTGACCTCTTCCCATTGGTTTTGGTCTCTGGTATGAATAATTATTATACAATTAAAACCATTATTGCCCCAACATGTTATCTAGCAGTAAGGTCAAGGATTTCATTTAATCCCTCAGATATGCCAGTTAGCTTTGTTGTGGTCTAATGTGACAATCTGTACTTATTATATCTCTAGTGGTTAAGCTCTATCACTGCCTTAAAACTACATAAACAGACACAACAATCATATCACTATACACATGCATGGCTTACATCACTACAAACTGAGTGACATGGTTTCCTTACCTCGGTCCATTACTGTCTTTTCTCCTAGTTGAACAGTTGCCTTGCTCAGCTTTGGCTCGATGATCTGTGAACTCATTTGCGTTCCTATCTACAACTTCTCCAGCATCAAGTGCTCTGTGAAGTCGATAGTTGATCATTTTCAGAACAATGAAAACAGCAGCTATCACAGGACAATAAACTGCTACTATAATCATAGAAGAAGGAAGGGCCTTTAAGAGAAAGAAAGTAAAAGGTATTTTTATTTACAAATATTTTATATTTCATTCAATTAAAGAAATCTGTAATTAGAATAAATGCACACAGTTCACACACAAAGCAGCAATTATGTTATAACACTGAGTTGCAAAAGTTTAAGCACTGTTCAATACAGTAGCCACTATATACATGAAACTATTGCGCATTTGAAATGTGATCAGTCTAACCTCAGTTGTGCACTATAAATAAAATAACACTGAATTCTGAACACTCACTGTGAAAAAGAATGTAAAATATCTCAATTTTTATACTGATTACATGTTGAAATAACATTTGCAAAAAAAGGGGGGGCAAAAAAAAATAACATTTATAGTACTGTTGAATAAAATATATTAAAGTTAATTTCAACTGTTTATTTTTACTTAATTTTAATGTTGCTACTAAAAAAATTTAAATCACACATGTGGCTCACATTACATTTCCATTGGAGAGCACTGGCATAAAGTTCATGCCAAAAAGCTCATAATACAATTGGAGAGTTAAGGTATCACATTACATCATACGTGAATAAGACAGGATTGTGATCCAAATATACATTAATATAATCCCTATTGATGTGCTCTCCATATTTTTTTTTAGGATATAACATTCTTTGTGTTCTAGAAAACTATAAGTGAAAACTGTTATGAGAATGAATAAACCTAGAACTGTGACTGTAAGACCAGATTAAGACATGAAAGACATGCAAAATCCAATTGTTTTATTTTTAAATATACTTAAATACCAAAATACTTAGAAATTGTAGACTGCCAAATACAAAAATACAAGAATACAGAACAGAATCAAGTAATAAACAGATTAACTGAAATATGTCCGGTAAGGATTGCAGATACATCCTACTTGGGGTTCAGTGTTGTGGACTTGAGTCCAGGGATGGCAGGCTTAGAGACCACCCAAAGTGGAAGGCATAGTCTCAGAGTCACTGCTGGCAGACTATAAAACTAGCTCAACTGATGCCCATTTTCATGAGGAAAAAAATCACCCTGGATGTCTGCAGCTCTCAATTCTAAATGTTCTCATAAGATTCAACTTTAGTTATCTGAGAACATAGCTCCAAATTTATTTGGAAAGGTAACAAACCTCAAATAACTTGGGATGGTGAAGCTGAAAAGGTCCTGGTGAACCAGGCAGGTTTAGAATACAGGTGGGTTAAGCTTTTGTTATTTTAAAGTCATTTGGGAGGGAGAGAGGGAGGGAAAGCGTGTGATTTGGAATTGGGAGAGGGAAAAAAAAGTAACTCGAGCCCACAGTTTAATTTTTGGGGGGCTGGATATGAGAATAGGTATATATTTGATATTTTTAAATACTTAGACAAAGAAGCCATTCCTATTACTGCATCTAAAAAAACTGTGATTCCAATTTAAAATCTCATTGAATAATTGATTTAGGCTTATGAATTTAAGCTGAAAAATGTATTTAAAATTTTACAAAATCCATAAACATAAGGTTTAGAAGAGTTAAGTACTTAGAAATATGTCAGATAATTTAAGTACTTAAAAATGAATAGTAAATTTATAAATGCAATTCAAATTGAAAGAATCTTAAGTCATATTTTAAAAAACAAACCTCTAGAAAGAAAGATTTTCAGAGACATTCAGGATTCCATTTATCAAAAAGAGGGAAAAACCTCTTTAAAATGATATTTAAAATTTGTTCAATTTGTAAAGGGTGGAGTTTATCTAAATTGTTTTAATTTATAGCTTTAATAAATCTAACATTCATTATTAAAAAAAAAAAGTGCCCTGAATAACCTTTTCCAAGCAAAAAATACACATGAACACCCACACCCTCAAATTAACAAAGATGTCAAAGTAAACACAAACATGAACACATATACTGCTTAAAGTATTTACAAAAGTTCTGTATGATGCTGGTTTCCACATGAAATGTTCACATAAGAACTAGAATTCTTGGAGATTTTATTCAACAACTTTATTTCTAGACAGGAAACTGAGACCTACTAACTTTGAATTACTTAGCCAAGATCACCCAACTTAATAATATTTTAATGACAAAAGTAAGCAAGATTTTTCATGCCTATGTTTTACTAAATACCACAATACCAATTCCATTTTCAAATATAAAGTGTCAATGAAAAATGAATCAGAGTTCCATCATTATTCACCACAGTCCATATTAAGATTTAAATGACTGATTACATTAACAGAGAGAGAGAGAGAGAGAGAGAGAGAGAGAGAGAGAGACACCTCACTTTTATTATTCACAGTGGCAGACAAATGCAATGGAAATGTTAATTCTCCCTACCTTTATATTGCTAATAGTAGATAGTTCAGTGCCAAGAAACACACTAAAATGTGTAGGATATATAGTAAGTACAGAATTTCTTTTTTTCAAGTACTGAACATCAAAAAGACTGAAAACAAAAAACTTAAGTGACCATTTCATACTAGAAACCAGTATCAGATGATTAACTCTTGTATTTTCTATTCAAACTACAAAAAGTACCCATTTATTTTACATTATGTGGTTTAAATGCTTAAGCCCGGTCAGTGGTTATAGGTTTCTAGGTGACAGAGGACAGCAGTGCTATAAGAGTCTCATTTTTCCCAAAGGTTGGTAAAGTGCACACACTGGGCTATTGTGTGCTTTTATTTAAGTTTGTTCTCTACTCACATTACTTCATTGGGCTCTTAGCTCACCCCAGCACAGCTGACACTATTAGCATTGGATCATAAATGGATCATAAACCCTCCTTCTAACTGTGCTTCACTAATATTACAAGAAAATTTTAAATGATGTCTGCCTTTACATGGTTTCAGTCCTTTAAAATCAAACACCAAAAAACTTGAAACTAGTTAGGTCACCTATCTTGCAGTTTATGGATTATATACCAACAGGGAAACCAAGTAGTATTTATTATTTACTTTTCTATTTTATTAAATTAAATATATCAACATTATGTTTTCAAAGACAGATTTTCAGAGATATTCAGAATTTCACTTATCAACAAGCACCACCTCATGGGAAAACAGGTTATTTCACTGAAGAGCTTTTACAAAATAAAATTGTTTATGTTTCTCTTAAAATTACAATGTTTATATCCCATTCAACAACCAAATTCAAATTAAAACACCTATTTTGAAATTTTTCTTCTTGGATTATAATATTTTATTGTAGATGTCATCTTCAAGTTAATGCTGATGGAACCAAGCATATTAACTGCCCGCTGATAATAAAAGCCAATATATCCTATCTTCACATAAATGTCTATCTATTGTTATACATTGTTGATAAAGAAAGGCTGATTTTAGTTCTTTCCTGGGATACCAAAGTGGACAGCAGAGAATGAAGGTGGTGTAGCAGGTGGTGGTAACACTGATGGACAAACAAGGCCCTCATTAAATAACTAGAAAGGTCATAGCAGTGCAAATTCAAGACAAGGACCTACAGTCATCAGAGGCTTCAAGTACTCTTCTTATACATCTTAAACATCTATCTTATACATCTTTTATATTAAAATTTGTAACATGAAAACATACAAGCTGGGTATTTTTCAGTTGTATTGTGTTATGACTGATGTCTTGATTTTTGAGATTTGCTTATCACATGGTCATACTTCAAGTATTTAGACCAGTTCAGGCAGGTATCAGTGATCTGTAACTTAAATATTAACAGAATATAGAAATCTCCCACAATTGGGGCCACATGCTGTGGGAAAACAATTTTTTTAAACAAATCTCTTAAAATAGCCATCATTAATGCAAGACACCATGTATGTTGGGGGTTTTTTTTTCCACTATTGCAACTACAGTAGTCCCCCTTATCTGTACTTTCACTTTCTATGGTTTTAGTTACCTATAATTATAGCAGTCTGAAAATATTAAGTGGAAAATTCCAGAAATAAACAATTCATAAGTTTTAAATTGTGTACCATTCTGTGTAGTGTGATGAAATCTCATGATATCCTGCTCCATCCGGTCCGAGACATAAATCATCCTTTTGTCCAGTGTATCCACACTGTATACACTACCACCTGTTAGTCCCTTAGTAGCTGTCTCATTTGTCAAGAACAAGTATTATGGTATCACAGGGGTTGAGTGAAGGTAACCCTCATTTTACTTAATAACGGCTTCAATATGCAAAAGTAGTGATCCTGGCAACACAGATGCCAAAGCTAAGCCAGAAAGTGCTTCCTTTAAGTGAAAAGGTGTATCTGTATAGAAAAACAAATCATATGTGTGTAGTGTATGTATATATGCGTTCGCGCACACACACACACACACACAGAGAGGCTGTCCAGAAAGTATTCAGTTATTTAATATAAAAAATAGAGGCATTTGTGTGTGTGTGTGTGTGTGTAAATAAATAAAGGGTTTGGTACTAGCTGAAGTTTCAAGCATTCACTGGGGGTCTTGGAATATATTCCCCACAGATAAGAGGGAGACTACTGTACCTCATTACTTAAGGCAATATTTATCAAACTTCTGGCATCACCGCCTTATTGGGCATTCAAGCAAACATGTGAACTATATATTTTAAGTAAAGATTCATCACATTTTAATTTCTTAAACTGACAGGTGGATCAAAGACTAACTTTAAAACTTTTATAAGAAATACAAAAGAATATCTTTATCACCTTAGGATATGGAGGATTACTCAAGCATAATTCTCAAAGCACACACTATAAAGGACTAATAAATTAAAATGAAAAACTTGTTTATTGAGACACTATAAACTGAGTGAAAAGTTACAAACTAGAAGGCACATTAAAAATTATATCACAGTATGTGTATGTGTACACACATATACATACACACACATTTACATACACACACACACACAGAATTAGGAAGGATCACCAAGAGCAAAGATGTATCATTAGAGATCAAGGCTGAGATCATCCACACCTGCATATTCCTTGGACAGTGAAGGTTAATAGGAAAAAAAACTGATTTATTTGAAATATGGTGCTACAGGAGAGCTCTATAGATACCCTGGACCACTAGAAAGACAAAGAAGTGAATCCTAGGGAAAATTAAGCCTGAAAGATAGCTAAATACAAAAATAAAACTGAAGCTGTCCTACTTTGGGCACATCATGAGAAGGCAGGGTTCTTTGAAAAAAATAAAATGCTGAGAAAACAGAAGGCAGCAGGAAAAGAAGACCAAATATGAGATGGATTGGATACACAAAAGAAACCATAGGCATGAGTCCACAGAAGCTGACCAGGGATGCTGAAGACAGGACATTTTGGACATCACTCATTCACAGGGTCAACAGGAGTTGGAGCTGACACAACAAACAGCACATAACACAAATGTATATATTTATATATGCATGTGTGTATGTACATATATATACAAATATAGCACATATATAAGAAATAAATATAAAGAATTTCTTCAAAATCAGTAACAAAGCACCAAACAAATCAAAGAAAATAAAGAACAACAGACACACCTCACACAGAAAAAAATATATAAAAAGCTAACAAAAACATGTTCAATTCCATCAGTAATGTGCAAAATACAATTTAAAGTCACAACAACATATTACCAATATGTATGGACAAAAATTAAGAAATAGGACAAACACATTTTAAGTATGGACCAGAACTCTTATAAACTGCTAGTAGAAATAAAAATTAATAGTACATCCCTCAAGATCCAGCAACTCCTCTTATAAGCATAAAACTGAGAGAAAATAAACTCTTGCACATGTAGCACTATAAGACTTTTCCAAAAAATGGGAGAAAACTCAATTTAAAATCAACAGGGAAATTGATAACTGTAGACTAGTTACCAGTGAAACAGGACAGTGAAAACTACAGCTACATGTATGCTATAATAAAAATGTATTATATATGACCCAGCTAAAAAAGCGACCGAAGTAATATAGTATATACAACTCATCATCAACATATATGTACTAGGAGCCAAAGATGAGCAACTTAAAACATATAAGAGGGCATGGACATGAAAAATAAGGAAGAGGAAAAAAATCCTTAACAAATAAAAGTAAAACTATATATTGAGAGACTAATATAATCTTATATAATTTACAGAAAATTTCCTATATTTTTATTTTTCCCAAAAAGAAAAGAAAAAATGAGTAGCTTTTAGACCATTTGAACCTATAAATTTAGGTGAAAGTCAATGTCTTTACAGTTAAAATGTTATATAAAACATATTTAGATATCTTTCTATTCTATTTCATAAAATAATTTTGTTCAATTCATTAAAGAAAAGCTTTAGCAAAAGAACTCTCATCACAAAAACCATTATACAAGGGTTGTCCATAAAGTATCCAGCAATGTAATATGAAAAATAGAGGCATTTATGGCTAGGTTTTTTTCCAGACAGCTGTCATAAGCTATTAACATAGGCTTACATGGCATATCAACATCAGTGCTATGTATGTATATCATTTCCTTAGAACACCTTTTGAATGTTTGTTTGTTTGCTTGTTTTAATGTGGGTAGTTCCCTGGCTGGGAATCGAACCCAGGCTGCAGCGTTGACAGCACTGAAACCTAGCCACTACACCACCAGGGAACTCCCTGAATGTTTTTAATATGATGTTATTATTGGAAATTCTCTTTATCACAAATACCCATTTGCATTTCATTACAACTGTTCTGTCATCATTCCTCTCATAAATACACATTCCTATCTCCATAACCTAATAACATTTATTGCTTTTACCTTAATCTTTAATAATATATTATGACATTCAGCACTTGCAAATTATTAAGTTATAACCCTAGTAATAGTTACTATATCTAAGTTAGTTTTTTAGGACTTTTTAAAAAACCAGTGTTGCAGAAAACACAACAAAAACAATTGGGAGGAAAATAGTAACTGAGCAAGCAGCAGGTAATATAAGACTCTAATGGCTCAGATAAAACGGTATTTCTTTCTTTGCTATTTGTGGGAGGAATAGTTGTGGGCAGCGATCTAGCCTTATATTAGAATATACATAACAATATAGTGGACTAGAGATGGAAAGCTGCAAAACAAGGACAAGATGGTAGGAGGGAAAAAGAACTCAAATGTACTTTACAGCAGAGCTTTCCCACAGTTTCCATAATCACCTTTACATTACTATACAGAAAAGGGAGGTTAAAAACAATTGTCAAATAATCCCAAAAAGGTCTCCAAACAATTTCTGTCTAGAATAATTTGTCAACAAAGATAGCAGGAACATTGAAGTTCTGGAAATTTTTCAAAAATGAAGGTAACAACAGGTGGATCCCCAAATATACATACCCAACAATCTAAACTAAACAGATGGAATTAGTGATTCACAAAAATCTGATCCATCCTATCCCATGTGCTGATGTGGTTTCTGATGAGATTAAGCTACCTCTTTCCAAGTAACCAAGCAGCAGCCAGCCTACAGTGTAATAAACAATAACTGATAGATCTGGAAATTATAACAGGTTATTATAATATGCCAGAACATCAAATAAAAACAGAAAGGTAGAGATATTTATGCATCTAATAAAATGAAAAGACTGGTACAGATTTACCTTTCAATACTATCTAGATGGTATATCTAGAGCCTGAACTTCATCCTTTATCAAAAAATTCCCCAAATGAAACCTTAAGAACATAACTTGAAAGGCACCAATGTGTTGATTGACACACGTTTTTCTGAGTACATACAACACACGTTTTTCTGAGTAAACCTAACCATCCTGAAATGATAGTAGGTTATCCTGTATTAAGAACTATGTTGATGCATACCTCCTTTTGTAAATTAGTAACTTGACATTTTGGTTTATGAATCACTGTTTTACTAGTTTAATCAATCTAAGTAAATCCAAGTAATATGATAAAAAACAATTCAGTAAATTGATGAAAGTAATTCATCTAAATGGTAAATGAGGACCACAAGCTGTCTTATAAAGTCCAACTTAAATAGCTTGACCTATTTCTTTAACCCATTTACTTCTGACATATTCTATTAAAACAATTTTTCAGGTTCACAGTAAGTAAAAATAAGAGTTCATTAACAAGCTCTGTCAACATCACACTGTAATTCTGAAGAATAGTAGCTAGGTTACTCTATTTTTATTATATTTCACAAAATGCTAGTTCAGGATAAATGGGATTGTTTTATAGGCCAATACATATAAAATAATGTTGTTCTTCTTACACTTATTAACTATACTGTTATAGATGTTGTATTTTCTACAAACACAAATAATAGCTCAAATTAAAGGCTTAAAAATCAAAATAATTTAATTCAGTAACGAAAGTATGAAGCCAAAGGAGAAGTCAAACTATGAGGATCAAATAAATACTTGACACACGTAACTCAATGAAATGAATAAGAGCTTTATTCATTCATTCAACATATATTTACTGACCACGTATTAAGTCCCAGATACTCTTCTCAGGAATGGTAATGCTGCAAGAAACAAGACCCTCTCTCCTTGAGCTTCTTAAAAATGATTAATTTAGTGTTTTACTAAGCACCAGGTGCTTCAAATGGTTATCTCACAATAATCCTTTGAGGAAAGTACTATTATTATCCCCATTTTACAGATAAGAAAATTGAAACTATGAAGTCATTTGTTGGCAGCTGGTAAGTGATAGAAACAATATTTATATCCAGTCTGACTCCAGTGGTTAAGAACCTGAGTTTTTAACCACTATACTAGGTAGCCTCCCTCCAAGGCAGTGTTTTTCAATGTCTTTCTCATTATCACTCTCCTAAGAAACCTTTTAGACTTTTTTTTCCCTCTAATCACTCCCTGAGAAATAACAGAAAATATATATATATTGCTTTCTGCTCCTGGTTCCTGGCACAGAGTTCCTAAAACCCTTGGAATTTCCCTGATAAGAGCACTCAAGCATCTTTTGTTTTAATATTTGGTCTTTGACTCTAGTTCCTAACACTAAATCCCTTGGAATTTCCTAGGTGATAGCAATGTCTCTTGTTCTAATTAGGTGATTCTGGGTGGGCTCCTGGATCAATGCTGGTCACCAAAAAGATCAGCCATATTAGAAGCTTGGAATTTTCAGCCTCACTCTCTTCTCCAGGAAGAGAAGAAGGGCTGGAGGTGAAGTTAATAATTGATCACGCCTACGTGATGAAGTCTCCATCATATCTCAACAGTATGGAATTCAGAGAGCTTCCACGTTGGTGAACGCATAGAGGTGCTGGAGAGCTGATACACCCTGAGAGGGCATAAAAGTTCTGCACTCCATCTCACACAACCTTGGCCTATGCAGCCCTTCCAGCTGGATGTTCATCTTCATCTTCTATCATGTCCTTTTATAACCAATTGGTAAAGCGTAAGTAAACTGTTTGCCAAAGTCTTATGAGCTACTCTTGCAAATTAATCTAACTCAAGGATGTGGTCATGGGAACCTCCAATTTATAGTCAATTGGTCAGAAGCACACAGACAACCTGGACTTGGGATTGACATCTGAGTGGCAGTAAGGGGACAGTGTCGTGGGACTGAACCCCTATGCTACGTCCAGGGAGATGGTCTCAGAAATGAATCAAATTGTAACAACCAGCTGGCATCTCAGACAACTGCTTGATATGAGGGGAAAACCCACACATCTGGTGTTAGAAGTGCTATGAGTATGGCAGCAGCGTGAGAGTACAAGAAAATCACACAGAAATGCGAGTTTTTCTGAACACTCCTTCCTAGAACATTAACCACCATAATACACTGAGTCCCTGTATGTACTGTATGGACATCTATACTTCATATGTAAAAAGTTTTTTTTCATCACCCCGCCCCCCCTCAAGAACTAATTTTTGCCCCTTGAGGGCAACATCATACCTCTGAGAATGCATACCATAGAGGAGACATGTTCAACCTGCAGCCCAGGACAGCTTTGAATACAGCCCAACACAAACTCTTAAAACATGATGAGATTTTTTTTGCAACCATTTTTTAGCTCATCAGCTGTCATTAGTATTAGGGTATTTTATGTGTGGCCTAAGACAATTCTTCCAGTGTGGCCCAGGGAAGCCAAAAGGTTAGACACCACTGCTCTAGAGCAAAGTTTCTCAGCCTCAGTACTGTTGACATTTTGGGCCAAAGAATCCTATGTTGTGGGGGGCTGTCTTATGCATTATAGGATGTTTAGCACCATCCTTGGCCTGTACCCGCTAGGAACCTACAGCACCACTGTGCCAAAGTTAGGTTAAACTCTCCCAAAAAGTTTACAGCCCTTGAAACATGGCTAAGTAATAGCAATTGCTCCTCGTGCTGTTATTTACATATTCATAAAGACTAAAGTGCCAGATTTTGCTCATAAAAACTGTAATGGGCAGGACATAAGCCATGCCAAATGCTGCATCTCTGTAGCTGGAGATAAGGCGCACATGTAATAGTGGCATCGATGGCAAGGAGAAAATAGAATTTTATATAAACACAGCAGGGAAGAACCCCACATTAGACCAGTAAGTGAAAGGACATTAAATTTTAATAAAATCCATTTATACATGCCACAGAAGAAGGCTAACTAACCTCTCTCTCCAAAATGATGAGTGAGACAAACTGTCCCACTTTAAGTATATGTGAGAACTAAAATGAAATCCCTGGGAGAACATTGTGCTTTATAATAGGCTTCCACTGTATTCACATAATATGTTGTACAAGAAGGGGAGCCCAAATTAAGGATATAATTAGACAGTGATGTACAGGGCAGCTCTGAGAGTCTAGATTCAGAATACAGATTGAAAAAGATGAGAGGACACTTAGTTCATCACAAATCAATCACAAGTAGGCTTTCAGGAGCAGATTAATCAGAAAAGTGTCTTGTGCAACTGCGTATAGGATGGTACCAGTGACTGTGGTGGAGGTCTTGAAATCAAAGGGGAGAAATGATAGAGGCAATCTGTAGAACCCTGAGCCAGTGATTTAACTTGAGGAGCCTCTGTTTCCTCATTTGTAAAATGGAGATAAATAACAGATCACTTCATTTCACAAGGCTAAGATGAGGATTAAGTGAGAAAACTTGATGTGGATGGTACATGGGCATATACAGCATAATTACTATATGTTTTTCATAATATTTAAGCAATGTAGTGACAAAACTAAGATAAGCAAACAAAAATCACTTCTGAGTAGAAATGGTTCAGAAGAACCAGAGATGAGCTACAAAACAGATCGAGTTAGGTTAAGACTTGAGACCTGTGAATACATGCAGGTAAATACTAGTCTGAGAGTGAACAATAAAAGTCACTGAAAAAAAAAAAATTCCATAACATGATAAAGAAAAAATAATTTATATTTCAAACAAAAGCAGTATGCTTAAAGGCATAAAATTAGAATTCCCACTAAAGTAGAGAATAAGGCAAGGCTGCCCACATTTTGAGCATTATTTAATATATTACAGATGTGTAAAGTACCATGCAAAACAATTACATGAGAAAAAAGTATAAATATTGGAAAGAAGTTAAAATTGTTATTTACAAATATAATTGCACAGCTTAAAATTTTTTAAATCAACAAGAAAAGTATTAGACTAAGTGCATTGTCACAAAATTAATAAATTAAAATTAATAATTTTAGATGGGATCTTGGAACAGAAAAAGAACATTAGGTAAAAACTAAAGAAATCTAAATAAAGTATGGACTTTAAGGTAATAATGACATACTAATATTGGATCATTGGTTGTACAAATGTACTGTAGTAATCTGAGATGGTAACAATAGGAGAAACTACATGAAAGATACATGGGAGCTCTCTGTACCATAAACTTTTCTTATTATTTATTTATTATTTTTTGGTATGTGGGTAGTTCCCTGGCTGGGAATCGAACCGTTGACAGCGCTGACAGCGCCAGCGCAGAAGCCTTAAGCCACTACACTACCAGGGAACTCCGGGGAACTTTTCTGTTAATCTAAAACTATTCTAAAGTAAGTTTGTTTTTTAAAAATCAATAGTTTTCTTACCTACAAGCAATAACCAGTTAGGAACATAGTGAAGAAATGGTTCCATTTACCCTTATGTTAGAAACTAAAATCTTATTATCTAAGAATAATAATCCTAAGGGAAAATGTGCAAGGTTAACATTAAAAAAAAAAACAAAAACAAAAAAACTTTAAAAAATCTACTGGGAGACATAAAAGAAATGAAGAGATCACCTTAACTCAATATTATAAAGATGTCAAACTTGCCTCCCTAAAGTATTCCACAAATTCAATGCCTTTCAATAAAAAATTCAACAGCATCCCTGGGAGACTTAACCAAATGGAGGAATAAACTATGCAAGAATAGCCAAGAAAACAATGGTAAGAAAGAAGAACAAAGTAAGATTACCACTATGAAGGAAAAACATATAAAAATTATAAAACTAGGGTTACTGAAAATATTGGTACTCATGTAAAAACAGAGAAATCAATAAAACAGAAATTGCAAATACCCTAGTGGCAACTCATATTATGAAAAAGGTGACATTTAAACCACTGAGAAAAAGATGGAATTGTTTAATAAATTAGGGTGATTGGGAAAATTGCCTCTCAAAAAATATATTTTTTAACTAGACATACACTGCTTACAGCAAAATAAATTCCAAATGGGCTAAACCATAAAACTATTAGATATTTACAAATGCATTACAAAGGACTAATCTCCTTAACATACAAATGCTCTTAGATAACAATAAAAGTAGATAATGGATAAGGCACATGAACTGTTTGTTCACAGAAAAAAAATGACCCTAAGCTTATGAAAAGCTGCTCAATCCCACTCAAAGCATTTACAATAGCCAACACATGGAAGCAACCTAAATGTCCACTGATGAATGAATGGAGAAAGAAAACATGGTGTTATATACACAATGAAATATTATTCACCTATAAAAAAAATCTTGCCATTTGCAACAACATAGATGGATCTTGAGGGCATTATGCTAAGTGAAATAAGTCAGATATAAAATGACTAATAGCATATATCACTTATATATACGAAATCTAAAAACAAACAATGGAGCTCATAGATACACAGAACAGACTGGTGGTGGTTGCCAGAGGCCAGCGGGTAGAGGGTAGGCAAAACAGGTGAAGGGTGTCACAGGTACAAACTTCCAGTTATAAAATAATTAAGTCATGGGGATGTAATGTACAGCGTAGTGACTACAGCTAATAATACCATACTGCATATATAAAACTTGCTGAGAGAGTAGATCTTGAAAGTTCTCTTCACAAGAAAAAAATATTGTGACTAGGTATGCTGACGATGTTAACTACACTTATTGTGGTGATCACGTCACAATACAGAAATATCAAATTACTTTGTTATACACCTGAAACTAATATGTCATGTCAAGTACACCTTAATTTTTAAAACACTGAAGAAACCCTTTTGTACAGCTGTTTAAAATATAGTAAGTGGGGAGAAAAGCAATAAATAGAATATAGTGTGCTGGGGAAGAGTGACAGACATTGTGAATTTGCATCTGTGTGTTGTGGTGGGATTCACAAGAAACTATTTGCAGTGGTTTCTTATAAAAGAGTAAGGCAGGGAGTTCCCTGATGGTATAGTGGCTTAAGGCTTCGGCGTTGGCGCTGTCAGCGCTGCGGCAGGGGTTCGATTCCCAGTCAGGGAGCTACCCACATACCAAAAAGCAAAAAAGAGTAAGGCAGAGAGAAAATGGCAAGATGGTGGGCAGGTATAAAGGGTAAATTTTCACCATCTTTTAGAGTTACTATATATTTTTTATTTAACCAAGGAAATTTATTCCCAAGTTAAAAAATTATTAGACAAAAACATGAATTTTTTAATAAGTTTTTATCAGGGAACATCTTTAACATAAAGAAAACTAGTAAATGTGACTACTAAAAAATGTTCCATTTATATGTTCAAAAAACCCAGTCAAAGTTAAAAGCTAATTTAGGGGGAAAATTTAATACTTGGCAAAAAGCTAATTTTCATACATATAAAAGGCTCTCAAAAATCACAGTTTCCAAAAAGGACAAATAATATGAAAGTCAGTTAAAAGAAAAAAAAGATACAAATGTCTATTAAGCATATGAAAAGATACTCAAAGAACTCATTAAAGAAAACAAATTAAAACAAGATGCCACTTCACACTATCACACTGAAAAAGATTCATTTTATCAATGTTGGTGAGAACAAAAGGAAGTACGTCTCTTCATACACTAGTGAGAATATAAACTGATAAAACAACATTTTTTTTAGTCATAATTTGGCAGTATTAGTTTAATTTAAACATAAATACTCTGACCTAGCAATTTCTTTTCTAGAAACCTATGCTATAAACTCCCATAAGTAAAATCTTATACATAAAAATGTGCACTGTAATATTGCCACAACATTGTTTGCTTTTATTCTGGACTTTTACTTTGGACTATATACAAGGACTGTCTGGAAAAATCCAGCCATAAATGCCTCTATTTTTCATATTTCATATGGGCTGGGAACTTTTTGGACAGCCCTCATATACTTGAATACTGCCTGGAACAGTTTCTCCAGCTAATATTATTTGCATGATAAAAACCTAATAATGGCTTTTAACTGAAAGGTGAAATGCTCAAGGAATATACTATAAAGGGTAAAAAGCACTACATAAGCATTATTAGTAGTAGTACCATTAGTAGTAAAGTTTCTACTGTAGCCAGAATCAAAGTTATTCAGTAATTTATTCACTCCAAAAAAAAGGAGATGAGTTAAATCAGCAACTTAAGCAGGAATCAATAAAGGTCTTTTCAGACATTCATGAATAACACACTTAAGACCTTGCAGGGTAGTGACTGTTAACTTGAGGTACCCATCAGAAGCACATATAGGCTTTTTCTATTGGTACATTTAGGAGGAGTTGTTTTTCAAAATTTACATGCCCAGAATCTTCCCCAGACACCAATTTATTGTAGTGGAACAAAAGAGGACCTAAGGCAAGTTAATTCCCAGTTATTATATAGTGGGTTGTTGTTCGTTTGCTTTTTTAAGAAGAAAAGTAATGTCAGTTCTGTCCGATGTGTCACCTGTGCAGACACCTGTGTCATGTGCAATAAGCCAGCAATTCTCAAGTGGAGTAGCATGACAGACACCTTAGTAAGGAATATACAAAGTACTCCTAATAATCTTCCAAAGCTACTGAGTAATTTCCATTAAAAAAAAAAAATCAAATTCAAGATTATTCCTTACTCTAGCCTCTGTTGTGGTATGTACCTTGCTACGAAAGGAAATGAGAAGAGCCGTGATTAGATGGTGGGGGTGAGGTAGGGTGGCATTAATTTGAAACCATCCCATGAAAAATTACAATTTTCTGCACCCCTATTAATATTTTGACTTCCCTTATTTTAAAGACGTATCCTACAGATGAGTCTTTAAGAAGAAAGTCAAAATAGATATACAATGAAAGCCTGAGTAACACTGACACTGCATAATGATGTGAACAAAAAAGATGCTAAAAACATTTACCCGTAATTGCTTAAGATTAACAAATCAAAGGCAAAGCAAAATTAAAAGGGAAATTTGCAACAGAACACTAATCATATTTAATATCATGTTAAAATTTATAAATTCTAGAAAGATAACTTTGGACAATAAAGTAAGGTTTAAGTTTACAGGAACTACAGAGGGAAAAATAACATCACAATTAGACAAATCCATAACGTAGAACATTCTATAAGATTAATTACTCTGGATTTTTAAAAAAGTTAATTGGATAGGGGAGAAATGATTACACCCAAACTGGATCCTGGGTTTGGGAAAACTCATTATAAATGACATTTTGGGAATAACTGGGGAAATCTAAATAAAACCAGGTGTTAGATATTAAAGATCTGTTGTTAGTTATCTTCAATGTGGTAAGTGTGCTATGATTATTTAGGAGATGAAGCCTGAAGCATTTAGGGGGAAAGTGTCACAATGCATCAGATACTACTTCTGTGTGTGAGAGAGAATGTGTACATACATATGTATGTACAGATCTATGTAAGTATACAGTTGAAGCAAATATGATTTTGTTAAAGAGGTTCGTAAATCTAGGCACAGACATGAGTGATCATATATTACTCTTTCACCTTATTCATCTGAAAAGCTTCACGTGAACTGAAAAACTAAGATTACTTTAAGCTTATTCTTTAGTAGCACATCCTGTGTACTTTAATATTCCTGTGACATAGGGACTGAAGAAAATGTAAGACCTTTTAATAATACAGTATGATTTTTTTCAGATTAGCCATATTTACTTTCACTTAAAAGTCTTTAAAGTGCAGATTTCATACTAAAATGCTCCCCAAATCCCTTTACTCCTGGAAAGTTCACCTGGGTTCCACGTTAAGGTTCTGCGATGCTTATGGAAACCACCTATAATGTACATTAGGGCATTCATTAATAGAATAGAATGGTGCCCACTGCAAAATGGTAATTGGTTCACTGGAGTTAACTGTGTATTTTCCATCCTTTCTTTTAATCATTCCAGATCCTAACAGGGAATACTAATACTATGGACATAAATAATAGTGAGAAGTTAAAAAATAATTCACTAAGAAAGCCTTAACATATTGAATATGAGCAAACCACTATATCCAAGAACATATATTCTTTTAATAAACAATCTTTTCTCAAAAAAAAAAAAAAAAAACTCACTTTCTTGGTGGGTAGATTACGGGAAGTGCTATTCCAGCACTAATAACAAACCTCATGAAAGTCTCCCACCATAAGGCCTACCACAGTCCCCAACATATAGCAAAAATTTTGAATGTATGAATTATTCTCTGCATAAATCCTTCTAGGAAATAACTGAATGCTCCTTCTAATTCCTGAGCACTTAGACATATTCTTCCCAATAATATGGTTGTTTGTCTCATTGCCTCCAATTTATAAATTAGAAAAAAGCAGCATTATACAGGAAGCTAAGATACTGGTGTCCATTCTGCATAAATGAGGTCTAATATCTTTTTCATCTTTAGAATTATATCGTTTCATACAATTCCTCATATGTAAAATACATCAATTTTTAAAACAGCTTAACACAGATTAATGGTTAATGCATGATTTAAAAATAATTCAGTATACTCTCCTCTTTTATCCATCTCAACCTGTGGGTCGCAACCCCTTTGGGGGTCGAATGACCCTTTCACAGGGGTTGCCTAAGACCATCGGAAAACATGTATCAGATATTTACATTACGATTCCTAACAGTAGCAAAATTACAGTTATGAAGTAGCAACAAAAATAATTTTATGGGGGTCACCACAACATGAGGAACTGTATTAAAGGGTCGTGACGTTAGGAAGGTTGAGAACCACTGATCTAAAATGAATCTATATAAGACAAACAACCCTTGTTTTTCTTATGATACAATTTGATCATTGGTTATAAATTGTAAAATTCCTTAAAGAACAGAACTCTACCATGGTAAGGGAAACCATAAGAAAACCATATTATCTAAAATATATAAAGAACTAGTACGACTCAACAATGAAAAAACAAACAAGCCAATTAGAAAGTAGGCAGAGGACCTGAACAGACACTTCTCCCATGAAGACATATGAAAAAATGCTCATCCTCATTAGCTATCAGGGAAATGCAAATCAAAACCACAATGAGATATCACCTCACACCTGTGAGAATAACAAGTGCTGGAGAGGATGTGGAGAAAAAGGAACTCTCACACACTGCTGGTGGGAGTGCAAACTGGTACAACCATTGTGGAAGGCAGTTGGAGGTTCCTCAGAAAATTGGGAATGGAGCTACCATTTGACCCAGCAATCCCCCTTCTGGGGATCTACCCAAACAATTTGAAAACCTTTGTCCGCAAAGACTTATGCACCCCACTGTTCATCACAGCGCTGTTCACAGTGGCCAAAATATGGAAACAACCAAAGTGCCCTGTGACAGATGACTGGATAAAGAAGCTGTGGTACATATACACAATGGACTACTACTCAGCTATAAGAAAAGATGAAATATTGCCATTTGCAACAAAATGGATGGATCTCGAAAACATCATGCAAAGCAAAATAAGCCAGACAGAAAAGACCAAGAACCATAAGACTTCACTCATTATGTGAAACATAAAACTGAAAGCAACAAAGAAACAAAAGCTCATGGACAGAGTCAAGAGTTTACTGGTTACCTGAGGGCAAGAGGGTACAGGATGGGAGAAGAGGGAGGGGGTGGGAGAGGAGGGAGGGGGAGTCAAGTATACGGTGATGGAAAGAGAACTGACACTGGGTGGTGAACACATAATGCAACACTTAGACGATGACGGTAGAATTATAACACCTGGAACCTATGTAATTTTGGTTAATCAATGCCACTCCAATAAGTCTAACAATAAAATAAAATGGAATAAAATAAAATAGAAAACCATATTAAAGATGATGATACTAAACGCAATATATAATCCTGGATTGGATCCTGAAACAGAAAAGGAACATCAGTTGAAAAAGTGGTGAAATCCAAATAAAGTCTACAGTTCATTAATAGTATTGTACCAATGTTAATTTCTTAATTTTTATAAATGCTCCAGTTATGTAACATCTTAATAGTAGAAGAGGCTGGAGGAAGGGTATACAAGAACTTCCCATACTATTTTTGCAAATTTTCAATAAATCTAAAATAATTTCAAAATACAAAGTTTTAAAGATGTTAACGATGGTGGTTGAATCCGTTTAGTTGATGCCTAGACAGCACTCAGGCAGTGAAGAGGAACAGCAAAAGTAAAACAGCCAGATACATGATTCAAGCTTCTCAAATTTGTGACTAATCTTCCTGCCTATTCTTAGGGCAGTTGGCACTCAGAGTTCTTTTTGGTTTGGACAAAGCATTACAGAATAGGACCTTTTTTCCCTTTAAAACCTCAAAAGGAAATGGCCTGCTTTTACCTAGGTTTTCTTTTCTTTCTTATCATAACACAAAGCAACAGAGACTAGCACCAACAGTACAGGTTATAAAAAATGCAACCCCTCAAGTTCTAATAATAAAGGAAGAGAAGGAAAGTCTGAACTGTTTTACAATTCTATCAAAGAAAGCATTTAACCAATTTTTCAGGACAGGCTGAGGAACCACAGGAGCCAGAATCAGTAGCTATTTATACTTATTTCAATGTGATTGGGTAAAATTCATCTAAATGCTAAAGAAGTCAACAGTAGTAAACTCCACAGAATGTTGGTTGTAACCTGTCCTTTTCTGTACCACTAGTCTATGCTATTTTAGTGTTACTCTTCCTGGGTGTCACAGGTACAAAATAATTCTCCATCCTCTCCAGCTACACACAGAGACAGAGGAAAACCATTGGATTTAACTCAGATTAAATAACAGAAAATAGCAATCAATCTCCCCTCAAAGAAACATTTCTGCTTATTTATCACTTGCCTGCTGTGACAATTACCTGGGTACAGAACACAGAAAAAATCAGATAAAAGTTATGTGATATGTGTTAGTGCAGTAAATATCCTTACTGTCGACTAAGAAAAGTTTGAATTAAAAAGGACCTTTGATCACTTCTCAGCCTTTTGGCTAAGAGATCAAGTGTAGAAAGTACTTGAAGGGAAATTCTGCCTATTATCTTGAAAACAGAATATTACTAAAATGATTTTATTCAACATTCCACTGAATAAGAAATTTACAACACTAACACCTTGTTTTGGAAAGTGCTGAGTCAAAGTGGAAAAGATATGTACGCTTAATACTGTTGATGAAAATTTAAATTAGTACTGCCTTTCGGGAGGGCAAAATGGCATTTTCAAGTATTCTCTTCTTTTCAAAATGTTCTCTGACCTTGACTTTTGTAACTGGTACCTCTATTCATTTTCCTCTCCTTTGCTGATTTTTAACCCTATTGGGCCTTGGAGTTCTGTCAGATTCATTTTCTTTTTAATGAATTATACTTTTCCCCCAGATCTTATCTACTCAATAGCTCGGATTATCCCCTATAATGCTGATAACTTCCAAGTATATTTTACCCCAAATTTTTCTCCTGAATGTTCCTCTTCAACACTCTAAAATTCATGTTCTCCAACCTCAAAAGCACCCTTAACACTGCCCAGCATTCCTACCATCTCTTGCTGGTCACTTTCCCACTTCCCAAAAATAAAGATCGTATTTCACCTTCTGGAGATCCTCCTCACCTCCCTGCTTCACTCTCAACAGAAAATTCACTCTGTACTTCAAGGACATTACACAAGTCATAAAGGATATACCTTGACTTTTCACCACCAATTGTTCATCCCTTCTTCCATAAGCATTCGTCCTTACCTCTTTCTTTCCTTTCTCCCTTCTGAGAACGATCCCTTACTACCTGTGCTCCCTAGTCCACAAACTTACTTTGTCTTCACAGGAACTTCCCTCCTATCATTATCAATTTCTCATTCTCGCATCCATATTCTCATTATAAAGATTCATTCAATGTTTGTAAAAAGAATGATTATTTAATCCAACAAGTCTACTTCTAGAAATTCATACAAAAGACTGGTACAAAGATATAATTTACAAGAATATTCACCCTAGTGTTTTCTAAATAGCTATAAACTACAACCCATATATAATCAGTAACAGGGAAATGATTAGATACACTGTAACACATCCATACTATGATCTACTAAGAGTTATTAAAACTGTTACTTTTTTCCCCACATAGAAACATTCACAATTTATAGTCAAGCGAAAATAAGAGGCTTCAAAACAGTACAAATTTTGCCAGCCCGTTTTTGTAAGAAAGAAGCATAATATGTATTTAGAAGCTCCAAATACACTTTTGATTACTGTGTGTAAAATATTCAACAGACTGAATGGATGGGCTTGCAGATGGTTTTTATTTTTTTACTTATCTACAATATGATTTCTGATTTAGCACATAAATTTGAACAAAAAGGTTCTACTGACTGACAAAATGGAGAAAAAGCTAAATACTGAATATCTAAAAGTACAGTATGAAAGTCTTCTAAAATTTAAATGAGAGGATAAAGTATGCAATTATCATTAACTTATTTTAAATTAAAACATGGTCTTATTTGGGAAAACACTTTTGATATTCAATTAAGTTTTCTAATTTCTCTGAGTTCTGATAAAACACACCCTCATGTTGGTGTGACACCTTTTACTTATCAGCCAAAAACTGGAAAGAGGTCCTCATCTACAAGAGAATGAATAAAGATGAACAAACTATAGTATATTCATACAAAAGAATACTGCTCAGCAATAAAAAGAAACAAGCTCCTAATATACACAATGAATCTTAAAAACATATGCTAAGTGAAAAAGACACAAAGTATAGGTTACATGATTCCATTTATATGAAGTTCTAAAACAGAATTAACTTATCAATAATGGGAAAAAACAGATCAAGAGTGAGAGGACTGACTGGGAAGGGCAAAAGGGAACTTTGTGGGGTGATGCTAATGTTCTACAACATGATGGGTTTGAACTACACCTGTCTTCATTTATCAAAACTCAGAATGCATCCAATGATTCACTTAAGATTTGTGCCTTCCAGAACTCTCGCTAACAACAAAATGCATGCTGAAGTATTTGGTGATGACCTATATTGATGTCTGTAACTTTTTTCACATGCACCCTTCTAAAGAAAAAGGTATTGATAGAGGGATGCCTAGAAAAAGACATGCAATAAATAAAAATTGTAGATTCCAGGTGGCAGGTACATCTTTCGACTTTTGTATAGGTCTGAAAATTCTCATAATAAAATGTTAGAAAAACATTATTTAACTTTCAGTAAAGTCAGCTAGAGAAAGCAAATTGCCTGGTAAAATCTATGTATTCAAAACTAGAAAAGAAATAGAAACTTTCCTAATTTTTCAATTGCCAAGATTTTACAACTAGGAGTAATTTCCCAAATGGCAGAAAATATTCATTCCATCTTTAATAAAAGATACTAAAACATTTGTAATTTCAAGTTTTTTTCTACAAGCTGACAAATATGGCTGTTTTCTTGGAAACTGCATTTGTAAACCATCTTTGGATAATGAATGTATCTTTAATTTATTATAGTTGACATAACAGAGATAAGAGCTCTATCTGTTCCATAGCCAATTATGAAAATAATTACATTCATCTCAATACTAAATATTGAAAATACTGTTAAAAAAGACACAGAATATAGGTAAAAACAGATTACCCACTATTCATTAAACTTTTCCCAAAGGACACAGAAAATATTCTAAAATAATCATTTTTTAATTAATAATTTATAATATGATAACTTGCCTAACAATTAAAACTTTAAGGAAATACGAAAACCTCAGTTTCAGTCTTCATAACTTAATCTTGTTTACAGTGACCTTTAAAATATTTTTAAATTTTGGGGAAAGAAAATGACTTGAGGGCCTCAGAGAAATCCTCACTAATAAAGGATTTATCATTCTTTCTGTAGATGATAAAGATTAGCTACAGAAAATAACAATAAGATAACCAGGAAGAAAAAGTTAAAACTTTCATAAATTTAATATGAATGATTTAGTTTCTGAATACAATCTCTCCAAAGATTTACACAGTATATATTACTATCTATCTTCTATCTATATCATGTGTATATATATGTATAAATGTACAAACTAGTACTTATATACAAAAAGCTATATATGCTGCACTTTGACTTAAGGGTTTTTTCAAGAGTCATTCTGTATTCAATTTTCCAATAATTCTATATTTGATTTGTCTTGCACACTGATATTTAATCTAACTCCTAGGTAAGATGTAACTCCACCATATAATACAGGTTACCACAGTACTCCTTCCATTCCCAACTATTCTATATCAGTTAAGTTGGTAAGTCTAAATAAGATTCATATATATAATACAAAATTAATTCAACAAGTATTTATTCAGAATCTAATATAAGCCAAACACAGGAGCAGGCACTCACTGCCAAATAAATCAGACATAGCCCCTGCCCTCATGGAACTTCCAAGATATTGGGGGGAGGGAATGTTAGAGGATGATAAATATTAATAAATAAAGAAACAAAGATGTAAATATGTTTGTCATTAGCACTATGGAAAAAAGTCACAGGATGGAATGATGGAAAAAGAGCCTGTTTATGGTTACCAGGTTAGGCCTCTATGAGGAGATGACATCTAAGCCCAGTCCTAAAGAGCAAGCAGCAGCCAGCCCTGCAAGGAGCAAGAGGGAAGGAAGAGGACCCCTTCAGAAGACAGCACATGGGGAGGCCCAGCAGGAGGACTGCGCTCCGCAGGTTGGAGAGAAAGGAGGCCCATGTGACTGCAGTGCAGTGCGGACAGGCAGACTGGCTTTGATGAGGCCTTGTTAAGGGGGCTAGATTTTATTCTAAATGCAAAAGAAAATCACTGGAGGATATTAAAAGGGGGATGACATGAACAGACTGATATATTTTACTGTGTGGAGAAATCATTGGAAAAAGGCAAGAACAGAAGCTAAGGTAGTAGTGCAGACAAAAAGGTAGTGTGGACCACAAAGTAGAAAGGTTTGAGATGCTCCAACAGGAGAACTGAGAGGATGGCATGAGCAACTAGATACGAAGTGGTGCCATTAACTAAGATGACAAAGACAGACTAAGAAAACAAATTTTGTAGTGGTGTGGTGGTTGGTTTAGTGAGGAATCAAAAATAGTTTTAGACATAACACCTTTGAGATAGTCAAAAGATGCTGAGTAGGCCACTGGATATGTCAGAAGCTGGGAATTTGGGGCATATTGATCAAGCTGTTTAATTGACCTGGACGTTTATAAAATACAAATTAATGGGCCACATTCCAGATCTTCTACATCAGAATGGACATGCACAAGTCCACATTTTTAACATGTTCAAGTGATTCTGTTGTCAACTAGAGTTTGAGAACCACTTATGTGAAGAGATTTTACGTAAGTTCATCACCTGGGGATATAACTCTTTACAGAAGATATCAGTATGTTGAATAATATGTTAAGATAATGGTTTGATTTACTAAATGATTTTCTCTAATCAAAGAACATTATAGAGAAAATACTTTTAACAAGCCATTCTTCAAATAACATTTACTGAAGGACACTCTGAAGGGTGAACCATTTCTTCCATTTCATAAGTATTGTCTTACAAAATGCCCATGAAACATCTCACATGAGGAAATGAAGGTTCAGAAAGGTGGAGTCTTGCCCAAAGAACATAAAATCAATAGCAGAGCCAAGACACACAAATCAAGACAACACCAAGTAGGATAGAATCGGTCTACTTTCCAGCACACAAACATGCCACAAAGCTCAAACCCACAAAGCTTACCACCTGTGACATGTCATGCACGAAAATAATTATAAGATAAAATGAGGTGAGTGTCTTAAGGGAAACAGAAAGGACAACGAAAGTAAGAAGAAAAAATTACTTCTTGACTTACACTACTTAAAAGTTTTAAGCAGTGAAAACTACTGCAAGAAACTATAAATTCCACCTTTCAAAGTATCCATAAAAGCTACAAAAGTACTTGACTCCTATACAAAAAGTCCTAAGACCTGAGCATACTGTGCTAAGTGAGGTAGGTCAGAGAAAGACAAGTAGTGTACGATATCACTTATATGTGGAATCTAAAATAGTCAAACTCATTTAAAAAAGAGAGTAAGTGATGATTACCAAGGGAACGGAGGTAAAGGTAAAACTATGTTGTTAAAAGATACAATCCTGTAACGAGTAATAAGCCAGAGAACTAATGCACAGTATAGTAAATGCATGCAATAATATTACACTATAATTATGTAATGTGACAAATACTGCTACAACAGCAATCATTACAATATATAAATGTATCAAAATAACAAGTTATATACCTTAAATTTACAAAATATGTCAAATTTATTCAATAGAAATTTTAAACTAAAAACAAAAACAAAAAAGAATTGACTGCATTTACCCAAACAAAAACCAGATGTTAAAAAAAAAAACAGTCCTAAGACTCTGCCTAACTCAATACACTACCCCTTCACAGACTTTGGGTCTTTAAAAAAAGGAGGGGGAGCTACCTGTACAATAGTTTTAAAAGCCCTGTGTAAATCAAATCCCAGCTCATTATCTGTCTAAGGTCACAACAGAAGTCACTGATAGCTAAACTTCAGGTATCCTCATCAATAAAATGAAGACACAGCGTATAAAAGACCTATATACATACTTAATAGTTATTAATATCATCTGTAATTATCATTGGAAGAGCATACAAATAATCTATAATTGTCTGAGATTTTAATATAAAATGTTGGGTTTTGCTTTAAGCTACCCCAATATAGTAGTCCGGTGTTTCCTAAAATATTTACAAATCCTCTTTGCTGACTGTGCGTAAACTAAGGTCATCCCCTGCCTTTAAGCTCAGGGTCAGTCTGGACTTACCTTTTCACAGCAGCTCTAATGCTTGTAATTATTCATTATCCCCCAGCTGAATTTTAAATTCCTTGAAGGCAAAACCTGTGTCTTCTTCTTATAATTTCTAATCACTCATTATTCGAGGACTTCCTATGTGCTTGGTACTTATCTAGGTCCTGACAATATAGTAGTGAACAAAATAAGCCTCTGGTCTCTCAGAGCTTATATTCTAAAGAGATAAGAGAAATAGTTAGAGAAATACTAATAAATATGTATCAACTAGTGATAAGTGCTATTAAATAAAGTGTTGCAGGAGCTTGGAAGGTGGTATTTTACATAGGCTATCAGGAAAACCTCACATATAACTGAAAGCTGGAGCAGGTCACATAGATATCTGGAGGGAAGGAGTCATCCAGAGAGGAAAGATCAAGTGCAAAGACCAAGAGGCAGGAACACAGTTGCTGTGTAGGAAAAACTGTAAGAAAGCAAATGTATGTGTTGGGGGAGAGGGGAACAACAGACATATGGGAGGGCAAGGTCTGAGTGTAACTGTCTGACTTATGTTTTAAAGAATCATGCACTTCTGTAAGGAAAATAGATATAAAGAATAGAAGCAGTGAGCCTCATTAGAACATTGCAATAACCCAGAAGACACACAATGGTGTCCTGATCCAAGGGAGTGATAATGATGCTAGTGGAGTTTTGAAGACACAACCCACAAGATCTGGTGATGAACTGGATGTGAAGAAAAAAAAAATCAAGAGCTTTTAAAGGTTTAGGAAGACTAGCGTTGCCATAAACTGAGACAAGAAAGTCAGGGGGCAATTTTAATTTCCCAGAACCCAACGAATTGCCCACTCAAATATTTGTAAATTAAATTTAACTGAAAAAAACTTCCAAAATGAAGCAGTAAACCCAATAATGTAATGCTTTCTATTTGCTCCACATTTTCTTTAGTAATGTTTGTTCAATACACAAAGAGACTTAGCCCGCCACAGCACAGTTCACATGCTAACATGGAAACCTTATGTGGGAACACAGCAACTAATCCTTACATCTCAAGAACCAGTTTCAGTTTTAAATTTACAGTTCTCCTGGATATAAGAAAAATCTGCTATGACAGCTCTGTGACAGCCTGAGAATTCTTACACCCAAAGTAATTAACCTGTTCATTAATGATGTCATATTCCTGGAAGGAACAGAAGTGCAAATTGAAATCCCTCGGCCAGAATTAATTATACTTCCTGATAAATTTTCAGAATGGGTCAAGACTGAACAAGGCTCCTAAAAAGAAATGTCATCAGCATTTTTTAAAAATGGTCTTTTTACCTCAAGCAGTAAGTCCCTTCAAAGCAATTTCAGTGAAAAATTAAAATGTGCTTGAGAAAGTGAAATTTAGCACATCTTCCCCAAAGCAAGCACTTTTCCTGCCCGTCAGTGAAAATGAGTTTCACTTAGGAAAGAACTGGTTGTCCTCACCTTTAGTACTATTTAGATTCGTATTCCCAGATTTTCTAATCCAGGAAGGACCTTTACTATAGCTCCATGAAGAACCACAGTTAGCAGAGAGGCAATCAAAGGAATTCTCTTAAAATAAAAAGTCACCATCCTTTCCTTTCTGTTACTTAAAAAAATTTAACGGAGGCTTACGTATCATCTCTCTTCCACATTAGTTTCCCTCATGCCCCACCCTAACGTAAAAAAAATATGCTTACAACTTTCAGTGAAAACGTATTAATAGCTTAGAACCTAGATGATTCGGAGAAGCTGGAAGTGCTGAATTGAGCAACAGGCAGTACTTGCCTTTTGCCAATCAGTAAAGGCCTTGAACCAACCCAAACAAATCTGCTGAAATGCCAGCCAGATTCCCCGTTATCTCCCCCGCTTCCTCCGCTTCCTCCCCCACCACCCCCACCACCCAAAGCTGGCCTGGAAACACAGCAGCCACTGACCATGGAGCCGAACTGAAAAGAAGCAGTGGCAGCAAACAACGGTTTTTAGGGGCAAGAAGGTTAAGAGCCAGGTTTTCAACCACCACCTCTAAGCGAGTAAGAGCCCAGACGACCCACAAATGCATTCCAAACAGAGCGGCACACTTTCTTCCCCGCTCCCAAGGCTCCGCACACGGATTAGAGGCGAGATGAAGGGAGGGTTCTCCCTGGAGAAGCGGAGCGAGAACCGCCTCTCGGGCGAAGGGAGTGCCCAGGGGTGCCCGGCGCCCGAGGAACGGAACGCAAATAAGCACGCGTGCCAAGGAGGAATGCGGTGTCCCCCACGGAGCAGCATGCTCGGAGCCTTACAAAACGCTGAGGGCAGGGAGGCCCCCTCGGGCTTTGACTACCAAAGTAGAAAGGCTGCAGAGAGGCTGCGGGTTCAGGACCCCCAAGAAGGGGCCTAGGAAGCTACGAGTTCCCCAGTACACGGCTTGGGCGCACGGGGGGCGGGAGGTTGGGGAGATGCCGCTGTTTCGTTTCTCCTGTCATCACTGAAGTAGGGGAAACCCTAAGAGAGGAGAGTGGGGAGTGTGGGGGAGGGGAGCATGACAGCAAACGGGGATGCGGGCTCTGAAGGGCAGGGGGCCCCCGCAGGATGGTGGGATGTACGCGTCGGGAAGGGGAAGAAGGCGCAACCCCAGACCGAGGCCAGGGAGGCGCGACCGCCCGCCGGACTCTGGAAATACGGCGCTTCCCTGCCAGCCAGAAGCGGGAAGGAGCCACCTTCCTCCCCGCCCCCACACTCACCATGTAGAGGGTGAAGGGCAGGCCGAGCAGAAAGAGCCACAGGTAGAGGTGCAGCGCATTCACGAAGGTAGCCTGGTGCGGGTCGTAATACCAGCCGCCGCTGAGCGCGGCCCACACCCCCTGCCGGAGGATTTGCAGCGTCTGCGACCCCATCCCCACCCGGCGCCGCCGCCGCCGCCGCCGCCGCCGTCCCCGCCCCGGCCCCAGCTCTGCCTTGGTCGCCGGAGCCCGCAACTGCCCCGTCTATCCCCCTCCGGAGCTCCGGGAGAGCGGGCCGGCGCCTCGGCGGTCGCTAGGGCTGCTGCAGCAGGAGGAGGAGGCAGCGAACGACGAGGAGGAGGAGACCGAGGAGGAGGCGGCGAGCGGCGGGGCGGAGGACGGCGAAGAAGAGGAGGAGACCGGCTTCCAGAGCGCCGCCGCCATCTTGTCTCCTAACACCCGGAGCCGGAGCCAGGCCCCCGCCGCCCGCGGGCCGCCAGCGCCGCCGCCACCGCCGCCGCGACCCCCACCGGCCGCCAGCCTTGGGCCCGGCGGAGAGGGAGGCCCGGCGCCCGGGAAGGACCCGGAGCAAGCCGCGCCCCCTTCAGCTCCTCCTCTCTTCTCCCTCCGCCCCCTGGGCCGGCTCCGCGCGAGTGCGCGCGGCGCCTTGGTCGCCGGGGGCGCCTCCTGCCGGCGTCCGGGAGAAGCGCGGACCTGGCGGGCGTGGGGCGGGGCTACCGGTGACCGGGTGCAGGGACTCCGGAAGACCCCATTCCTCCCCTGGCTTGCAAACCTGGCAAATTCATTGATCAATCCCTGAACCTGGACTTTCACTCTCCAAAACCTTGTCAGCATCCTGGTTGACGTTTTATGATATTTATTAAAGACCCAGGAACAAAGAGGCTAATATCTGAGATACTCATTGACGGCCTGGAAGAATTAGGTACAGGGGATGACACTGTTGAAAAATCACAAATGCACCCAATTTGAGCAAAAACTATGTTGGCCCTTGGAGTAAGCTGGAAGCCCTTGAGTGAGAAAAACAGCCATGTCCAGTATTGATTGGAAGGACTTACTACTTCCAAAGAGAGATAAATTAATGGAAGTTACAAGAGATGTAACAGTATGGGGTGGACAGGTTTGTCATTGTGCACGGTGGTTTTATTAATATGCTGTTACTTGTAAACATTTTTATTAATAGGCCTATCTAAACGGGATGAAAGATTAACTGTGACCACACCCAAAGTCACAATAGGGTCTTGTACTTCTCTTTTTATAGCTGTAGAGACTGGGTATCATTCTTGGCTCTGTATGTTTATAAGGCATGTCTAATCTCATTGAATGCAATTTTTTAAAAAGAGTTTGAAGTTTCAGGTTAATCATAGCAATAAAAGTACTCTTTTATATTCCTGGATTAAAGTTAATATAATTAATGAGAAAAGCAAGAGAGCCAAAAGAAACTGGTGACATTTTAAGAAGAGTATTGAAAAGCCCATTGCAATACCTCCCAGTGCCTTGCCTCTTTACAGTTCAAATATTTTCACACCCATTTCATTTGACCATCACAACAGTCCAGTAAAAGCAACATAAAGGCAACCCTTACTTTGTGAATGAGAAAACCCAAGCTCAAAGAAACTAAGTGATTATCCACATTCCCCAAGTAATGACTTGCTGAGAAGACCTATGACACCAGCAGTCATCCTGACAGCATGGACTGAACGTTGGAAATCTATTTCTCAGCACTCTCTCTTTACCTTATCCATTCAGATAAGAGCTCAAGCTGATGAATAACTGCTTAGCAGTTTCTGGATACCTATGGCCAATTTAAGTAAATGTATGACCAGTTGTTCTCAAAGTGTAGTCCCAGGACCAGCTGTGTCAACATTATCTGAGAACTTGTTAGAAATGCAAATTCACAGGCACTACTTCAGAGAAACGCTTGTCATGGGACCCAGCATTCTGTTTTAACAAGGCCTGTGGAAGATTCTAATGTACTTTAATGGTTGAAACTACACTATAGAACACCATTCCCAACCTTGCTTTGTTTCCTTATAACTACAAAGCCATCAAGTTCCAATAAGATACCTTGAAATGAGGAAAAAAAGATAACCTTGAAATTGAGAGACATAAACAAACACTGGCCAAAATGTACTTTTAAATATTAGGACATCTAAAAGCAAAATTAAGATTAAATAATACAATTATTCAGTTAAAATAGTGGCCTTGAGGCTTGGTCATAGACACAAAGTATTGTCAAGTGTTCATTTGTTTCTTCTAAAGGAGACAGGAAAGCTCTCTGGGCAGGTTTTGGAGCTGATGCCAAGCTTTCCATCACAAAGAAAGATGTAAACAGGGATAAAATTCCAATACCACATCAGCTTCCATACCAGTAAACATCTGCAGTCCTTTAATGTAAAAGGATCAGCTGTAATAGGGGTAAGGCAGACTGGAAGAAGTGGAGACTAGAACTAAGTAAATCCATGGAATTAGAGGCATACCCCACCAGTGGAATGAGCTTGCAGCCAAAAGACAGTATCTGAAGGATATGGAACCCCCAGCAGCCAGGAAGGCAGCCAGCATCAGGCTGGTTCAAACAGAGAATGTGGCTGTTGTAAGCCAGTTGGCAGCTGGAACACAACCTTGGGAAATCCAGGAGCACACACAGATTGGGAAATCACAGCAAGTACGAAGAAAATGTGTTGCTTATAGTAAGGCCCAGCTTCAGTGCTGTCTTCTAGGTGTGGATCTTCTCCCTATGAGGAACTGATAAAAACAAATAGATTTCAGGTCCTCGAGATGATGTGCTGGGCAAGTTTTGGGGGCAAGGACTTGGGCTTACAACAACAAGACTAGGACCCAAAAGCCAGATCTGGTGGAGAGATGAAACTTAGAAACAAAGCAGGCGGTTAATACCTAGAACTGAGACTGAATTTTCACACTGATCATGATAGCCTCATGTTGAGGTCCCAGACTGTTAATGTGGAACTCCAATTCCCCTCCAGTATGACTGGAATTGATCCAAGAACCTGGAAATGGGAATGGCATGACACCAGCCACCGAATTAAAAGGGATCAGCAGGATGGGCAGGCCCAGAAGCTCGAAAAGGCAGTTAGACTACATCTTTCATCTCTAGGCTAGTAAAAACATTTTAGAAAAATGCTAATTAACTGACTTAGGGAGTTAGCAACTGAAAGAATTCAATGAAATGGATGACCTTTCTGAAACACTGACTCAGTAATTGGAATGGGGGTAGGAGGAGAGAGAATCCTACAGTGCCTTTTATTTGTAGCTTTCAAAATGTTTATGAATGCTGCCACAACAAGCTTCCGATTTTATAAACAGGAAGGCAAGGCATAGGGAGGTTAAATGTTTTGCCCAAAGTAACATACACTATCATACCCATAAATTATAAGACCAAAACAAAAACTAAGGAATCTAATTTGCTAAGTGTTAACCCTCTCAGCTACACATAAAAGCTATTAATAATGTTACACTTAGCATGTCGAAGTTAGCAGCTGTGAGGTACTACCAAACTACCACCTGACATTTGCTCCCCTTCAGTTAATTCTATTAAAATTATACTCACTGATTAGCTTATATGCCCCTTGAGGACTGGAAATGCTCTGACAGCAGATGCTCTCTCCTGCCTGAAAAGGACAAAGCTGATTGTGCAAAACCTTCTAATAAGCGCCACCCAAGCCCACCTTAGAGCAGAGACATACAAACTGCAGCCCTGGGCAGCTTATGTGCCAGAAATTTTCTGCTTTAGACATTGCAGCCCACATGTCCTGCCTACAACCTAAATGCAGTAGGTTTCCATGTCTCCCCCACCTCACTCCAGATCAGCCCTTCTTACTTATTTTTCTCAGGAAAACCAACATTTTCCCACTTGCTTAGACTTGAAACATCATATACCCTCCCCCACGGTCTGCTTTCCTACCATTTTTTCCCCTGCTTAATCCTTCCTTTACGTTGCCAGAGCAACCATCCTCCTGGATGCCCTCATCAACTCAAATCAAATAGCCTTCTAGTGCCTCCAATCTCTCTTCAAAACCACGCTGCATTCCACCAACGAATTAATCTCCCTAATCCACTTTTCCCATACTCCTTCCTTTCTCAGAAGGTTCTCTTCGGTTGCCAATAGTACCAAAAGCATACTCCTTAGCCAGGCATTCAAGGTCCACCACGATCTGAGTCACTAGTTTCTCTAATTTAGCTCCTGCTACTCCCCAGCAGGAACTCTTTTTTACTGGTGAATATCAGCATATCTGTTTACTTATTTTTATTTATCGGCCCATTCATTTGTTAATTTCTGCCTCTATGCTCTTACTCAGGCCATTTGCCTTACCTAGAAAACCCTACTCGTCCAGCTGCCTCCTAAAAGCATCTTGACTACTTCGAACTCATGCATTTATTTTTTGAATAGCCTGCAGCACTTGGATGTTACATTTATTTAGCACTTAAACCTTTACTATTTGATATACTGCCAACTAAACTGTACAGTCCTTGAGGGCAAGGCACTTCTCAGTCATTTAAACAATGCCTAGCAGAAAGCTGTTTACATCAATTGACAGTTAATGTAAGTTAATAAATATAGAAACACAGAAAGCAATGACTTATCAATTAAAGATTTTAACCTATTTTAGCTTTCATTTGGTAACTCTTGTACATTCTAAAGCATTTTACCAGCTTAGAAGATCAATTCAAGGTAGAAAATAATGGAAAAAAAGGTAAAGATAATTTGGAAGGGAGGGAAATGCCCTAAAATTCTTCCCTGACTCTCTTTTTTAGTCATTCACTATATACCACTTTATATCACATCAGGAAAATAAATGTCAAAGTGGGAAGGGGCACTTCCCAAATCTTACATAATGTAATTACAAAAATATCTGGATAAATCAGTAACATAAAAGCAGTTCATCCTTTTTGGAAATCTCAACTCAAGCTACTCTGGGGGGGTTTTGGGATAGTTTTTTGTTTGTTTAATGTCAATTCCATATGATGAGGACTCCGGAACATGTTTTAATGGGCACTTACTAGTTCAATAATTCTCACTATGCTTTTGTCATCCTGAAGGTATATCTCAATTCACTTTTTGTAAACTCACACACAACACTTTTGGGGCAAGGCAATGAAAAGAAAGAAGAAGTATACAGGAAATTGCAAAACTACCCAAATTGTGGGGATTCCTGAATTAGAAACAATATACACACTCCTTATTTCCCATCTTTGACATTAAAGTGTTCTGCTATGTCAGTTAGAGATCTAATGTGTTCAGTTATACCATATCAAAGGGCTTGTTTACCTTTCTGTTTCCTTCAGGGCAGCAGGACCTATTAAGCCAATTGGTGTAGCTGGGTGATTCTCAGAAAAGGTCACCCAATTAGCAGTTACCAGTGTCATCTGGAGGACCTGCCTAGAGTCATGCAGAGATGAAACTGTTGTCACCTCTGGAGGCTGGATGTCTGGCTCTTCTAGAGAGGAGCACTGAGTAATTCCTTTGTTGGGAAGGAGTATTTCCTTGTGGAAAGATCATGGGGCATGGAGTCAGATAAACCTGTGCTTCAATCCCGAGTTTGCTTCTATCTAAATTGGTCCCAGCCCCAAATCAAGAAATTCAAGGCAGAATTGAAGAATCCTGAGGAATTCAATGTTGTAGACTTGTATTTAGTTTCGATTGCTAGGAATTTTTCCTCATGGCAAAAAATAAACATTCCAGCGATGTAATAAAAAGATCTTCCCTTGGAGGTTTATCACAGCTATCTTTATTGAAACCTTGACAGCACATGGGAATGTATTTCTCACTTGTTTTGTTTGTTCATTTGGTTTGGTTTGGTTGGTTTGGGTTTTTATTTTTGTTGTTGCTTTACCTATTGTCATTAGGATTCAGCACCTGTCAGTACACATAACCATTTTATAATTACCCACAAGCAGTATATTTTGTATATTTACCAAGGGGAGTGGTATATTCAGGATAAAATCTCTGAAATAAATCAGTAGAGATCTGATCCAAAGTAAAATGTCCTTGTCATTCCAGTTTTCTCACTCATGTTCTCTCAGCATGTCCATCTTTTAAACTCATTACGCTCTCAAGTCCTGTGACAAGTGTTTTTCAATGTGTATTCCATAAACTACCCCAATCCCAATCTTCTACTAAAAACATGCAATTCCAGGTTATACAGGGTCCTACAGAAGTAACGCCCAGACTTGAATTATGATTTTTTTTATCAAATCATAACCATACAGGCTTATAAATTTGTAATGAAAGATTTGGTATAGATTATCAACTCATAAAAAAGGGCATTACTTCTGCCAGACCCTGTAGTACACCTATATATAGGGTATTGTAATATTTCTGTGTTGAGACTCCCTGAATTACAGAATTAATATAAACACCCATTGTTTTCCATCTTTTGGTATTAAAAAAAAAAGCACAGAATTCCAAGCAGCCAATAGAATACTGAAGTAGCTTTTAATGAATTGATATGAACTGATCTTTAAGAATTAAGTTTAAAAAACCCAAAACTGGGAGTTCCCTAATGGTGTAGTGGCTTAAGGCTTCGGCACTGGCACTGTCAGTGCTGCAGCCTGGGTTCGATTCCCGGTCAGGGAGCTACCCACATACCAAAAAGCAAAAAAAAAAAAAATAATAAAATAAAATTAAAAAAAATAAAATAAAAAACCCAAAACTGTAAGTATTAGAAAAAACTATGGAATATATTACAAATTAAAAGCTGCTTTCTAGCAAGAAAAAAAATTATGGTTAAGTGAAATAAAGGTATTTACGTGATTACATACTGAATGTACCTAATGGGACATCTGACAAAATGGCAGCAGGGGTTGCCACAGCGGTGAGAGAAAGATTCACTTTTCATTGTATATCTTTTGTACTTTCTGAATTTTATGTCATGCAAATGTAAAAAAAAGTAATTGATAACCTGGAAAAACAGGCCAGGCTGAACTCAAGACTCACTAAAATGAAACCTTTCCCAGGAGGCCGAGATCGGCATTTCTAATAAGCTCCCTCGTTTCCTATATTAAGAACCACTGTCCTTGACCTTCCCTTTTTCAAAATTTCTTTTCTTTCTCCTAACTCCACCACCACCACAACTTCCCCTCTCACTGTCTTATCTAGTTGAGGTCTCATGGTTTTGCAATTCAGTCATTCCATGCTAGTGCCTTTTCACTCCTTTGCTTCTCACTCTTGCTGTCAACCAAAATCGTAACTCAGGGTGGACCTGCTTTTTCTGCCCCCAGCACACAGGCTCGCTTTCCAGGTTCTAAGCCCAGCGGCTACCTGGATTCTTACTGGCAATTCTTGTGTCCCTACTCAGTACCTGTAGCATCCCTCTTCATGACTTTTTAAATCTCACCAATGTTCTCAAGGCATCTATACCATGCTCACTGCGATAGCACGAAGTAAATAGAGGTTGTCAGAATATAATCTCTCAATTTCCTGCACTCCTACTTCTAAATTTATCTACATGTAGGGAGTTCCCTGGTGGTGTAGTGGCTAAGGCTTCAGTGCTCTCAACGCTGTGGCCTGGGTTCAATTCCCAGCCAGGGAACTACCCTCCCCCACAAAAAAAATTATCCACATGTACATTCACCTTTCCTTTTCTTTTCTTTGCTTTTTTTTTTTTTTCTGTTAGTGGAATAGGTGTTGTTCTGCCAAAGAAATCGCTCCACCTGCGCTCTGGACCCCATCTCTGGCCATCTCTAAGTTATACTCAACGTATTAACCTTGGTCCCACAGGTACTACAAGCATTCTTTCTACTGGCACTTCCCTTCAGCCTGCAAACAGGCTCCCTCATTCCTAAGCCTCTGTCTCCTCCAGCTTCCACCTCTTTCTCCCGTGCTTAAAAACAGTCAGGTTTTTTACAAGTGAAATGATGCTCCTTGCCTGCCTTGAACTTAACTCACATCCCTGCTCTTGCCGAAGTCAACAATGGTTTCCCAACTGCCAAGTCCAATGGGCACTTTTCAATCTCTATCTTATTTAATCCTTTTGTCCCTGGCTCATTGCTCCCTCTTTCTGGTTTCCTCTTACTTCCCTGATCATCCTAGACTCAAGTCTCCTTTATGAAGTACTCTTCTTCCTTCTTCTCCTTAAATGTTGTCATGGAGGAAAAAAAAAATCTCTACTGTGCACTTCCAAGATTCTCCTTCGTCCAGAAGATGTTAAAACCTCCTAACCTGAATCCCATCGTGTCCTGCTGGGAATTACCAGAAAATGAAAACGAACTCCACGTGAAGGGTGATTAAATCTAGGACACCACAGAAGTATTTGTGAAAATCATTGTCTCAAGAACAGAAAAATAAGCTCTGCTTTAAATATTATAGCTGTAATCTAAATTTGCTTTTTGGGGTTTTGTTTGTTTATTTTAAATCCCTCACTCCTAATAGCCTAATAGGAACTCTTAAACTTCCTAATCTCTAATTGATGAAGAGCTTTTTAAGCATTTATTTATTTAGCCATCAGGCTTGTATTTTGAAAACCTGACATTAACTTATTGAGGGTTTGCTTGGCCCAGCCTAGCTACCATTCTGCTTCCAAGTGGCCTTTTTGGCTGGTATTTAGTTTTTCATCATGAAAGTATTACATTCACATTTTTTATCTAAGAAAATATGGAAAAGGACCCACTAGGCCCCCTATCTAGCCACAACCACTATCAGTGTTTGATATCGTTCTCAGTCTCGCCACCCCTGCCCCCCAACTACTTCAGTACCATAATCGAATTGGAGTTCAGAGCCTGATTTGGAAAGATTTTGTGTCAACATATGCCATGTGCCTTGGCAGTTTGCTAAGTCTGAAACTTCTGGATGCATTTTTTCCTTCTGACTTACCCATGTGTTTCACTTAGATTCTTGGAAATAGATTCCTCTGTGTGACATGGGTATGAGCCTACAGCTTCAAGTAAGAGAAAATTCAATTCGACCTCATAAACAACAAGGAAAAATATTGCTTCATATAACCACAAGTCCAGGAAGTAAGGCGGGTTTCAGGGGCAGTTAAATTTAGTGGCTCTGAACAAGTTGACAATGCACTGTAGAATTGTATGCCTGACACCTATGTAATCCTTGCTAACAGAGGTCACCCCAGTAAGTCTAACAATAAAAATGAATTAGAAACAAATTTAGTGGCTCTGGATCTATTTCTCTGTAATACCCTGAGAGGGCTTCACCTGCATGTCAGCTTTGACTTTGGGCTTTTTCCTTCATGGAGGCAAAATAGCAGCAGCAGTTACTGGTTTCACATAGAGATGTCATCAATTTAGTAAAGTTTACCTAAGAGCAAGGAAATTTCTTTCCCAGGAACCTCTAGCATATTTTTGGTCACAAGCCTATTCTTGAGTCAATCCCTCTTCTCGGGGCAATGCCACATACTGACTCTGGCCAGGGTTCCTGCACCAATTATTAGCTGGGAGAATAGAAGTACTCTTAGACTGGGTAGTCCCAGATGTGGACTGAGACACAGGGGTAAGTTGGGAGGGGCAGATGCCTCAATAAAACTAGATTGTGTAAAGAATCAGAGAAAAGGAATAGAGATTAAATGGACAACCACACATGGCCTTAGAAATACAATCGTGTAATTAATTATTCACAATATTTTACTTATTATTTTTACTTCATTTTTAAAGTTTTAACAGGTGATATCTTTCCACATTAATATTCAAAAAAAGTAAAAAGAATATATAGCAAAACACCCTTTCCATTGCTGACCCAGCCATGCAGAGATAGTTTATGTATACACAAGGGAAAAAATTATATATATATACATACTCACTCTCTTTTTGTACACAAAGTATGGCCTGCTATATAAACTGTTCTGCACTTTACTTTTTTCATTTAATATATATTGAAGATTATTGTATCAGTACATAAAGAGCTTTGTCATTCTTTCTTTGACTGCATTGCATTAAAATGTTTGGATGTGCCACAATTTATTTAATGCTTCTGGATGGGCATTTAGGAGACTAGTAATGTTTTGTTCTAAAAGCACTGCTATCATGGAGAATATTGTGTCCACTTCAATGTGTACATTTGGGGAATATCTAAAGTATAAATTCCTAAAAGTGGAGTGAATGCCAAATTGCTCTAGCCAGCTGTTGCACCAAGTTGTATTCCCACTAGCAGAGTGTGAAACACCCTTATCAACAGAGCTTGTTATCAGACTTCTGGGTCTTTGCTAATCTGATCATCAAAAATAATATCTCAGGAGTTCCCTGATGGTGTAGTGGCTTAAGGCTTCGGCGTTGGCACTGTCAGTGCTGCGGCCTGGGTTCGATTCCCAGTCAGGGAGCTACCCACATACCAAAAAAAAAAAAAAAAAAAAAAATCTCAGCATAAGTTAGGTTTAAATTTTTTCTATTGTGAGTGAGGCTGAGCCACTTTCATGTGCCTGGAAGCCATCTGTGCTTCCTCTTCTAGGCTGTGCCTATTCATATTCTTTGCTCCTGTTTATATTGCACTGGTGGTCTTTTCTTTTCTGATTTGTAGGAGCACATATATTAGGGGAAATCTATCTCCGTAATAGAGCTGCAAATATTGCCATCCAGTTTGTCATTTGTCTTTCGACTTCGCTTATGGTTTTTTTCCATGTAGAAAATTTTAATGTTATGAGATTGAATATATCAATCTTTGTTTTGGATTTAATGTCATAACTAGAAAATGCCTTCCCCACTCTAAGATGAAGAACTCTCTTTTTGGTTCATCTAACAGAGAAGATGGTTGCATTTTACACATTTCAATACTACACGAGTATCTACTTGGAATTAATCCTGGTCAAGTCGAGAAATACATCCAATTGGGATATTTTTTTTCCCATTTGATTGACTATTCTGTTGCATAGTGATGTCCCTTCTTATTTTGTGACACTCAAGGTATTGCTAATATTCTCTATAAAGGTTTAAAAATCTGAATTTTCATTGGGTTTAATTAGCAAAATAACTCACAGAGTTTCTGTAATTCACCCTAGGTCATGATATATTTTACACATAGGGGTGGGGTGATGGGGTAAAAGGCCTTGAAATCATACAAAGAATGTTTATTGCATTTTCAACATTATTGCTACTTGGAAATGTGCTTCCTTAAGACATGTACTCACAATATAAACAATTAAGAACAATCAAGTATGGTCAATGTGATTTAAGTCACTTAGAACTGGCATGATTAATGTTCTAATTATTAACATAGGCTCTTTTTCAACATGGCATGATGAATCTCCTGCAGGAGCTTGGCAGATAGCTGGCTCCTACGTGCATTCTAAGATGCTGCTGTGCTGAGCCCCCAGAGTCTTAATCAAGAGGCAGCCTACCATGAGGTATGAAGCCCTTCCAAGGCTGTTCATAAAGAGTGGGGCCCAGCCGCCAAGACAGAACAGAGACACATCTTGGTTCCTTAAGCTGTGGATTTGGGCAGTTGGACTGGCCAAATCCAGATAGCCAGGGGCACTATCCAACTCCCTTTCACTGCAAGGAAAATGTCATGTGTGTTGATTCTCTAGAGGGGTAGAAACATCAACCCACAGCAACAGAGTGTCATGGCCACTGATAAATAAAAATCCTTTGACAAGTACAAACAGAATTCTGCTGCCTTACTGCCACATTGCATCAGAGTTTTCTGTTTATTTCTCTGTCTTTCCCAGGAAAGTGAGTGTTCTTTTTTTTTTTTTTTTTTTTTTTTTTTTTTTTTTTTTTTTTTTCTGAGTGTTCTTTAAGGGCAGAAACTCTGTCTTCTTTGAACCCCTGTAGCTTAGTACACTCATCCCTCTCTATAGGAATGTGCCTACTGCCTGCTTTCTCTTTTGTGTGGGCAGTCTCCTTATACATCCCACTCTTCAATACTCACCATTTATTGAGGAGCTTCCCTGTGTCAGCCACTGAACTGAAAAGCACTTCCCATGCATTACCTTTCTCAGTTCCCACAACAGCTCTGTGAGGTACGTATTCTATTTCCTCCCACTGTAACAGTGAGGAAACTATGGGACAGAAAGGTTACATAATTTGCCCAACATCACACAGATAACAGATGGTGGAGCCAAGAATCAAATCGTGGATGGTCTAACTCCAGTGTCCCCTGCTCTTAACAACTATGTCACATTGTTGCTTCCAGGTCTGTTGGGAAGAAAAAATATTCCATGTAAACCAAGTACTTACATGTTTGCCTTCCAGAAGGGTGTCATAATTTATCCCAGGGGATACAGGGTTGTTGTTTTCTTCAAGGGGGTGGGGGTTACTGTTGTTTGTCTAGGAGCAAACAGGAACTTAGATGTTCCTATTTGAGTAATCCCACTCCCACTCTACTCAGGACAGGGGAAGAAGAGAGTGAAACAAAGAATGTCAACTTGCTTTATATAAGAAAGAAATAGGAATTTGTGACTTTTTAGTTGGCCACTCAGGTGACAGCCTAAGGGACAGCAAGAGTGCAATGTGAGAAATGAAGAACTCTGGCAACTGAGTGGAACATATAAACCCTATGCAGGATCGTGGCCAGTGAGATATTTCTAGTGATGAGGAAGACTTGAGAAATTCATACATTACCCTGAACAATAGTTTAATAGTTGCAATAGTTTGCAACCCACAACAAGCATATGCAAGAGGTGTTTGGCGAGAAAGAGGAATGGTATTCAATGTGGAGCCAAATGATTCTGGGGGGCCAGGGGGAAGGGGGATGCTCCAGCTGAAAACAACAGTTTGGAAAAAAGCTGTGGCAGTGAAAAAAAGCAAGCAGTATCCACAGCCCACTGCTGAAACAGAAGCTGCCTGGAAACCCGCAGGAAATGCTGGGAGTGACTTTCACTGGGGGCTGGGGGGCTGAAGCAAAACCGACTCCCAGTAGTTGAAGGTCCAAGGGCTGGCGGTGGTGTAGAGGCAAACGTTTCCTCTCCCACAATTGAACTCAGCTGCAATTTGCACAGCTGCATCAGATACCACTTTCTACCAAGATGCTTATCACTTTAGTGTCAGTGAGGATCAGGGTTTCTTAACTTCAGGTCTGTTGACATTTGGGGGTGAATAATTCTTTGTTGTGGGGCGGGGAGCTGCCTTGTGCATTGTTCAATGATTAGCAACATCTCTAGATGCCCATAGCAGTGGCCTACCAGCCCCCAGTCATGACATTAGAAAATGTCTACAGACATTGCCAAGTGTCCCCTTGGGAACTGGGGGAGGGGGAAGCAAAAATCATGTTCAATAGCACTATTTTAAGTAAAAATAGCTCCCAAACATATTTTGAGTGTTTCTGCTAAGTCCCGCTAACTGGTCCAGCCTCTGAACATCTAAGGGAGCGCCCGGGAGTGATCTTACAGCAAGTTCCCAGTTCTTCAAGAATGTGTACATTGTATTTGCATAATAAAAGTGATTACAGTTTCCTACAGCCTATATTATAGATATAGCACTGTTATCATTCATAGAACACTGTGGTTTTAACATTATATACAAATAAAAAGGAGTTGGTGAGATAAGTTTTCCCCATAAGCAGAAGTCCATTAGACTAGTAGGTTGGGGCTGAGTACCCAGCTTTGACAGGGAGCAGTGGCTAAAAGGAACTGAACTGTGTCTCACCAGTCAGATCTAATAGGAAGGCTGCGTGAGGAGCCACACCAACTCACCAAGTTTGTCTTTTGGAGAAATTCAAGGCAGATAGATAACATGCACACAAGCAACACTCTCTCAGGGCTTCCAGGTTCAAACTTTGGTGAAAATCAGTATTTTGCAGAGACATAAAGCAGGATGATAACTTACAATCATGACAACTATTATTGTCTCCCTTGGCCATGGTCTTTCAGTGCTGTTGAACAGATAAAACTGATGTGTATGATTCCCCAGCTAGCTGGCAGCCATCTGACCCATTGTCCTTGCTCAAAAAGCACATTTGAATATGAGAGAATGAGAGAGACATGACATTCTAAGATACGTTATCATCCATCTCATTTTGTTGTTGTCATTGTTAATGGCATTGCTCTGTGACATCTCTCACAGCTGATGGCCATGCGGTGAAATAGAGCCTCCAGCTTACTGGGAAGGAAGCAGGACTGGGACTCAGAGAGACTGGGTTTATTTCTGGATGCAATTCCCAGACTATTGCTTAAGAAAGTGAGGCTATTTCTTCATCAGCAGGTTAAAAAATAACAAAATCACCCCTTTATCTCAGGCTTGTTGAGAGGATTAAATGAGGTTTAAGACGATCTGCTATAATGTCAATCATTGTCATTACCTCCCACCACTACTACCACCTTGCACAGATCACCAAATCTATAAAATAGCCCTGTAGGGTGTCTGGCTTTTTCCTGCTACAAGCCTATGGAAAAGCCTCCTCAGTGGCGTGGTACATTACCTTCTTAAAGTGAAAAGACAATTTCCCTAAATTGGGGTGAGTTGATATGCTTTTCCAACCCAAATGTCAGGTCTGTTTAAGCAGCTGCTAAAGGAAAGGGATTAGCTCAGCTCCTATTTCTTGCTGCTCCTGCAGAATACAACAGCAGCTGAGAGCCAAGATTCTCTGACATCATTTCCTTTCTCAGCATTATAGGCCCGTATCCTTGGACCTGACACTAATCATTAGGAATTTCTTAAGCAGCACCAGGCTGGGAAAGGAACTGCCAGTGCTAAAGAAATATATTAAAACTCTTTTTTAAAAAAGATAAACATGCTGAATTGACTCATACTTCTCAACATAGTCATCTTGATGGTGACACTCATCCTGACGATGCTAAACAGGTGACTTATTCTGTAAGCAATGGGATCTAGAGCTGTTCGAACACAACGTGTATCATTATGTCATTTATGGGGGGAGAAACTTGACTAAGGATCCGAGATCCCAAGGGTTATAATTAATAGGAAAATGTGATTCAATAGTAGTGATTAAACAAATGGAAGGGAAACAAGGAGTCAGAGTGATAAGGGTGGTGAACATAGGCAGGAAATATGTAGGAAAATGCCCAGCAGGCTGGCAACGGGCACTATTGCAAGTCAAGGCTAGATCAGCGACAAGGCTGAAACAGATGCTTAACTGCAGATACAGAGGCTGAGAGCTACCGCCATAGTCATTCTGATTGTGTTCTCTTATCAAGTAAATCCACTTGTGGCTTCCCTTGGAAGACTGAGCTCAATCATTCCTGCCTGGGTAGGAAGGGGATGAGGAAGATATCTCAGGATATTTCTTACTCTCCTCTCTACAACTCCCCCACACATGTGAACATCTGTGCCCAATGCCCAGAATCTGCTCTTCTTTGCTTAAAAACATTCAAACCATCTCCCAAAGCTTACCTCTTCTATGAAACCTTCCTTGATCTCTCCAGCACATACTTTTCTTAACACCTACAACTTGTACATAACACAGTTAATGAGCACACAAGCATATTTTTCTGTCTCACATGTGCTGACCTTTTCTTCCCAAATAGATTACAAATTTCTTGAGGACAAGAACCACATCTTAAGCTTCTTGAAATCGGCGTGTCTAATTCTATGATTTTTCAGTGAGCCCAGCTGAGGCCCTAGAGTATCTCTACGGTCTGAGAGAATTTAAGGAGCCTTAAGCTGATTTCTCAAGAGAATAATACCAAATCAGCCTTGCGGTTGGGCCTACACTAATCCTTCCCCCTGATTCTAATAGCTAGCCTAGAGATGAAGTCCTGGCAGCCTGTATCTGAGGCCTTTTTTGGTGACTCTTGCCCTATCTCATTTGTTCTGGGTTGAGTGCTGTGCGTTTGCTCCTGTCAATCCTTCCAAGGATCCAAATCCTACCTCTGAACCACATTCTCCAAGGCATAGTCCCTACTACCCACTATCCGGGCTGCTCAGATCTCTCCACCACGTGGGTTGTGCTCCACCTATCTGTAGTTCATTTCTCACCCTCCCTGACACTGACTAGCCAGCCCACATCTTGGTCTGATTCTTTCTGCCAAGACTTTCTGGGAATGCCTGTCTTGCTTCAGGGTTTCTGGCTGGTCTCTGAGTTCTTTCCAGTCTGCCATCAACTGAGCCATCATTCTGAGATTTAAAAACAACAAAACAACCCCTGGGAATATATATATATATATATATTCACCTTAATGTTGGAGACAAATAAATATACACACACATTCACATACATATTCACACACTCACACACTCACACACACTGACACACTGACACACACTCACACACACTGACACACTCACATTCACACACACTCACGCACACACTCTTACACTCATACACATTCACACACTCACACACACTCACACTCACACACTGACACACACTGACACACACACACTCACACACACACACACTCACACACACTCACACACTCACATTCACACACACTCTCACACACACACTCTCACACACACTCACACTTACAAATTCATTTATCAGTTAAGACTTCCTCTACCTTCTTAAATTCATGCTCTCCCTTTTCAGGCATCTATTACAATTCCTAAGTTTTCCAATGTCTAACTTGGAATTTTCTTTAAATCAAAGGGGTCCTTAGAAGTCATTACTCCAACCCTCTTATTTTATTCCTGGTCTCTATTTACTGCGTGTTTATGCTTCTATTTAGAAACTAGTGGCATAGGATTAATGATCACTCCAGCAAGGACTTCTCTCTGTCCATTAGTGAATTGCCATGGTGCTAGAAGACTTTGTAAGAGGTCTCAACTCAGTAATCAGTTACCAGCAAAAGGCATTTATCTATTGCGAAGATGAGGTCATTTCCTCCTCAGCCCCAGAAAGGAAACACATACATAACAGAAGCACACACCACTCACTCGCACTCACACTCACACTCCCAATGTGATCAGCCAGCTTTCTGTCTGCAACAATCAAAATACCTCCCGGCTGGAATGACAGCATCATTTTATTGACGCTGAAATAGGGGAGTGATAAAGCAAGTCTCAGCAGGCCCAGCAGAAATGCATTGCTTTTATGATTCATATTTCAAAAATGATGCCATGAGACCAAGAATGAAAAGTGGAGTTTGTTCTGTGTTGGCAAAAATGTAGTTAAGGGCAGGCACCCCAGCTGTTCCTTTTAGGCCCTGGAGGAAGCCACAGCAGCACCACTGCCAAGTTTGCCCCCTTGCCTGAGGCTGCAGTGGACACTCGGATTTTCCCACAGCCATTCCCCCAGGTTAGAGCAGGTTAAGAAAAACGTTGTGTTTCCTTTGTGGTGATCTTGCTACAGCTTTGTTTTTTGGTTTTTGTTTTTTGTTTGTTTGTTTTGTATGTGGGTAGCTCCCTGACTGGGAATCGAACCCAGGCCGCAGCGCCGACAGCGCCAGCACCGAAGCCTTAAGCCACCACACCACCAGGGAACTCCATTGCTACAGCTTTGGAGGTACCAAGGGGAACTGTGGCGGAAACAGCACCGCCAGGATTTTGTCCTGTATAGCCCCACCTCTTAATGCCTTAAGCTCCAAACCCAGAACCCCCAGAATGTGCGTGTTGCTTCTCTCTCTGGTTTGCTGGAGAGGGAACTCTCCCCACTTAGGAAACCCCTGGGGATTCCCTGCCCCCTCAGGTTCCTAGCTGATTGTTTCTCACTTCTCACTGTGACTTGTCTTCTCTCAGACCCAAGTAAGAAAAATAATCCTGGATAACATTTTATGAGCCATGTAACTGTAGCAGTGTCATTGAGAGGAAAATAGGATAAAACTCAGAAAAGATGAGTTTAAGTCCCAGGACTTCGGTCAGATCTTTGATGTCAAGGTATTACCAACCCTCCTTCTCTAAAATGCAGGCACTAATATTACTAATATTATATTTATCAGCTCACGTCACCTACGGAGCACTTAAGAGTTCTTCGAATAGAAGCTGCTGCCTTCGTGTAAACATCATTGTATCTGGAGATTTATTCCTGGACATTGGTTATGAGTCAGTAAAAATCCCTAAATGATCTAAGTATCAGTTGCTATTTCACACCTTCAGTTTGTGCAACAAACAGGAAAAAGGGCTTAGCTCAATTTGCTATAATCTTCTCCAAGACAGTTCATTTTTATCTTGAAACCATGGTTGGTAAATTTTAATACTAAAAGAGAGTCTTCAAATGAGTAGAAACAAAAGCAGAAATGATGCAGTTCATATAAACTCAATTTCCAAGACTCTAGAAACATTGACCAACCAACAACACAGCTCATCCAGGAAAACCAAAGCACTGTTTCTGACAGAATTCTCAGATAGCCCCCATGATTTCTGGCCCCTGGTGTACTCCAGCCTTCTCCCAGTTATTTGTCCAAACGCTAACCTATGTCCTGCTATGAAGAAGTTTTTCAGATGTAATTTAGGTCCCAGATCAGATAGGGAGATTGTCTGGGTGGTCTTGACCTAATCACATAGCACCGCCCTTTAAATCTGGATCTAGGATTCAGAAACAGAAAAAGTCCAAGAGGTTTGAAGTATGCAAAGGATTCAGCAAAAGGGAGAGGCTCCAGTGCTGGCTTTGAAGATGGAAGAGTCTGGTGGCAAGAACTGCAGCTGGGTCTAGGACCTGAGGAACCGGGACCTCAATCCCCCGGCTGCAAGACACTGAATTCTGTGACAACCTAAATGAGTTTGGACAAGAGCCCTGAGCTCCGGATGACAGCTTGGCCCAGCAGACACCTCAATTCAGACTCTTGAGAACCTGGGCAGAAAGAGTCAGGATGTTCCCAGACATCTGACCCACAAAAACTATGAGATTAAATGGGTGTGGTTTTAAGGTGCGAAATCTGTAGTAATTTGTTACTTGGCGGAGAAAACAATATATAAGTGGTTTAAAAGCTTCTTATCCAAGACCAACCTCTACCCTCCTCTAGAGAGAAACCTATCAACTGCTGTGAGCCACATCTATCAGGCAAGCCAGGGTAGGATCAATGGACCAATAGTATACACATGGCCTGACTAGAAATGCAGCATCTCAAGCCCTATCTAGGCCTTCTGAGTCAAAATCTTCACTCTACCAAATCCCCTGGTGACTTATGTGTACATTAAAGTGTGAGAAGCACCGGTTAACAGTCTAATTCAGAGCTGGAGATCTGGAATCAGCAAAACCTGGATTCCTAACCTGGCTCAACAGTTTTACTAGCTGTGTGGTCTTGGACAAGTTGCTTAACTTCTCTGAGCCTCCATCAATCTATAGTACCAACTTCATAGAGCTATGGTGAGGCTCAAATGCGACAGTATGTAAAATGCATTAACCCAGTGCCTGACATGCAGTAAGGGCTTAATAAATGTTGCTTGTTATTGGATTGGGCACTGACAGCTGGGTGAGTTGAATATAAAAGGGGCAAACCACATCATTTGGAAACATGCAGGATCACTATGGTCAATGCCATTATCTGATGAAATACGTTGTCACGGACTCCTCAGAGGCTGCAGGAGGTCATGACCTTGGTTTTCTACTCCAGTAAGCATCCCCTGACATAAAGCTGGGTTGCTCATGCCCTCCCATCATCATAAGCACCATCTCTTATAACCCATGTCTCCTGTCCCCCCCCTCCCCGCCCCCCATCTTCCCTATCGACATTAATCTATTAACCTTACTGGGCTCCACCTCACTTAGCTAATTAGATCTGGCCAGAAACCATGGAGACAGTATGGGAACCTCCAAGCAGGTGGTGTCCCTGGATACTGAGTACAGCTCATCCCACAGAAAAGATGAATGGAGAGGCCAGGGGCAGAACACAAGCAGCATGACTGGTTTAACAGAAATCTAAAGTTCTTTCCATTTTTGTTGGAGGGATAATGACAGTGAGGACAATGGTGATAGCAGCGCCGGGTCTAAGAACAAATGAGCATACTGACAATTACAAATGGCCAAAGTGAGCAAAGTCATTTGTGATCAGTTCTGGGGAGGCCCAGCTCCCACTCCTGGTTTCCCTGTTCTTGGCAAACACTCCTCTCACTTGCTTTATCTTGTCAGCCTGAGCCGAAGAAATCTCTGTGGTTCGACATAAACAATGAGGATAATGTTGCTCATAATAATAGCTCTCATTGGTTGAGTGCTCCAAGTACTAAGCATTTTTCACAAATTATTTATGCTCCTTATAACAACTCTGTGAGGCAGACATTATTATGTTCCTCTTTAGTCAAGGAAACGGAGGCTCAGAGAGGTTAAGTGGCCTGTCCAAGTTTACACAGCAGATGAATAGTTGCCCTTGGATTGAAACCTGGGTCTGCGCAACTCTGAAACCTGTGCTCTCTTCACTTTGTCTCTGCCACTGTGGCCCTGACTCCTTGTCTAGGCTCTTGACCCTCTGCCTGGACCCTTTGCTTGGGCCTTGATGGTACTCTCCAGCCAGCTCCCATATTGCCTTCCTCCTGTCCTTCCCAGGGATGCACCACCTCTGGGTCTTGTCTTCTCTGCTCAGATGCTCACCTGTCTGGCCCCTGGACACAAACAGCACTCATCTATTTCTTGTTAGTCCACCTGTTTCTGATCCAGGGGTTTCCTTATTTCAGCACTCATAATTGTGTTGACTCTGGATAACTGTCCTGCCCTCTGGACCCCACCTCAAAAGTGGGTTTCCTATGTCCTATAGTCTGGCTCATGATTACAGAAGAGTATTTCCTGCACATTCCAAGTGTTAGAGTCATTAAACAAGGAGGCCATTTGTTTCAGGTGTCTCTAATGTCTCGGGAGCCAGAGTCACTGCACTCCATTCTGAGAAAATGAAACAAGAACAACCAATCACAAACAGCCAACTAGGCTCTCCCAGTTAGGACAACTGCTTAAGCTATAGCCAATCAAATAATTTCCTAGCGGGCCGTAGAGGCTCAGGAAGTATTTTTAAAATAAATAATTAAAAATATCAGTAATGCCAGTACTGACAAGGCATTCTGGGGAGGGAGCATGGTCATGCAGATGTCTTCATAGCTACGAGGCTGCCATAGCGATCTCCACGCTCACTTCAGAGTTAGTACTGGGCATTGTCAGGAGTCCCTTTTCGTACATGCTTAGCATCTGACAACTTGACATGGCATGCAATAGCACGTGGCAGTGGAATTGCCCCACACCTGGAGCTCATGTTCTGAAGTCAAAATGTTGGGCCAAAAATGACCATTAAAATTCTCCTCAATCACCCACTCGTTACAGGTGACACAGTTTCATGCCTTCTGTGCCATCTCTCAGGAAGCTCAAACAGCCGGTTTTTCCCCAGGGTTGGAACAGATGGCCATGGCTGTTTCTTTGGTGGAGCACCAGATGAAGCCGTTGGCTTGGATTTAAGGGCCATATTGTTGGAAGGGAAATTCCCTACATATGTATATATTCATGTGCATTATTTCTTTTTGTTGAACATACAGTTGACTTCAGGCAACTTAAATGCTTGTGCACGTAACTTCATTGTACTATTTGATCCTCACCGATGTTGAGTGTTCTTCATTGTTTACCATGGAGACAGGAGAAAAAGAGGTGAAAAATAACCCTGTGGGGGCAGCGCAAAATGGTTGGCTTGACCAACTTGGGGAATGCCAGCCACGATAATGATCCAAATTAAAAAAGATAATAAGCTTTTTTAAAAATCTAAATTGTATATAGGCTCTAAATCTCTACAAAAGAATAATAAAGAGTGTCTGTGGAGTGCTCACCACGTGCTGGGTACTAGGTTCTTTATGTGTGTCATCTCATGGAACTGTCTCAGGGCAACTCTTTGGAAAAGGTATAATAATAGTTCCTGGAACTGTGCTGTGATTCTTCACCACGGCCAGGCAGGCACACAGGCTTGGCCCATGGCCTGAATGAACACACTTAGCTGTAGCCAGTGACGGAGACCCCCAGAGGCCAGGGCAGCATACAAACATTCCCGTCTTTTTCTCTTGGGTTGTCCTTTAGTCCACCCTGAGTCAGCCTTGCAGAGGTGTTTGGATACCTCTTTCCCCACTACCCTCAATAACGGAATCTTGGGGTACTATCTGTCAAAAAGAGTAGTAAGAGTAAATGAGCTTGTTTGAAAAGAGGTCTGTGTATGGTGCTCACTCTATTGGTAGCGTTGGAAAATAAAAAATTCCATTTTGCGGGGACTTAAGAGTTATAAACCAACTTGTTTAAGAGGTGGAAGGAAGGGGGTTCCCTGGTGGTGCAGTGGCTAGGCTTTGGCGCTCTCAATGCCATGGCCTGGGTTCGATTCCCAGCCAGGGATCTACCCCCCCGCTCCAGAAAAAAGAGGTGGAAGGAGTCACGGTTACTTTCTCTGTTTCTCTTTTGAATATGTTATGTATTTAGTGTCCTATTTTCGACATTGGATAAATTCCTGGTTTCAACTTGCTCTCACTGAAAAGACTGGCAATACAGCACCAGCACTTCAGACGAGCAGCATTGGAACATTCCATCTTGTTCACGCCTTCCATCTCTTCACACGTTTTTCCTTAGCTTCTTCAGGTGCTGCAGCTTCTTCCACACCTCCCCAAACATATCTAATATTAATCATAAGACTGAACCATGTTGCCAACATACACATATCTAAACCTTCTATCGTTTTCCATTCCTTTCTTTTCTATCCCCACTTCCTCAGGAACCTGGCTTGTTCCTACCACCAGGCAGCAAAATCTCATTAAGTGCATGCATAGGGCAACAATGATGGGCAGGCTTTGTATGAACAGGTAGAATCATGTAGGATTCACTAAATGGGTCTGCTAGTGTGACCTTGGGAAGAGGGACCAGACTAAGCGAAGGACTTTCCTGAGGTCATCAACGGCATTAATGACCACGTTTACCCTGTGCATGGGACTGTGTTAGATGTTTTGAAGGACTCACAGGGCATCCTATAATACTACTCCCAAAAGACAGTCTAGCTGAAGAAAAAATTATGCCTTGTAATAGTCCAGGCACCACGTGGAAACAGAGAGCACACTCACACTGTACAATTAAGGAGAGTTTAAGGGAGTAACCTATTTATAAAGGTGTAAGTGGGGTTTAGGAAATTGGAAAAGAAAAATGCAGTACCCTGGGGGTGAGCAACAGTGGGGTTCTGTTACCCACCCACCCCACCTACCCCCACACACAGGGGCAAGGAGAAGCAGCAGAGCATAGCTGCATACAGAAGAAGGGACACTCCCCTCTCCCAGGAACTGGCCTTCCGTAGAGAGAAGCAGCCAACCCATGGTGACCCATCAGGGTGGGAACCACAGAAATAAATATCTCAACCTCGCTCTTTCTACTCTGCAGTCCCCTAGATATGCTTCCCATTAGCTATCACCAACCAGATACTAGAGAGCAAGCATTGATTCCATCCACAAAGACCAGTCTCCCAAATACAGCAAGGAGTAAAGAGCATAGCAAGTAAATGTGAGAGGTAAGTTTATAAACTGGCACACCAGCTCAGTGTATCGTAGAGGTTGCTAATTACAAGAGTATTACTGTAAAGGACTTTGTGAAATAATATCCTCTTTAGGCACTTTTTTTATATATCCCAATGTCCTCTTATTAGATTAGCTTCAAGTAAGAACAGCTCGAATTAAATATTGAAACAGACTGGTTTCCTGGCTCACCCCAACTGAAAGGCAAGGTGAGCTTCACCCTTCTGAACAAATGCATTTCCAGCACACTGCATGAGTAATGTTTTTGCTCAATTCTTTTTCCATTGTGTGACTTTATTTCACTCACTCAGCTTCTCTCCAGCACTTTTTATGTCTTTCTGGCTTCCCTCTGTGCTCTCTCCTTTCCTCCTGTGGAAAGGGCTGCTTGGCTCACATCTCCATCAACCAACGGTTGGAAATAATGCACCATGGCAGCTTTTCAAGGATTTTTCTCTTCCTTCCCTCCAGAGAGAAAAACAAAAGGGTAAGGATGGCTTGAGGGACTGGATCAGAATGTTGTTTTACTGGAATTTGCAGCTGTTTCTGGATTGCAGAAGTCACTGGAGGGGAACAATGTGCTCAGGGACTGAAGGAAATAGTTTGGCTCCAATCTGTCCCAAGTCATCTGGGGAGGAATTTTCTCATTGTTACAGAGGTGCTACTCAACAGAGATTTTGCATCTCTCTGCGGAGAGTGCGAGTGCGTGTGCCAGAGAGAAGCATGGGAAGTTCACGTACGACAGGGGCAAAAAAGACAAAGGCAAGAGAATAGCTGACCTTTAGTCAGAGCACAAACCATTCCGCGGGCTGGGGCCTAAATGTGTAGCCCATGAAAGTCTCACCATTTATTTCTAAGAGCCTCAGGACTAAGGTGAGTCAATGAGATTTTCATTTTCACCTAGCTGGCAAAATAAAGATTAGGGTTTGCATAGGCAGATGGATCTAGCTGACAAATGAATTGAGCGAAAACAACAGTCCCGTGGAAGGTTTTTAAATGATATTTATGTAGGAGACTCATTGTGGCTTTTCATCAAGTGCGAAAGGCTTGATTTACGTGCTTGAGTACTGCTGGCTCTACAGATAGACCAATGTAATGCATATGTACCTTTGCACTCATATGTATAAATTGTCAGTACTATTAGAGGAAGCCTCTGAAACTGAGTTTTCCTCCCTGGGTACCATCCCTGTCATAGATCCTGTAATCTCTGTGGAAGGAGCTTGTGGAACACCCTGCAGTTAGACCAATATCATGCTAGGGGGACTCCTGTGGTCACCTACCCAATATTCAATCCAGCTTCTCTTGGCAGATATTTCAGTTCACTTACAGGTTCACACATATTCCCCTTTATTGATTTTTGCACAAAGTTAGTGCTATGGATTGAATCGTGTTCCCCTAAAAAGATACTGAAGTCCTAACCCCAGCAGCTATGAATGTGACCTAATTTGAAAATAGGGTCTTTGCAGATAATCAAGTTAAGATGAGTTCATGAGGGCAGACCCTAATCCATTATGACTGTGTCCTTACAAAGAGGGCAAATTTGCTCACAGAGACATGCGTAACGGGAAGATCATGGGAAGACTCAGGGAGAAGGCCGTCATCTATAAGCCAAGGAATGCCTGAGACTACCAGGAGCTGGAAGAGTGACAAGGACCAGATTCTCCCTCATAGCCCCAACCCTGCCAAAACCTTGATTTCAGACATTTAGCCTCCAGAACTGTGAGACGATAAATTCTGTCGTTTAAGCCACCCAGTTTGTGGTCACTGCTATGGGAGAAACTACTGAGTTGAGATTGATGAAGTCTTTCCATACAATCCTTCAATTTCTTCAATGAAGAATCTGAAGTTTAAAAAGTAAAATGGCTTAGGCAGTCACCGAGCCAGCCAGTCAGGGGTAGAGTTCTAAAGTCCCAGCTCATCCTTCTACCTACTGCTATAACTGGTCTGATGGGATAAATCACAGTAGGCTTCTACATTGGCTCAAAAGGGTGGAGAAATAATATACCTGTCTTTTAGTATAGGAGGGGGTACCCCCCCAAAACCAGAATTATCTTCTGGAGGGCTGGCCCCTTGTAGTACAGGCTTTCCCTGCTGAGTGTACTAGGAACCCATCTGCATCAGTGTACTAGCTGGTGCTGTTGTGCGAGGCTGCTTTTGGCTTCAGTGAATTTTTTAAAGAGATTTTTTCAACACGTTTGCCCATTTCATGATGGGTGATTTATATGAACAACATGCTGCCCACACCGCAATGGGTATTCAGCAATTTTTGACCAATCATGCCCCACCCGCCCTATTCACCCAATCTTGCCCCAAATGAATTTTATTTGGTTTCTTTCCCTGGATGAAAAAAGTCCTCAAAGGAAAATGTTTTGCTGATACGGAAGAGGTGAAACAAAAAATGATAGTAGCACTAAAAGCCATCAAAATCGACAAGTTCAAAAACTGTTTTGAGCACTGGGAAAAGCATCTTGATAGATGTATTGCATCGAACGCAGAGTACTTTGAAGATGACTGAAGTTTAAACATGTAAGAATAAATGCACTATTTTTTATAAATAAATCCTGAGTTTTTTGGGGGTTCCTCCTCATATGCACCACTAGACATTAACAGTTTGAACACGATTTTGACATGATTGATGGAATCATTGCACACATGGTCAACCTGAGTCTCCAGATACCTCCTCTTCTTTCCTGGAAATCAGGCTGTTATCACAAGACTCAAACCCCCAACCTGCTAATCACATGGTTGGTCTTTCTGGTGTAAACAGTCCCTTCCTAAGTCACCTCATTAGCATAAACTCAGGTGTACTCCTAAGGCCCACTGAGTAACAAACACTCCTGTCGCTCAGGAAATCCCGATGATTTAGTCTTCCTCCTGGGAGTCAGAGACAAAGACCAGTCAAATTCTTATCATACATCACTACCTAACAGACTTTTTGTGAAATTAAAGCATTTAAAACAGTGTGGTACAGAGTAGGCACTCAGCAAATGATAATTACTAGTTATTAGGAAGTGATAGCTTATATTATAAACTATGAAAAGGTCATCGTAGAACACTTGCATAACACTGAATGTAAGAAAGACAATAAAACATTTTGATGATGATGGGATTAGTCTTTTGTTTTATAAAATTTCTTTTTACTAAAGTTGTTAGATCCACATAGAATGGGTACCAGGCTCCTTATGCAAAATAAGGACCTGCAAGCAGATCTTTTAGCTCTGGGAGAGAGGGGATTAAATGGAAAAAGGCCAGTTTCACTAATGGTTATGTTAACACTACAATACATTTTGATTTAAATTTTTTTTAATTCATAGGATCCAAAGAGGGTTGAAATGTGTGTGTGTGTGTGTGTGTGTGTGTGTGTGTTCTTTCTTACCAAAGGCCTTTTGTGCCATTGAAAATGCCTCCAAAAACTGTTGCCTCAATTGTTTGCAGAAGCCATTACCTGCACATATCATAATTTCAGTGAATTGAAAATCTCCGAAGCTGGATTTTTAATTGAAGAAGCCTATGATCACATCGTTAGGACTTTTAGTGTCAGCTACATCACTAGTAATAGTTAATAATGTGGAAACTGTTATCTCCAATGTGACACTATACACTGAGATGACGTAATTTTACCTGCGTTGTTCCAGTACAGAAAAAAAATTATTACAAGAAACTTCTCCAAAATGCTGTTGGTGATTGTGTTAGGATGGTGGAATTAAGCATCATTTATTATCTTTTCCTGAGCAGCTGCCTTGAGGACAAAGCCCTAATTTAAAGAGGAGTTGGGATATGAAGTAAGGGATGAGTATAAACCTCAGTCTAGGACAAAGGAATAGACTTAGAAGCAAATGAATACAGATAAGGATGGGTGGACTCACGGACAGGAACCAACCAGAAAGATTCCCCTAAAAACTGAAGAAGAAAGAACTCCCAGAGTTGGGGTTTTGTGTACAGTTATGACATTCACCAGAGAAAAAGAAAGAGGGAGGGGTGAGCAGAAAGGTAGAAGAGAATGAGAGAATTTCAACAAGCTGTTTGTCAGGACAGAGAGGGCAAGTTTAAATCAAGAACTGGTGTGCTCAATGCAGAAGTTCTTTTCATTTTACTTAATGGGTTTTTTAGACAAGCTGACTCTAACGCTTGCTGTTTTCCTAATTTTTCTATCTGTATTTCCATGGCCTTTCAGGCTCCACTGTAAAATTAGCTTCAGTTACGTTTTGTTAAATGAACTACCTCCAGCGAGCTCTATTGAGTCAGCCTCATAAATTAGCTTCTGCTTTCCTTCATCACTAATTCTGCTCTCTCCTGGGTCCTCTCCCACTTACCTCCTTCCGGCATGGAGTCATCAGCGCTGAATATAGGGTCCTTGATCCCAGTAACAACTGGGATCATATGTTCTTGCTCCTATCTTCCCTCAGTCCTTTCTCCTCGTTTCTCCTTTCCACGTCAGTAGCAGGTGTTTTAGACACTTTTTGGTTCTCAACTCTGCCCCCAGACTAGACGCTGGGCCAAATCTTATCTAAGAACTTCCCGCGGCTTTGCCTACACACTTGGCCACCTTCTGGCCAGAGTGACATAGGGCGCATTCCTGAAACAAGAAAGTGTTCTGAAATTGAGGCTTTCAAAAACCCTTGGGGCTGGAATTAGTTGTTCATGGTGAGAAAACTGTTGGCTGGGGGTGGGGGCTGGGTGGGTGGGTGGGGTGATACAGCTAAAGGCCAAATTTAAGACAAACTCTGAAGCTGGCAAACTTTATCTCCACACCCACCACCCTCCTCCAAGCCCTTATAGCGCTCATCTAAGTCTGCAATGCCCACACAAAGAGGGGTTGGGGTATGAGGTAAGGGATGAGCATAAACCTCAGTCTAGAAGCAAAAGAATACAGACACAGATGGGTGTTCTTCCTGGAGGTTCTGATCTCCTTTCCCAGGCCTTCCCAACTTGGATAGCCAGGAAGAGTTTGGATCTAATTTTCTATGCTTATAGTTATTGAAATTTATATTTTAATTAGCTCTCCATCAATCATAAAAAAGTGAAATATTTGAACAGATACTTCATTGGAGAACATACAGGGATGGCAAATAAGTACATGAAAAGACAAATGGCATCACTAGCTGTTAGGCAAATGCAAACTAATCCACAATGAGGTATCACCATATATTTATTCACCAGCAGGGTGATCTGCCATCAAAAATTTTAATTTTCAAAAAATTAACTATTTTAAAATTATAAAGATTGAGCATACTATCAGCAAGAATGCAAAGTGATTGGAAGTCCTATATACTGTTGGTGCAGATGGAAAATGGTACAGACTGACAGTTTCTAAAAAGGTAATATACACATAGCTTGTATTCCAGCCATTCAACTTTTAGATATTTACCCAAGAGAAGCAAAAGCATTTATCTGCACAAAGATGTATACATAAAGGTTCATTCATAGAAGCTTTATTTGCAATAGACTTAAAGTATAAACAAACTGTATTAGTCTACTAGGCTGCCATACCAAAATATCGTATACTGGGTGCTTTAACAACAGAGGTTTCTCACAATTTTGGAGGCTGGTAAGTCCACGATCAAGGTTCTAATAATGTTCACATTCTGCTAATGACCCTGCTTTGTCTTCACATGGTCTTTCCTCTGAGGATGCTGGGGTGCAGGAGGTTGAGGGGAGTCTTGAGCAAGTGCAGGAGCTCTCTGGTATTACTTTCTTATAAAGACACTAATACTATCTGATCAGGCTCTACCTTTATGACTTCATTTTACCTTAATTACCTCTTAAAAACCCTATTTCCAAATATTCTCATTGGGGGTAAGGGCTTCAACATATAAATTTTGGTAGGATAAACTTCTGTGTACAGCATGACCCACATGTCCCTCAATAGAGGAGTAGATAATTATAGTGTATCTGTATAATGGTATACTACTCAACAATGAGAAAGAATAAACTATTGACATAGTCCACACTTGGGGTAAAACTCAAAGTAATCAAGCCAAGTGAAAGAAGCCAGAGCCCCTCTCCCCTCCAAAAAGAGTACATACTACATGATCCCATTTATATAAAATCTTAGAAATGCAGTCATAAATAGCAAGAGAAAGTAGCTTAGGCTTGGCCTGGGAATGGGGAAAGGGGAGAGATTACAAAATAACGCAAGAAAATTTATGGGGTTGGGGAATATATTCATTATCTTGATTGTATTGTTGGTTTCATAGGTAGTGGTTTCATTATCACATTGTCTACTGTAAATATACACAGCATATTGTGTCAACTACACCCCAATGAAGCGGTAAAATAATTTGCATTTAATTATCCCTCACTTAGACAGTTTTCATTCATTTTTAGTAATGTTGGCCACTCTTAGGTATCCTGTCCCGAGACATTTCTGGCTCTTGTCTCACTCATTGGCATCCTTGTCTGAGCCAGGATTTTCTTGTGATTTCACAATCGAGAGGTCTGCCTGTAATGACAAACAACAATCAAGGCTAGCAAAGTATTTTCTTCTAAAACATATTTTGAAATCTGAAGATAATTACTAATTTCATGTACATTATCTTGGTCTTACTTATTACTCTAAAGCAGTGGTTCTCAACCTTCCTAATGCCGTGGCCTTTTAATACAGTTCCTCATGTTGTGGTGACCCCCAACCATAAAATTATTGGTAGCTGCTCTCTACACAAGTGTGACTGGTCCGCATAAGTACATTATGGCGTCAACCCTGTCACATACACCTGTATTTGTATGGGGTGTATGTGATGGGGTTGGCGTGATGACGTCATCACACCGGGTACTCATATGTGGGCGTATTTGCATGTAGGTGGACCCGCCTGGAGACGGATAGAGGAGCGGTGTCTTTGTTCCTAAGACCATCAGAAATATGTGTTTTCTGATGGTCTCAGGCGACCCCTGTGAAAAGGTCATTCAATCCCCAAAGGAGTCGTGACCCACAGGTTGAAAACCGCTACTCTAAAGTAACCTGTCTTTGGAGAAGTGATGTGCCATGTCTGGGGATGTCAGGATATCACCTGAGAACTCACGTGCTCATGAATGTATGATGTCTGATCTGTGCACCTGTGCCTGGATACACAGGCAACAATTACCACTAATATGTCTATGCAATGATTGATAGTCTAAAACTGCATTTATAATTTTAGCAGGTATTTGGGATAATATCCCAGGAGTTTGGGTATCATTCAGGGGCTAAGGCTAAGTGTCCAAGTCCCCAAGTTCCAATGTAGAAAAGGTTTCTTACCACCATCCCCATAGGCAGCAGGGGCTGGTGGGTCATGGCCAGTGTCTATTCATGGCAATGATGGCTGGTGTGTGGACTAGTAAAGATGAGCTATCTCTCACTGTGAAAAGCATGGCCACAACACTTTGCAGTCCCTGCCAGCAGGAGGTAGAGTGTATTTTCCCACTCCTTGAATTTAGGCTAGCATCGTGACTTGCTTTGACCAACGGGATGTGGCAAAAGTGACATTCTGCAAAATTGCACAATTTAGGCCTAAGAGCTCTTGCATCTCCATGGTGGGCCTCTTGCCACACTCCTGCAGCCATGTAAGCCTGTGCTAGACTACTGAATGACATCAGCTGGAGAGGAGAAGCTGAAGGCTAGCATCAAGTCCCCAGTCCTGTAAGTGAGGTCATTAATATTAGATCATTCTGTTCCAGTCAACCCATCAGAATTTTGCAAGCTCATGGGTGACCCGAGGTGGGATCCAAAGAACTGCCCAGGTAAGCCCAGTCCCCACTGCAGAATCACGTGCAAATGGACGGTTACTGTTGTGAGTGACTACGTTTTTGTTATGCAGTAATAATAGATACCTGCAGTCCTCACCTAAGAGCCAGTCATTTGTGAACTCTAAGACAGTTCCCAGTAAGCTGCTGGGAACCAGTTTCTAGTATTTTCACTGGTTTGCATCCTAACTGTGGGCAAGTCATTCATCATCTCCACCTGAATTAGTTTGCTCTTCAAATGGAAACATCCCCTTGTAGGAAACATCCCCTTGTAGGAGGGCTGGGTGAAGAGGGCGAGGCGGGCGAGAGTGATAACGGAGCGGCCCTGAGGCGACTGTGACGAAATTAGCTCAGTGGCTCTGGGCACCGTTGCTCCTGGGCTCCACTTGAGCGGCCCTGACCACAGAGCCCTGGGCCTGAGGCTGCCCTCGTCATGCAGGGAGGTCCGGTGGCAACTTCCTGCCTGCTTGCTGGTGTCCGCTGGCTGCTGTGCCCTGGGCACTGTGGCTTATGGCGTGGCCGCTTTTCAGACTGCGAGGACACCGGCCGCAGGTCGTACAGCCACACACAGGAGGACTGAGCGGACTTAGCCCCCCAGTGGGACGCACTTCCGACACCCTAACCCCATTCCCGCAGGGACAGCCCTCCCTCCCATCCCCCATTAAAGAGCAAGTTTACTTTAAACAAAAAAAAAAAGAAAAGAAAAAAGACACAGTATCATGTATTTCAGAGGGTATGTTGAAAAAATTATTCTTTTGGGATATTTCTATATGTAGTAGTGCGGGAGTGAAAAGTTGAGCTTTTCTATACATTTAGAAAGTGGGTTAGCTTTGGCTAATAAGGTTTCTCTGTTGAAGCTGTCCTTAAATAGACTTAATGTCAGGCTGTTCTGGTTTTACTAGCAAACAGTCTTCAGACTGCTGATTACTGCCTCTTCCTTCTTGTCTGTCTGAATCCCTTCTCCCCTTCCCCACCCTTCCTGTCATCTGTGGGGGCAGGAGACCTAGGATGAATGTTGCAGCCTTGTATATCTTGCATTCTTTTCATTTAGGAATGCCTGTATCTTACTTCTGTCTCTTGCTCCTGGAACAGCACCCTACATGTGATAGGTGCTCAATGTATGTTAAATGATGATTCTGTTAACCTCCCAATGCTTGGGTGGAAGGGTCCAAGAAAGGTAAACATTGAATTATTTTATTAAAGAGAGAAGCTGACCTCTAAGAGAGGTGCCTGCTGAAGTTCAGGTCTAGGATGGGTGCAACAAAGGACCTTGGGGCAGATCCTGTTTTGCAAGAATTGTTTGAGTTGGCTCTTTGGTTCTGCAGAAAATAAGGCCAGTCATGACCATTGCCCTGGAGGAAGGAAGCAAATAGGGCATGTTTCATGGCTAAGGCTTGGTCTCATCCCAGGTATGTGACTGACCGTGAAGGAGAGGTTGGAGAAATGTGCACTGGGGGCCAAGGACCCCACTTGAATGAAAGGGATCTAATACCCAGACTACTTCTCTCCTGGGGTTTAACATTATTCGACACCTTTGATGCCTGAGATGGTCCCAGCTAAAGTCAGCAGGCAGGAAAGGGCAGTTTAAATTGACAGTGAGGGAAGCCTGGGATGGCAATTTGGACTCCACACCAGCACTGAGCTTGTCACATTGGAAAGGCTGGTCTGGGCAGAATGTGGCTAAGGCTGGAAACCCTTCCTGACTTTGTCACCTAGCCCTTTGAGTGAGCTTGGGAAACAATAACTGCGTGTACGTGAGAAACACATGAATGAACCTTTCCTTTAGAGATGTGGTACCATTGTGACACCCAGGATGCATGAAATAGTGGGAAGTACTCTAATTCAGTGGTAAGATTTGAGTTTTGGTCCTAGATCTGCTGTTGCTTACTGAGTATTGTTATTGAGTTACTGAGTTTTAGTAAGTATGCCCTTTCCTTTCTCTGTACCTCAGTTGCCTTGTTGGTAAAATCAGAGCATTGGATTAATGGTCCATTACTTGGGATTCTATGAGCGTTACTTTCTGAGATTAGGAATGCATTTTCATAAGGGATGTGTTGACTATAAAGAACATACGTTGTTCATCAAGAAAATTTATGACAAAAATTACAGGCCTGTTTCTGTAAGTACTGCTTGCATCCTGCTTTGGAGCCTGGGTCCTGATCCTTTTCTCTTTGGAAATGAGCAGTAGTGGCGTGGCAGAAGAGAGGAGAGGTGTGGAAGGAGCTATCGGGGGCTTTGGGGAAATGACAGACTTGCCTTCTTGAAATAAACTTCTATCTTCAGTCAAATGACTTGGGTAGATTTCCATAAATAAAATAAACCTCATGATAAATATACAGTCATTAAAGGGTCTTAAAAATAGGATCTAGGCTTGGGCTTTCTGCTTGGGTAGGGGACACAATGCAAGCTTCCTCTTTCTCCTTCTCTTTACTTCACTCATTCATGAGCTTTTGTTGTAGTTTGTTTTATTGTTGAAACCCTAGATGAGCTTTTATCTCTAAAGGAGATGCATCCAGACTCTTTAGTTACAAATAACTGATTGGTTAGTTTAGTTCAAAAGATACTTAGTTTTTGAATGACGAATACTGGAGAGGTTACACCATTGAAGGAAAAACTGAGCAACTGAGTCCAGGGAGCCAATGTGTGTGGTGCACCTGGGGATCCTTTGTGTGTGGTGCTGCTGCTAGAAGACTCCCAGCTCAAAATTCAGATTCTCCAGAAAGAGGTTCTAATCGCCCAGTTTAGGTCCTATGTCCACCCTGTAGCTGGGGTGGGGCATCCTGTGATTAATAGCCTCAATAGAGGAGCATGGAGTGGAGTGGGGGAACCCCCCAAGAATGTGTGTGTGGTAGGAGTGGAGTCTAGGGATAGAGGTGATGGGCAGATAAATGTCACAGTGTCTAAGGTTCCACAACTTCTCAGGGATAACTACCTGTGATAGAAAGTTCAGGTATCAAAGAAGTGTTCCTACAGCACAAGTAGGTAACTTCAGGAGCCTTTGAGGGCCGGCTGGTCAGAAGACTGACACCTAGTGGCTGGTTTGTATCACAGCGGGTGCAGCCAAGTTTACTCTTAGGAGCCTTGTAAATATTTGGTGTTCAATAGTATTCCTTGACTGAATGAGTAGTGACACAGCTCTTACATGGGCTAAGAAAGGACTTCTGTTTTACATTAGCCTGAGTTAGTTTAGGAAAAGATGGTCCTTGCTGGGATATCATCTGGCAGGCAGGGACAGACTTCAACCAAGATCTCTGCTTCTTACTTTCCCTGCTCTCTAAACTTCTACTCCATTCTTCTAAGCAAATGAGGCAGTTTGCCACTCTTTAATTCTCAGTCTGCCTTGTCAGAAAATCCTGCTTTCAGGATTTGTGTCTCCTCTACTCCAGAGCCCAGGGTGGCTGAGATGGAGTTATGTTTATTTCCACCCCAAACCCAGAGCAGGGGACTCTATACAGCCTAGCTTGGCCCAGGGGTCTGCAAGTGCCTCAATCAACCGAAATGGCCATAATGGTGCTTGAGGAGGTGTTACCCCTGTTACTGGGTGGATTTGACTATAGGAGCAGTACTTGGAAAACAAGGGAGAGTTCAGTACACAGCCCTATTGGTGTCTCCTACAAAAGCCAAATAGCAATACTATTTGCTTACATTTGCATAGTGCTTTACGAATACTTGATGTTTATGACTTCATTTGATTCTTGGCACAACCCCATGAGATAAATAAGTGAATCAGGTATTAATAGCCTTTCTTCCATATCTACTTTATTTCACTCTGCTATAGGATCTTTTCTTTTTTTTAATTCCTGTCTTTCCTTTTGACTTTACATTTATTGAGAGCAGAGACCATGTTCTATTTATCTTTGCACCTATATCCCCAGTACCTAGCGCTGCGCTCTGCATGTGGTGGCATCTAGTGGATATTCATAAAACTGAATTTCTATTTCACAGATGAGAAACTGAGGTGCAGAGCATTGAAAGGCTTGCTTTCTGGACACACAGAATGTTAGAAGCCCGAAGTCTGGTGGCCTCCAGAAGAACAGTCTCAGCCTCCTAAGGGTCTTTGCCAGAAGACGTAGATGAGTGAGGAAGGCAGGTTATTAAACTTTAATTTCCTTGGGAGCTCTGTTATCTTAGCAGCCTGATATTTGAACTTGATGGGTAAGAAAGGAGAAGGAAGTCACAGGGGACACTGTCCTTTGGGGAAGCTGTCTACTACATGGCAGGAGGCAGTCAGGGACACCTACCTGCAAGGCAGGGTTTATAGTCTCTGAACTCGGTTACACCTTCCAGTTCTGCCACTTACCAAATGACCTGGGCAAGTCACTTCACCTCTTTGTGTCCATCCTCCCAGGGCCATGTGAGGGCTGGTGAGAACATGTAGGGGGAGACCCTAGGGATGAGCCGTTTATAGATGGTAGATCATTATGTAAGTTCGGTTATCTCCCTGCATTCAAAGTAGGACAAACAGGAATTGTACCAGTCAAAGACAGAAACAGGTAAGCCCCTTTCCTCAAAGATCTGATGGTCGAGGAAAGGGAGCAGATGGTTGTGCAAAGTAGTGAGGACTCCAAGCATGGGTCAGTCCTGTAAGACGCAGAGAGTGAGCCTCCTGCATGCCTGTAGGACAATCAGGAGAGGGTTTCCTGAGTAAAGCACTGTTCCAGAAAGCTGGTCTTGCAGGACAGGTAGGAATTCACTAGGCAGAGGAAGTTGTGTTTGCAGGAAGTAGTGGAATTATAACAGGGTGATTATGAAGAGATGGAATTATAAAAGGGCCTGAGGGTGAAATAACTATAGTCAAATATTGTCAGAGCCTTCACATTTACGCTGTATAGGCCATACTTAGCCATCTGATTTCAGGGGTACCGACAGAGAAGGCTCTTTGAAATCACAGGCTCTTTTTTTTTATTATTATAAAAGTTTGTGTATTTATTTATTTATTTTTTCAATGTGGGTGGTTCCCTGGCTGGGAATTGAACCCAGGCTGCAGCATTGATAGCGCCGAAGCCTTAGCCACAACACCACCAGGGAACTCCCAAAATCACAGGGTCTTAAGATTCGTCTTCCCTGACTTGCTGGTAGTGCCTATTTCTCTATTCCGCTCCCTTTCTTAAGAGCTAGAGGAAATCTTTTTTTTTTTTTTTTTTTTTTTTTTTTTTTTTAGGGAGGGGATTACACCAAAGGGTATGTAAGCCACAATACTTTAAAAAAATTTTTTTAAATAATAACATGATTTAATACATACATATGAAGCATTATAAGATAAACACTGGGAAACCCACCACCCACCTTATTAAACAAAATACTACTATCCCTAATCCTGTCTTCTCAGCTTCTCCCCTAGAGATAACCACTATGTTGAATTGAATTTTGTGTTTACTGTTGTCTTTTCAAAAAAGAGAAAAGCATCATGTTGTACATTTGTACAGGACCTGTTTTCTTCACATGTAAAATGAAGTTTTTAATTAGGTGCTCTCTAAGTTCCGTTCCAGTTCTCAGAGTATATGAGTTATGACAGGTGGATAGCAAAGTTACATACCTAGTGGAACCATATCAGTGCTTATTTTTCAAGGGTTTTGT